>LR812539.1:21248670-21406170 GCA_903798195.1 Danio kyathit | reverse complement strand
CCTGCCTAGTTAACCTAATTAACCTAGTTAAGCTTTTAAATGTCACTTTAAGCTGTATAGAAATGTCTTAAAAAATATCTAGTAAAATATTATTTACTGTCATCATGGCAAAGATGTACGAAATCAGTTATTAGAAATGAGTTATTAAAACTATTATGATTAGAAATGTGTTGAAAAAATCTTCTGTCCGTTAAACAGAAATTGGGGAAAAAAATAAACACGGGGGCTAATAATTCTGACTTTCACTGTATATATATGGGGATGCAACGGTTCTCGGTAAAACATTGTATTATCCCGTTGTCCCTGTGATCCGCAGAAAAGTTCCGCCTTTGTATGCTTCCGATTACACGTGCAAAGACCTGTTCAATCACCTAGTATGTAAATCTGTTGGTGACACTTTTCGGTCTTTCCTCACGTGTCGGTGTGTGGAGTTTCTCAACATGGCAAGTGAAGGAGATAAAGCGATAGCCTAGATTAGTGGTCACTAAAAGGCGGCTCGAGGTTCGTGTCCAGACCCAGATGCGTCCCATATGGACAATGACATACAACAGGTCTGTTACTACAGTCCCGCTCCCGCTGGGTGTTCTTACACACCCGTTCGCTCCTGCTGTTTATTCACTCTGTTTACCCACTGTCTATTAAGAAACGTTTTCTTCTCGACTGACTGTTCCCACTGAATTAAGACGAGAGAGAAGAGCCGGATGCTCACTTTTTGCTTAAGCTTCATTCATGGTGCTGATAAGGGAAAACGGAGCTCTCTTTAATAATTGTTGATAAAAAAGGCGTAGTTGCCTTGGTAATGCAAGCATAATGTAAACAGAAGTAATCAATACTCTAAAAGTGCTCAGATATTAAGATGTTTTGACATAGATGTTATCTTCATAATTGGTTGAGATTCTTGAGTCAAGATGTAAAAAAGAAAAAGAGGAAGTTTAAGCTTTTCTTTATTTTTCTTAAGCATTTTATTTGAACATACAATTTTCAAAATGCCCTACTTTTATTTAATTAATGAGAGAACATGCAAATCTACAGTCATTTGTGTAAAGCCTGTTGCATTGTGAGGTCTTTGTTACACAATAAATATGTATATTCATTCATTCGGTTTTCTTTTCGGCTTAGTCCCTTTATTAATCTGGGGTCGCCACAGCGGAATGAACCGCCAACTTATCCAGCATATGTTTTACGCAGCGGATACCCTTCCAGCTGCAACCCATCACTGGGAAACGGCCATTGTCTCATTCACACTCATACACTACGGACAATTTTAGCTTACCCAATTCACCTGTTCCGCATGTCTTTGGACTTGTGGTGGAAACCGGAGCACCTGGAAGAAACCCATGCGAATGCGGGGAGAACATGCAAACTCCACACAGAAATGCCAACTGACCCAGCCGAGGCTCGAACCAGTAACCTTCTTGCTGTGAGGCGACAGCACTACCTACTGCGCCACCGCGTCGCCCAAATATGTATATTGTCATTTTTTCATTTAAAATGTTTTAAAAATATTTTAGAAATTACATTTAATAATTTAATAAATGTATTTAAAATATCTATTTTCATTCATTCATTCATTTTCTTTTGGGCTTAGTCCCTTTATTAATCTGAGGTCGCCACAGCGGAATGAACCGCCAACTTATCCAGCATTTGTTTTACGCAGCGGATGCCCTTCCAGCCACAACCCATCTCTGGGAAACATCCATACACACTCATTCACACTCATACACTACGGACAATTTAGCCTACCCAATTCACCTGGACCGCATGTCTTTGGACTGTGGGGGAAACCAGAGGACCCGGAGGAAACCCACGCGAACGCTGGGACAACCTGCATACTCCACACAGAAACGCCAACTGACTCAGCCGAGGCTCGAACCAGCAATCTTCTTGCTGTGAGGCGACAGCACTACCTACTGCGCCACTGCATCGCCCTATCTATTTTCAAATATACCTAAAAGTTAAATAATAAAATAAACTGAAAACAAGACTAAATAAAATAGTCATATTTAGTCTTAAATAAATGTGAATTAAAAAATGACTTAAATTCACAAAAATCCATAATCTCACATTAAATAACAGTACTAATAACAGCAAAGTGAAATAAATAAAATGAATAAACAAATAAATAAATAAAATCTTTCTTTGAAGCAAAATAAAAAGTATTCATTTATTTAAAGCCATATATATGTAATTTATTAAAAATATATATTAGATTATTTTACAGTCATGGGTTGCAGCTGGAAGGGCATCCGCTGCGTAAAACATATGCTGGATAAGTTGGCGGGTCATTACACTGTGGCGACTCCAGATTAATAAAGGGACTAAGCCGAAAAGAAAATGAATGAATATATTAGATTTAATTTATTAATTTATTTCAAATAGCAATTTTCAAATATACTATTATTACTACTAATATTGCAATATTTTAGTGTGTTTTATTTCCAAAATCTGGCAACACAAACAACTCAAGACAACCCTCATTCCCTGCAGTTTACATACAGATGAGAGCATCATACAGTAGAGAGAGACATAATTCTGATATGCATTTAAATATGTTATTAGCATCTAGTTGTTCCCATAATTTGGTTTCTGAATCCATTACAACCTCTGTTATTTGCTGATTAAAACACAAACATATCTGCAGTGTGTACATAGGCATAGATTAGCACTGAATTAGACTTGGCATCGTAGCAACTGCATAACAATGTGCCACTCACTACACTTAGCAACCATATAGCGTCACCATGGCAACCATTGTTACATCACAATGTCAAATTTCGCATGCATATATATGGATATCTCGTGAAGCCAGTTGCGCACCGATTTCTCCGCAAGGCAAACATAAGTGTGCGCACACACGCTGGGTTTTGACAGCGCGGGTGTGTGATTTGTGTAATAAATGCGAGGTGTAGTTTTGAGTGTGGCTGAATCCTCTTAGTCGTCATGTGCAGATGCTCAGCTGTCTCTCTCCACCTCTGCGGTTGACAGAAGGACCCCGGGGTGCTTTAAAATAGCTGAAAAAGAGGCGATAGAAAACTGCTCTGCTTTTGAGACCAGCTGTTCTGTGTGTGTGTTTGCAGCTGTATTATTCAGGAGAGCAGAATTTCTCCACCAGCCCCGTTGGGCACCTGTTCTTCTGATGGAGACACTGCTGTATTTCGAAGTTTTTCTTTTTTTACAGACACTTTTGAATTACTTAAACACGCTTAGCTTTTTTTACTGTATATACACTATTTATTTTTAGCAGATTTTTGTACATACACTATGGAAGGATTGCTTTTAAGTTCTGAAGTATTTCTTCCACAGTGTAATTTATGAAATTAAATCAAATTGTGGATTGTTTTTAATAGCATTATGTGGTCAAAACTTAAACTCTCAGAAATGAAGGTACAAAAGCTGTCACTGAGGTGGTACAATAAGGATAATAAATAAATAAATAAATAAATAAATTGTATTTATACTGCACTTTTCTTACACCCGAAACTTTATTTGGGTCCTTTAGGTACCAGAATATAACTTTAGGGTACCAATATAGATCCTTGAGGTACTTTTAATAGCATTATGTGGTCAAAACGTAAACTCTCAGAAACAAAGGTCCAAAAGTTGTCGCTGAGGAGGTACAATAATAATAATAATAATAATAATAATAATAATAAATAAATAAATTCTAATGCATTTTATACATACTGCACTTTTCTTACATCTAAAGTGCTTTATATTTGCCCTTTAGGTACTAATATATAACTTTAAGGTACTAATATATATCCTTGAGGTACTAACATGTACCATTTAAGTACAAAAGTGTATCTTTTTAGAGGGTGACAGCTTTTCTATCTTTATTTCTGAGAGCATACTGTATATTTGTAGTGCCTCTCTTGTGTTACTTTAAAGTAGTGCAGCACGATATTGTAAAAATCTAACACTGCGATATTTTGTTATTCTGCAGTATTTATTTGTTATTTTGCGATATGAAAACAGTTCCACCAGATGACTTGAATATCTCTATTTGGAAAGAATTGATCATTTTAGATTGATTTGGGTTATTCTGCAATAGGAGTGCATCTGCATAAAATCTAATAAATAATCTATAAATACAATAAAGAAAAATATACAATTGAAATGAACCGTGTTTCCAACTCTAACAGTATTCAGGTACAGTAATTGAATAATAAAGATAAAAATAATTCCATAACATTTATCGTTATTAAGGTTTGACATGGATAAATTTCTTAAGCCCGAGTGCTTTTAAAATCGACAGTCACAGGTCACAAAAACACTTGCAAATGATAAATTATAATACAAACTTCACATTGCACATCCTGCGATGTGACTACTGCAAATAATCACATTGTGATATCAATGCTGAAACGATATATTTACTACTACTACTACTACTACTACTACTATTTACTTACTTTAAAGGTTCTTAGTTGTATTTTGGAGGGTTCCTACAAAGGTATATTAATCTTTGGTCATCATTTGGGTTTTATTAACTGATGCCAAAATCTTTTTAACGCATGACCCACAAAACCATGTAGGATGATAATAATTGATGTGCTTTTAATATCATCAATCAATGATATTAATTGATGTGTCATTAAGACAAATGGTTAAAAATAAATATTTAAATAAATTATATAAATTCAAACAATAGTAAATAATAAAAAAAAATTAATAATAACAATGTTCAGTGCATTTTTGTACCTTGCATTTCACATCTTTCCAGTGTTCCTGGTTAAACAAATTTGTTAGTTGTTGCTAAAATGTAAGACATCTGAACAATACAAGAAGACACCAACGAGGGTTTAAAAGCTCAAACATGAAAAAATGTTGCATGGTCCACCTGGCTCAAAAAGTGTTGAAAGGGGGGTCCATATTTTATAAATATCTTTTAATTTCCTTTTAACAGTGTATGTCAGCTTCTCCAGATCAAGATTGCTAGTCATTTCTTTAATCCACTGGCCACAGGATGGCCTTTGAGTTTTTTTTCTAATTTAAAGCAATAACACGCTTTACTTGGAGTAAACTAAAATCTTTGTGTTTGCTTGTGTTCAGATCCAAGTTTACAGGGTATATATGAAATAAACATAATTTGGGAACCAAATGTATATTTTCTTCAATTCATTTTCCAATCATGATAAGAATCTCTTTCCAAATTTTTTGCATCTCATTGCACTCCCATACACAATAATAAAGGGTACCCACTTCTTCTACTGGAAAAAAGCCTCCACATTGAAAAATATTAAAAGTTTAAAGTATATAAATGTGAGAAAAAATCAAATGTAACAAATTCACTATAAAACCTACCCAAAGATGGTAATGTAACACTGAGTACTAATAGCAGCATAGAGGCATATTGGTTATTATCGGTTCATTATAGTGTAAATGACACCAGATATATATATATATATATATATGTAGTATAAATACTTGCTTAAAATGGAAAAGATTGAAAGTTTGGATCTGCAACATCTGTAAAACAATAAATTATTTACATGAGTCAATGAAAAAATGATTTACTTTAAAACATGATTTAAAAAATTGTTCGTTTAAATAAAAAATAACCCCTAGCAAATAAAAAAGTGTCTGTACTTGAAGAAAGAGGAAAGGGTGCTTTTACTTCAAATCTCTTTTTTTTTCACTGCACTGTTGTATATTGATTATAAATGTATCTCACAATGTGTTCTTCTCTTTCTGAATCTCTTATGCGTGTCTCTCTATAACTGTGCTGTAATCTTCTTTTCTCTCTTTTGCTGTTCTTCAGAAAGCTTGTGTCCTGTGGGCTTTAATGTTTCTCATTTAGTTCTTTCTTTCTTTCTCCATTCATCCTTCTTTCTCTTTCTGTCTCTTTCTGGCTTTCTTTATCTGTTCTCTCATTCCCTCTCGCTCGCCGTGCTTTCAGGAGCTTCATGGGGTACGCATTTGTTATTACCTGCTTCCAGTTTATCTGCCTGAGTGTGAGTGTGTGTTTGTGTGGATAAGGAATCACTAGAACAGTCCAAGACATTCAGCCTGATTCCCTTAATCACAAACAGGGTCCAAATTAATTTCTTTAACTCAATACAGATCAGCATGTAATAAAACTGAGTTGCTTGTCAATTGTCTAACGACTTTGGAAGGAAGCCCGATGTTATATAGTCTTTAGATCGAATGGTAACATAGACAGAATGGCACTCGCTGATGTAAGTCAGCGATTAAAAACATACCCACTATGTACTAAAGAAAAAAATCATCAGTTGCATTTTTTATTTTTAGATAATTTTATAATATTTGAAATAATTTTTTTTGTTTTATTTATTTGTTATTTTATTTTTAGTTCGCTGCAATTAATTTGTTCATTTTTATTAAGTCACCATACAGAAAAAAATGGTTTATGCTGAGTTCGCTCTGCACAATTTTCTCGGTTGGCGGATCGACTGTGTTTTCATGCTACTTTATGTAGGGTAGAATTTAGTTACTACTGTGTTTAGCATCAGGAATCTACCCAGTGCCAATGCAAATTGCCCACAAAACTCTATGTGGTTAGAAAAAACTACCCGCTGCCCTTTATCTTACTTTCTCATGGCTGTAGGTTATCGTGTATTATTAATCACCAAGAGGTCCAGATATTTACTATACGGGGTCATTGGAAGTAAGTGCTTCAGCCTACTTTTTCATGAAAACACAAAAATATACTTAAACTCTAAGGGCCCGAGTGTCCACATATGTGGACAGCACATTTTTAGCTTTTAAGTGGCTATTTAAAATACTTTGAATGTTTTATATTTTGTTACAGACGTTCAGTGTCATCCTCCAACTGTTTTGTCGCATATGAAATGTCCCAAACCCTATTTTTAACTGTCCAAAATGGGAAAAAATGTTGTGTTTACTCTCTGATAGTCAAAGCAAGTTCAAAAAAAAAAATTCTATGTTAAAAATGCATAAAAGAAAATTCGGGAAAAAGTGTTTTATGTAAATTTGGACCACGAGTCCACATATATGGACATCATTTTTCTCTAAAAGTACATCATATCAAAAGATGATACTTAGATTTTTATTCTAATTAGGTTCCAATAAGCCCAAATAGCAAAGAGAAATAAAAATGCATGTAAAAAAAACACCTTGGGCCTTAAGGGGTTATAAATAGGGTTGGGTATCGATATTAGCACCGTAAGCTACATAACCAGTATGTACAGGATCAAATTAGCATATGAATTTCAGTGCCTAATTTCAGTGGTGCTGCGACAAGGACATAAGAAGCATCAGGTGTGCATCAAAGGCAGACATACTGTAGATAGGCTACGCATTGTCACACCATCTCTAAACATTTTATTCTAAATAACTTTGAGTTATATGGACATTATCGTCAATGTTAAGCATTTGTTCTTGTTGTTTAGGAAGGAACAGAAATGGAATAGAAAGAAAAAAGTTGTGTCGTCCTTTACTTACTCGGTAGGTGCAGAGAAGAGTGTCAAACAGACGTATGTGTATGGAAAATCCTGTCACTAAAAGTGGTGAAAAGTCCTACATAACGGTAATAGTTTGTTTAAGGTGTTTACATGTTTGTACTGCACTTCAATAATGCAACTGAAATTGGCATACTCTATGTCTTAATCAATTCGACTTCTGTTTAAATTGATAATGACTTCAGTCGGATTAAGGTAATTCGAAAATCGCTGTTTACATGGTAGAGTATTGGTGTCCATGTAAAGGTACTCATTGATGGCTCAAGCCCTAACACCTGAAAAAAAGGTGTTCACTGATTTTGATGACAGCCTTTCCACAGGTTAGTAGTAAGCTAATGTAATGTTAATAGCATAATGCAAATCTTGCATTCGTGTTAACAAACAAATGATCAAAAGAAATATATTAATGCAATTCAAATATAAAAAATATTAATTGAGGCATACTTTAAACTTTAATTATATCGTTCAATAAAAATGTTTTTTTGTCAAATAAAATTTTTTTTTTAAGAGTCGTCCACTATAATTTTGTTGCTCTAAAGTATTGGTTCAGGCACCATTTTGGCACCTGAACCGTTTTAAAAGTATCAATTTAGCACCAGTATCGAAATAACCCCAAACAATACCTTACTCTACTTAAGAATAAGTTTGCAGTTTCTTTTAAAGTGGGCAACATGATGACAACTTTTCATTCACTGGCATACTCCACATGTCTTAATTAATTCGACTTCTGTTATGATCGATTATGACTTTAGTTGGATTACGGACTTACTGGTGGTGGATGAGGAGATTCCCCTCAATGTGTAAAGAGCTTTGAGTGTCCTGAAAAGGGCTATATAAACGTAAGGAGTTATTATGAATTATTATTGTTATTCCTTTTCACACGTATGATATTTACAGGGACAGATTGTCGGCAAATAAAGCATTATTATAAATAAAAAATCCCATAAAACAACTTAATGATTTTCTAACGGCTCTCTGGAATACTTGATGCCGACTGGTCAATCACGACATTCCAAGTTATGTTATTCCCAGATAACATACTGTAACTACTGAAACTATTAACACAGGCTCGTCCGGGTTCTATAAATTGTCTTGAACATTACAGTATATTCAGATACACTTTAATATGCTTATCTTTCATGCCACTGTTATTGACATCTTGTGACTGAGAAATACGTAGCCATTTTTCATTCTGCAAGCTTACAGCTCAGATCAATGTTTACTTTTGTGGCAAGTAGCAGTTTAATTAGTGGAATAATGCATATCCAGGTGGTTGTTTTTGCAGAAAAAAACCTTCAGTCTTATACAGCATTTGATTGTATAAGCTTTTTCTAAATTACTCGTGGGATATTTTCCACCTTATGCAAGTTTACCTCTGAAGTAAAACATTTTTGAATTTGCAAAGAAAACGTGATTGAGGTCTTTTCAGAGCAAATATGTCACACATATTTCATGTCACCCAGATGACATTCTTTTCTTTTAGTGCATTTGCATTGACTTAGATTTCTATTTGCATGAATACTTAAAATTCATATTTATTGTGAACCAAGCTTAGGTAATGTATTTCATTTATTCATTCATTCATTTTCCTTCAGCTTAGTCCGGGGATGGGCAAACTTGATCCTGGAGGGCCGGTGTCCCTGCAGACTTTTGCTCCAACACTAATTAAACACACCTGAACACACTAATCAATGTCTTCAAGATCACTAGAAAGCTACAGGCAGGTGTGTTTGATTAGGGTTGGAGCAAAAGTCTGCAGGGACACCGGCCCTCCAGGATCAAGTTTGCCCATCCCTGGCTTAGTCTCTGATTATCAGGGGAAACCACAGCGGAATAATCCGCCAAATATTCTAGCAAATGTTTTGTCATTTTCGAATGACCTTCCACACAAAAATGCCAACTGGCCCAGCCGGGATTCGAACCTTCAGTGACCTTCTTGCTGTGAGGTGAGAGTGCTAACCACTGAGCCACCGTGCCGCCCTGTAATACTTTTCAGATTTGCAAAAATGTGTATTTGTCATTTAAAATGTGCAAAGAAACGTACCTTGGACAACATTTTTTTTTTTTTTTTAACAAAAATGTAGACTGATTTCCAATGAGCCTGGGATGGATATTTAGCCTGGCAGATATTTCATGCGTCTCAGTGACATGTCTGTGATTCTATCAGATTGTGTATTTGATAACTCACACGTTGTGATTGTCACATGGATGAGGAGCACAGATATGCCTCCAATTTCAGGCGTTTGTAAGTGACTTTACAAAAATGGGTGGGCGATTGAAAATCAGGACTAAAATTGTGCAGTGTGAACTCAGTATAAAAAGACTGGTGATGAAAAATAGGACTGGATTTATGCAAAGTGCACACAATTGATCCATTGTATTTTAGTTGCTTTACACAATCAACATCCATCAGCAGTACTTGCATGAAACTTTCTCCAATGCATGCATTTCCTTATAGTGTGTGTGGTTGTGTGTATGTGACTTTTGCAGATCTGTGACCTTTTCGTATTTGTGATTTTTATCACAGTTTCATTTTTCAGTGTTTATATATTTATTGCTGAATGTGATTTATCTTGCAGAGATTTTACAGAGCAACAGTAACTCATCATGTTTTTTGATTATTGTAATGTTTTGTGCTCTAGAGTTGCTTTATAATCTTTCTTTGCTGTTGGTCCTTCCACAGTATTTTCGCTCAGTGAAAGCTCTCTTCTGTTCTGATCTCATTTAATCTCTTCATGCTGGTCTGCATTTATTGTTTATTCTCTGTCGTTGATGTGGCTTATTATGTGTGTGTTTCTATGTTTGTGCACATGTGCATGGTTTTTCCATCGGTTTTCCTCATCAGATCGCAGCAAAGCGTGACCAGGTGGGGACAGTCTATATATCTATAAAAACATACCCTTTACCCTCCAACCTCCCCGAGGATCAATCCAAACTCACAACCCTCCAGTTCTTCCTCTCATTCAGCCTTTGTTGAAGGGGATGGACCTGCTTTGACCCAGTGACATGACCTTTTTAAGAGCTAATAGAAACTACTACTCCTACTGTTTTCAGAGGGCAGCCAACCTGATTGCAAAATCAGTCAACGGAAGCTGATATACTTCTGATTACTGATTATTGGTGGTAATTACAGTAAAAAGTAGGAACTTATTGTCTAATGTAATCAATATGGTTAAGCAGGAAAATTTGCTGAGGTTTACTGTCTATGTACTTTACAGTATATGCACATGGATGGCTAAGAAATAAAGAAAAAAGACCTTGATATTCATTTATATTTCTTACAGTATGTTAAACATTTAAGGGCAAGCCGTGGAGACATGTATGGATATTATTAACCCCAAGATGAAACAAACATATAATACATAAATATAAAGTCTTAATTTGTATGCTGCATAGGAGGAAAGATGGATGAATGACAGAAAATGGACGAATGTATTGGTGGATTGATGGGTAGTTGGATGGATGGTTGGATGGACTGATGAATGGATGGATTAATGGATGGTTGGAAGGATTGATAGATGGATGCATGGATGGATAGATGTGCTAATGGACTGATAAATGGATTGTCAGAATGGGTGGATGAATGGATGTACTGATGGACTAATGAATGGATGGAGGGATGGATGGATGGGTAGATGGAGGGTTGGAGGGATGGTTGGTTGGATGGACTGATGGATGGATGGATGGTTGGTTGGATGGATAGACTGATAGATGGATGCATGGAGGGATGTACTGATGGACTGATGAATGAATGGATGGATGCGTAGTTGAATGGATGGTTGGATGGACTGATGGATGTATGGATGGATGAATGGTTGGACTGATGGATAGATGGATGGATGGACTGATGGATGAATGGATGGTTGGATGGACTGATGGATGGATGGATGGATGGATGGATGAATGAATAGATGGTTGGACTGATGGATAGATGGATGGATGGAGGGATGGATGGATGGATGGATGGATGGATGGATGGATGGATGGATGGATGGATGGATGGATTGATAGATGGATGCATGGATGGATGGATGTACTGATGAACTAATAAATGGATGGATGGATGAATGGACAGACGGACGAATAGATGAATGGATGGGAAGTTGAATGGATGGTTGGATGGACTAATTGATGGATGGATAAATGGATGGTTGCATGGACTGATAGATGGGTGCATGCATGGATGGATGGATGTACTGACAGACTGATGAATGGATGGTCAGAATGGATGAATGGCTGGATGGACCAATGGATGGATGAATGGATGGTTTGATGGACTGACAGATGGGTGCATGCATGGATGGATGGATGTACTGACAGACTGATGAATGGATGGTCAGAATGGATGAATGGCTGGATGGACCAATGGATGGATGAATGGATGGTTGGATGGACTGACAGATGGATGCATGGATGGGTGGACTGATGAATGGATGGTCAGAATGGATTGAAAGTGGACGGTTGGATGGGCTGATGGATGGATGGATGGATGGATGGATGGAAGGTTTGATAGATGGATGCATAGATGGATGAATAAATGGATGGGTAGATGGATGAAGGTTGGATAAGCTGTTGAATGGTTGGACAGAATCATTGATTGATCGTCAGAATAATAGATGGATGAATGTATCACAAAAGCAGCTCATCACTGCACATCCTGTGTGTTTGGTGGTTGGAGAAAGATGGTCCTCTGAAAACTATAGGAGTATAGTTGAGCACCTCACTGGGCAGAGATCCACATGTGCCCATGGGGTGTGTGTGTGAGACTGACAGACATTGCATGGACATTGCATGCCAGTGTGAAAAAATCCCAACTCCTTATGGGAGAGAAAAAGTAAGCAGACCAATCACAGAGCTTATCTGCTGTATGACTTTCCAAAGCTGGTTCTCTGTTTAGTATAGGGAAGGTATACAAAGTTTAATTGCCGTACCAAGCATTTGAAGTTTTGTATTTAGAAAGATGAAAGTCTTAGACATCCAAAAAAAAAAAAAAAAAAAAGTATCTTAGTGAAGCTCGACAGCCTATTTCAGCTGTCTAGGAAACATCCCACCGGTCAGAAAGGACTCAGCTTTTTGGATTAAACAAGGTTGAAATAGAGGTCATTCTTGTGCATAGACATGTCTGCTGAAGTTTAGAGTCAAAGAGTTTTAAAATAACAATTTCTTATCTGTTTCATGTGAGTTCCATTCTGTTGAACTGTGTAATTTCATATGCCATTCATTGCAAACTCACTTACTACATCTGTAACATTCAGAGACTGAATCTTTCAGCTTTGTCACATTGATGTGACTTCGTTTAACTTCAAGTCAATCTTGAAAACAAAGTTTAACTGTATGGGACTCAAACATCATTAACAATCATCATTGTTATGATAGCTCATACTTATGGTTAGGAAATTTAACAATAAAGTTTATTGGCAATAATTCACCCAAATGTGATCATTTGCTCTTAATTTACTCACCCTCAGCACATCTAAAAACTAGATTACTTCTTAGTTAGAAGAACAAGATTATTTGCTTAGTGATTCATAAAATGCTTGTCAGTGACTTTTAGCCTTTTGACAGTATAAAAACAGAAATAAAACATAAACACAAACACTAAGGCTCAATCCCAATTCGGTTTTATACCTATTTCCATAAACATTCCACTAAGAAATGGGACACCACTAAAATTCCCTGCACATGTTGTCACTAGCTCAAACATCAAACGACATGCGATTGTCATCCATAGTGCAGTATGGTAGTTATTTCAAAAAGCACAGTAACAATTAACAGAATACTCCCTCACAAAGTTTTTTCGCTGTGTATTTGGACCTTTAAAAAAGTGGTTTCAATTTAGCTAAAAAAATGTATTAGATTTCCAGTTTCTTCAGGTGTCCCTTTTCATACGATCGCTGATCATGTTGCAAAAGCATGAAGCTGTACTGTCTGTTTACACAGTGATCATATTTATTGATGTAATCACAAAGAAAACAAGATTAACATCAAGTTGTCAAGTATCAGAATGGAGAATATGCTTTGGGACTATCCAGCCTGATTTCATAAGGAAACGTAACAATTTTAAGTCATTGGAAGATGAGGAAATTGTACTAAATTGTATGAATGAGAACAAATTCATACGAATTAGCTACTAAATCAAAATGTTACGAATTGCCTTTAGTGAATTGCGATCTTTAGCAATTTTTATATTTTTTAAATGTTTCTTCGAAGAACCAGACTGTAAAACAAAAACGGTGTCATGCATATAATAAAGCAAATTCTTGTCTGTTGTAAAAATCCTTATTAATGACAAAAATAAATAAATAATAAACAAAGCCATGTTGCTGCTGTAGCTGTAATTTCAGGAATATTTTTCATGCCCCTTTATTTATAGTGTGGTCCCGTAAACTCTTTGTTTGAAGGCTTGTCTGACACCTACAACCGAAAGAGAATCAGAACAACCCTTTCTCTTGATGTTATTGTTTAGGTTAGGGTGAAGTAGGCAAGGCAAGTTTATTTATATAGCACATTTCATACACAATGCTAATTAAAAGTGCTTTACATATGCAAGAATAAAAGAAACAAGAAAATAAAAACAACAAAGAATAAAAATTAGTAAAAACAGATGAAAAAACAAAGGTTAAAACAGGTTTCAAAAGAATGAAAAAGAAAAGAAAGACATAATAGTGGGATCTGTCAGACGTAGCACATGTGCTCATTCAGTAAAGGCACAGCTAAACAGATGTGTTTTCAGTCTTGATTTGAATGTGCCTAATGTTGGAGCACATCTGATCATTTCTGGAAGCTGATTCCAGCAGCTGCGGTGTAGTAGTTGAAGGCAGATTCACCCTGCTTTGACTGAACTCTTGGAATTTCTAATTTATTTGATTCTAAAGATCTGATTGATCTGTTAGGTTTGTATTCAGTGAGCTTATCTGTAATGTATTGAGGTCCTAGGCCATTTAGTGATTTAAAGACAAGTAATAATACTTAAGTAGAAGAACTAAGGGGATAAATTGGGATTGGGCCTAAATGTACCAATTTGACAACCACTCGCAACATAGCATCATGAGTTTTTCATAGGCAGAAACAAATGCTTCTCAGTATAATAACTTACCTTGGCCAACTGTGGTTTTACAAAGAAACCATCCTTTTAGAATGTTTCTTTGTGTCTTTTTCTGGTGAATGAACAGTTATTTTACAGAAATGTTAAATGACATGTATTGTCAGCTTCAGAGGTAGGTTTGTTTCTGTAGAATAACCTCCCCTATAAGGCATGCTTTTTACTAACCAAATAAACTCTAGCTAATGTAATTCTGAATTACATGATGGGCTGGAGGAAGTGATTAGCTCATTAAAATGTAATTGAATTGAGTTCAGGCTTTGTGCATGTGCTGGCAGATGACATCAAACAAAACGCTTCAAGTGTGTGTTAAAATGCAAGCGTGTTGGAAATGTTTCTGAGTGATTACTTTTTCCTTACAGAGGAACTAAAGGAAAGGACATAAACACCATCAAGTCCCTGAGGGTTCTTCGAGTCTTGAGACCCTTAAAGACAATCAAAAGATTGCCCAAACTCAAGGTAATGCCTGTCTGTCTGGTTTCTAGCCTGCTAATCTTACTCCTCTGAGAGCATGCACAGTAAAATTACAAGATAAGATCCTCCAAAAAATAAGCCATTTGTTACAAGTAGAAGAACATTGCAGTTCTGTCATTTAGGGTGAATTTGGTTAATTTGATAGAAAATGCTTATACATTTACACATTAAAAAAAACTTTAAAACAATTAAATGATGCCAATTAATTAAATAAATATAGTAAGCTAAAGTAAAAATTCATAAAATAATTTTTAAATAAAAAATACATATAGTACCAAAACATTAGACTAGAATAAAATTATAACTGAAAATATAAAAAAAAATACAAGTGAATTTAAAATATTAATAAATACTTTCATATAAATACTTTTGTATATAATAGTACTAAATACTGTTTTACTAATTACTACGTAAATACATGCTATAAATACTAAATAATTTGTCTTTTCAGAAAGTAATAGTAGCATGCTTTTGTGTTACATACAACAAAGTACTCACTTAACCAGTATACAAGTTATCTTAACTCAAACTGTTTGAAGAAAATGATGGCGGCAAACCATTTAAGTTTTGGTTTAAATTAACTTTACACATGTTCTGTGTTGATATCTGTGTCAAACAGAGTATAGTAACTTAAACATTTTAATATAATGGTACAAATAAAGTCCAAACAACTATACAGCTACTCAAATGGTTTGGTATTGCTTCTAGCATTAGAGTTAAGTTAACACAAAAAAAATATGACAAAATCATTCATAACGCATTCAGTTTGAGTTCTGCTTAATATAATCCGGTTTACGAACTGCCATAGATCTTTTTCATCAAATCAAAGTAACGTTTAAAAAAATTATTAGTTAAACTAACTTATTTCATCTAGTGATTTTCACTGTTAGGTTTTACAGTGTAGGCATTCAGCAAAAATCAACATGCATGCATAAACAAATGCTACATTATTATTGCATGATTATACTGTATGTGCATTTTAATTCACTGGTCGTCATCCAGTATATTAAAATCTTGGCAGTATGCTCAAATCATTAGTCAGTAAGGAGATTTATCAAATTAGGAATGGATATTCAAGTCGAGCGCATTAAATTGTAGTATTTTATGCATTGTGGTCTGTTGTAACACTCATCCTATTTTACTAGGTCAGGCAGGTAATCCATGCATACTGAAATATAGCTTGATGCTCACACTATGCATCCTTAGTATGCTGTTCTGAAAATAGCCTGGTGTACTGCTCAATATAAGCATTTAAAGAAACATTGCACTTTTTTTTTTCTTTTAAATACGCTCATTTTACAACTCCCCTAGTGTTAAACGGTTGAGTTTGATCATTTTGGTGGTGGTGTGGAGAGACTCCCCTCATGATTGTGAAGCGCTTTGGGTGTATGGCCATACACAATAAATGCGCTATATAAATACACATTACATTACATTACATTTTTTAATCCATTCAGCTGATCTTTTTATCTGGCAGGAGCACTTTTAGCTTAGCTTAGCTTAGCATAAATCATTGAATTGGATTAAACCATTATCATCTCAGTCAAAAAACATTCAACAAAAAATAGTTTTAATACATTTCCTATATAACGATAGACTATTCTGTTGTTATTTTAAGGGACTATCTTTAGCGAAATTTTGAGATTGTTTACATTATACACATTATACATCCTTAGTGTGCATTTCTGAAAGTAGCCTGGTGTACTGCTCAATATAAGCATAAAGGAACACGGCACTTTTTTTTTTCTTAGAAATACACTCATTTTACAACTCCCCTAGAGTTAAACGGTTGAGTTTGATCATTTTTTAATCCATTCAGCTGATCTTTTTGTCTGGCAGGGGCACTTTTAGCTTAGCTTAGCATAAATCATTGATTTGGATTAGACCATTAGCTTCTCGTTCATAAAAAAGTGAATTTTGATAAATTTTCTATACAACAATTGACTATTCTGTTGTTATTTTAAGTGACTATCTTTATGAAATATAGCTTGGTGCTCACATTATACATCCTTAGTATGCTGTTCTGAAAATAGCCTGGTGTATTGCTCAATATAAGCATTTAAAGGAACTCTGCACTTTTTTTCTTGGAAATACGCTTATTTTACAATTCCCCAAGTGTTAAACAGTTGAGTTTTAGCATTTTTGAATCGATTCAGCCACTCTCTGGGTCTTGTAGGAACACTTTTAGCTTAGCTTAGCATAAATCATTGATTTGGATTAGACCATAAGCATCACATTTAAAAAAAAATGCAAAAAAAGGGAGTTTTGATAAATTTCCTATATAACGATTAATTATTCTGTTGTTATTTTAAGGGACTATCTTTAGCGAAATTTAATATTGTTTTTTAATAATTATAATTTTTTTTTATGAAATATAATATTGATGCTCACATTATACATCATTAGTATGCTGTTCTGAAAATAGCCTGGTGCACTGCTTAATATAAGCATTTAAAGGAACACTGCTCTTTTTTTTTTTTTTTTTTTTTGTGAAAAATGCTCATTTTACAACTCTCCAAGAGTTAAACAATTAAGTTTTGGTATTTATACATCAATTCAGCTGATCACTGGGTCTCGCAGGAACACTTTTAGCTTAGCTTAGCATAAATCATTGAATTGGATTAGACCATTAGCATCTCATTAAAAAAATGCAAAAAAAAAGAGCGATTTGATAAATTTCCTATATAACAATTACCAAATTCTGTTGTTCCATCGTGTACTTCGACCAACAGAAACGAAAGTTGCTCATTTTTAGTCAGTATGGCTAGGAACTATACTCTCATTCCAGTGTAATAATCAAAGAACTTTCATGCCATGACTTCAGCTGGCGCAATGATATTACGCAGCACCTGAAAACAGTCCTCAGCTATGTAACTAGCTAAGAGTGCAAAGTTCCTTAATCATTTATTTTTTGACATTTTTAAGCGGGATGCAAATTGTCTAATCTGATTCAATGATTTATGCTAAGCTCCCACCAGACCTGCAGAGTGGCTGAATGGTTTAAAAGAAATGGTAAAACGCAACTGTTTAACTCTAGGTGACTGATAAAATGAACCTGTTTTCCAAACAAGTGGGAAATAAAGAACAATTACGAGTTTAATGTTAATACGAGTAGCTTGTTTTTATTCTTATACTGTATATGTGTGTGTGTGTATTTCACATGCAGGGATGCCCCTTGTGTAAACCTCGACATTAACAACAGCCTTGCTGCATCTTTCTCTCTAATCAAATCATACACTTAGCCACACAAACAAATCGTTTTCGAGACATTCACTGTTATCTCATTACATGGCCAGATTATACATTTAAACTTACATTTCACACCATCTTTGTTCTTTCGGCTGAAGATTCATCCGTCACCGGTGGCGTTAGAGCAAATAATAGACTAACAAATATGACTGCAGTTTAGCTTTAATGCACACATGAAGCCTCAAAGGGCCACACAGACATTTATCCTGCCTACAGAGATCTTATTAGCATTAACGCCGAAAAATATACACTACTCAGAGCTAATAATGATACCCTGAGGACATTAAATGAGCAGAAATGACAGAAAAATGAGAAGATTTACACCCCCCCCCCCCCCCCCCGTCCCCCACTCCGGTTTTAATCTCAGCGAATATGCAATGGTGTCACAGTCTAGATCGAGATGAGCAGTAATCAATTAGGACTCTGCCACAGCCTATAATTAGCAAAGTTGTGACATTAATGACACGGATGAATTTAACGAAGGTGCGCATTACGGTCAGTGGCAGAAGATGTGATTTGGACTGTTTATGCGTCCGCAGGCCGTGTTTGACTGCGTGGTGAACTCTCTGAAGAATGTGCTCAACATCCTCATCGTCTACATCCTCTTCATGTTCATCTTCGCGGTCATTGCCGTGCAGCTTTTCAAGGGGAAGTTTTTCCACTGCACCGATGAGTCCAAAGCCCTGGAGAAGGACTGCAGGTACGGCTGGACTGTCTGGGTTTATTTTGCATGGTGGATGGAGGAGAAACAGGGAATGGAGAGAGAAAGCTACAGCAAAGGTGAACGTAGGAAAGACAGGATGAAATAAAGTAGGATTGAGCATAGCGAGGAAGGAAAATATGAACGAGTGAAGCAGTGTTGTTTTAGTTGTATTTATATAATGTTACCGGCTTTTGAATTTATACTTTAAAAAAACTGGTTGATCTCAAAAGTCGTTGTAAACATTTTATTTGGGATGAATTTAAACAAACAAATTAAATGGAGCATTACTAAATTTTATTTATTTGTTTAAATCAACATAGATTCATTCTGAAAACGTAACCCTATATACATTTCTGGAGATCTCAAATTATGTAGCCAGAGCTACGTATGGCTGCATTTCATCTTTAAAGCGAATGCTATGGGGCGATATGACGCTGTTCCTTTTCGCGTTTACCAGCTGACCGCTTACCTCCGTATGAACGGCTTTTCCGCTGTTACCAGTTTGTCCAGTTGCTCACCATGTACGTCAGCGGACTTGAACCGCAGAGTATTGACCACAATGGCGAGGTTTGAGTCCGGTGAAAACTGTTCCGGAAAACAGGTAAGACAAAAACAGAAGCCAAAAAATAAAATAAACAAGTAAATAACAGGGTGAAAATGTGGTAAAATCTGAAAACGTAGTAAAAATCAGGCGAGGGCTTTTAAAAACACTATTGGTTGGGTTTTAGGGAAGGAGGAGGGTGGATCAGTCAATCGGTCAATCAGTCAGTCATTCACTCAGTCAGTCAATCGACTGCGGCCTCTGATGGATTTACGAGAGAACAAAAACTGCAAAAAAACGTAGCTCCTGAGACGTATTTGGCACTCTTCAGAAATATATATAGCGGTACGTTTTCAGAATGAGCCTGGGTTGGTTTAAATTCAACACATATAAATTTGCAGACATCATTGTTTTCAGTGTATCGTTGTTTACTCGTTCTAAATTCTTGAAGGGATAGTTCACTCAAAATTAAAAATGTACTCACTTTTTACTCAGTCTCAAGTTGTTCTATGTGTTTTTCTTTTGGAGAATGTTGGAAGCTGGTACCCATTGAAATCTACAGGAAATAAATGTCTTAACGCATGTCTTATAAAGTGGATCGATGTGTTTTTGAGACAAAAAAATGTTCATTTACATAAAGTAGTCAACAATTGAAGTGTATCAAAAACATTTTTTTTTAATTGTCCTAGGGCAAGAGTTGGTGATTTAAGGACAACTTTGATGAAAAGTTTTGAACCACTTCAAATGTTGACTACTGTATACTCATTTAGCAGATGCTTTTATTCAACGCTACGGTAACACTTTATTTTGATGGTCCGTTTGAGCAGACTGTCTGATTAATATCTGTTGATACTGCTGCTTCAACAGACATTTGCAAGTGAAACTTAGCAAGTACATGTCAACTTACACTAACCCTAACCTAACAGTCTACTTATAATCTAATGAGAATTAGTTGACATGTAGATGCAGGGTAACAAACGACCATCAAAATAAAGTGTGACCATTTTTATTTATTTATTTTGTTTTTTGTATGAAGCACATAAGGAGCTGATCACACCAAACGCGCCTTTTTAAATGATTTACTAAAGGCCACGAGTGTTTTGTGTGCTGCTTATGTGCCCTGTGCGCCTTGCGTTTTAACCACCTGCTGCGCCTTGCGTTTTTGCTGTTGTGCGGTGTGCGCTCGCAGTTGAAAAAAAGCGGGAAAACTCTGAGTGGGAAAAGCGCGTTACGTCAGCTGCTTCTTTTTCATTCTCCAATCAAATGGAAGCAGAGGCGTGGTTTCCGTTGAGGTGACAGCAGTGTTTGTGTTGTCAAGAACTCTACAGAGTCTTTTGAAGATAAAGGAGAGACCTGGTTACTGTTTTGAGTTATACGGAGCTATATGAATCACAAATCTTGAATATCACAATATTATTAAATATTAAAATTATACCAATATCAACAGCAACACTAGCACAAAATAGGCAGCTGATTCAGTCTTTGCCTAGCGACATAAAAAGCGCACCGCACTTCTTTTTTTCTTGCCAACAAAAAGGCATTGCAGTGCACCTCGTGTTTTTAGAATGGAAATGCATGTTCGGTGTGATCGGCCCCTAAGAATTGCACAATAGTAATAAGTTAATAAGAAATTATAAGAAAATTTCTGGTGCATACGGAGAGGAGAGAGTTTATCCAACAGGTGGTTTTTCAAGCCCACTCACCTGTGTGAAGTACACTTAGTATTTATAATTGTTAAATTATAAATTCAAATCACTCATATAAATCTCAAATCGAGTCATGGCTGTGGCGAGTCGGCAATACTTTGTCTAAAATGAAACTATTTCTCTTATCAGAAAACAATAAACACAATTATCCCAGGTGCAGCATTGTATTAGATTTTAGCAAATATAAACAAAACATGGAGAAAACACCTCCACCTTCCACAGGGAAACAGTCACCCGCTGCCATCGAGTCCTCTGCCTACAGAACTGGCCGCTACTAAAAAATGAAGCTCGGCTGCCCCCTACTGGTAATGTATTTCCTGAGTCAGAAAACTTCCATGAGTGCTGCTGCTAACCGCGGTCAGTTATGGCATTCTGTTCGCTGAGACGTGCATTTCTAAAAGCCACATCTGTATTTGCAAATTATGCAATAAGTTTTATTTTTTTGGGTGAACTATTCCTTTAAGAAATGTATTTCTCTTTAGAATACAAATGAAAGTATTTAAATGAAAACTAAGAGGAAAAAGAGAAGGAATCAAAGCAGGAAGGAGAAATGTTGGTTGTGTGTTCATCAGGGGTCAGTTCCTGGAGTATGGCAGTGATGGAGTGGCCATGACGCAGCCGCGCGAGTGGAAGAAGTACGACTTCCATTATGACAACGTCCTGTGGGCCTTTCTGACCCTCTTCACTGTGTCTACAGGAGAGGGCTGGCCACTGTGAGTTCACGTCATCGTCATCATTCACACACACACACACGCACACACACACACACACACACACACACACACACACACACATGCACTGTGATGACATATACTGTATGTAATGTAGCTGTTCTTACTCTGATGGTTTTCTTCTTTATAAGTTTCTTATCTTGCTCTGCTCTCTCTCTCTCTCTGGTATAATCAGTATTCCACCCACTGGCTTTTTTCTTACTCTTAACTCTTTTATTTCATAGAAAAACATACTTGGTTATGAGAGAGAAAATCAGACGCTGCAACAAGAAAGTTCAGATTCCAGTTTTTCATATTTAATTCATATCCTTCTTTAACATTCAGAAGCTGTCTCTGGTTTTCTGTGATATCTCTGCATTCGTACTTGAGTTTTATGGGCAAAGACATGCATTCTAAACCACTGTACAGTATATAAACATTTTTTCCCCCTATTTTTTATGGTTTTTACTCTATCAGTCAATCCGTCTATATATATATATATATATATATATAGAGAGAGAGAGAGAGAGAGAGAGAGAGAGAGAGATGGATATTGGAATTGAGAGAAATAATGTCAAAAAAATTCTAGCTATGAAATTAAATCTATCTTAACCTATCATGCATTAAGTCTTGTTTTACAGTTTTTTAAAAACATAAAAAATGATCATAAATATAGAGTAAATTTTTTAAATTTTTATTTCATTTGTTTTATTTATTCTTTTCTAAGTTAAGCATATTTTAATTTATATTATTTCAAATGTATTATTTATTTTCTAATGAATTTTATTTAATTTAATATTATATTGTTATATTATTTAACAATTTTATATTAAAATTTTATATATGAGCAATATCACATGAGTATCACATGAGTGCCTTAGTGTCCCACCAGTGACGATATACAGCCATATTGTACTACGAGTGTGTGTATTACATTTTTACAACAGTTTGACGGCATAATTGTGTATAAAAAAATAAATTAAAACACAGAGACATTGCCAGTTCACAAACATAACTTTAGAACTAGTATTTGAATGACTCTTTAGATTAATATCTAAAATTATTACAAAACATCATTGCATCATTTTTGCTCACATTTCAAGAGGTTGAATGGCATTAAATGGCATCAATATACAGAGATTTTCTAGTATTTCTCTGTTGCAATTGGGAGATCACAATAATTAACCCTAAAAACCCAAAGCAAAGCAAACAC
Organism: Danio kyathit; assembly: GCA_903798195.1. Taxonomy (NCBI): domain Eukaryota; kingdom Metazoa; phylum Chordata; class Actinopteri; order Cypriniformes; family Danionidae; genus Danio; species Danio kyathit. The sequence goes on along the minus strand of LR812539.1, from coordinate 21,383,030 downwards.
TGTCAGTTTTTGTGGTATAAACACAGCACTACAAAATACAAAAGAGAGAGAGACTGACTAGAATGTCACTTACCTGATTCTTAAAATTCCTAATGATTTGTTCAGCTGTAGTTTGAAACTTACATTGAGAAAACGCTGAGTTTTTCTCCCTCTAAGGACATATTATGCGGTCTTTGTCACCATCTTGTGGCGACAGTCACTTTCTTTGGTCTTCTCAGATAGGCTAATGATGGACGATGCACTGAATCTAATTAATTAATTATAAATATAGGCACTTTCCTTATAAATTAACTGCATAGTTGCAATCTAAACAACTACATTCTAGACTAAAAAAGCCTCAAAAGTAAATTATGTTGTCCAACAGCAGCAATATTTGTCAAACTGTAGAGTGTCCTCTGCTTGTCGCTGTATGTGGGCAGACTAATACACAAGAGTGAAGGGCGAAGAGGCTGTACGAGTGCTGTTTTTGCTGATTATTGCACAGCTATCAGCCAATCAGATTCAAGAACCAGACAGAACTATTGTGTGTGTGTGTGTGTGTGTGTGTGTGTGTGTGTGTGTGTGTGTGTGTGTGTGTGTGTGTGTATGTATATATATATGTGTATATATATATATATATATATATATATATATATATATATATATATATATATATATATAATTTTATTATTTTGAGGAAATAAAGATTAAAATAAAAGAAGAAAGTCATGATCCTATTGACGTTCTCCCTGTCTGTGTTTTCTAGTGTGCTGAAACACTCTGTTGATGCCACGTATGAAGACCAGGGTCCCAGTCCGGGATACCGCATGGAAACCTCCATCTTCTACGTGGTCTACTTCATTGTCTTTCCCTTCTTCTTTGTCAACATCTTTGTTGCTTTGATCATCATCACGTTCCAGGAGCAGGGAGATAAAGCCATGTCCGAGTGCAGCTTGGAAAAGAATGAGGTAGGACCTACAGTTAATTGTCAGTTAAAATCAACCATAAGCAGACAAGTAGAGGGTATGACGGCAAACTCTAGACACCATCCAGATTTGCTTAAAAAGGACGTTCATTGTGCATGCAAGTACAAGGTCAAAGTCTTGTTTCATACATGCATGGACAGTTGTGAGATGCCTGGAAGTGGAGCGCTCTTAAGAGAATTCATCTCACCTTTGTGAAGCCAACGCATCTGTCTGTCTGTATCTCTATTACCTTGACTTTAAACTGCTTTGACAAACACATGCACAGAAGTAAAGCCCAGGAGGAGCTATAAGACCAGTCAGGCTGAACTCTCTCAACTCTCTGACTCTGTTATCTGATGCTTACTAAGACCTTGGTATTAAAGTCCATGTGAAATCAAAATGTACAGTGTTTATGATGCTAACTTGCATTGGTATTTTTAAGGTGATCAATTAATCCACTGAAAAAAATAGTTTGCTTTGATAATCTTCAGTCAAAGTCTGACCATTTGCTTCCACATTTAGGACTCTATTTTAATGATCTAGGCGCAAAGTTTAAAGCACATGGCGCAAAAGCATTAAGGGTGTGTCCGAATCCACTTGTTATTTTAAGGATGGAAAAATATGCTTTGTGTCCTGGTGCATGGTCGAACAGGGTTGTGCTTATTCTCTTAATGACTTATGGGTGTGTTTTGGGCATAACGTGCATTAAATCAATCAGAGTCTCATCTTACATTCCCTTTAAGAACCATGGCGGATTTACTTTTTACATGCCAGACTTTGTAAGTGGAAAAACTGAATGCTTCACTAGCGAGAAATCAGTTAAACAAACCATCTGCAGCGTGAGGATAAAGAATGAGCCTCCTCAATTTGGCCTCTTTCTCTTTATTTTACTTTTACTCTTTACTTTACTCCTTTACTTTCGTGGATGAGAAAATGGTGTTTTACGGACTTTACTGAAGACATCCATTAGCCTACATATTTAATTTAGTTTAAGCAAAAAGATTTGTTTCAAAACTATTTCTAAATTCAGTTCTAAATTCCAGCAAATGAATAAATGAACAATAATAATGAGGTGTGGTCAAAAAACTGAGTTATAGCCAAACACACATCCTATTCTTAAGCCCTGTATGATGATGCGGACATCTCCAAAACCCGACAGGTGGACAAATCTAAACTTGTTTTAATTAAAGCAAATATAAATATGCATATAATAAATAATACTGCTAATAATAATAACATTATACAAATGCAAATTGTCATGAATAAACTAAAAAAAGCCTCCTGACATGATGAAGACTTGCAGGCTGTGTCTTTTATATTTATGTAGAAATAATAATTTTATATGTAAAGATATTTGTGTATTGCTGTACATCCTGTCGGTATTAAGCAATGTGTATGCATGTTGGACCTGCATAGGTGCATAACTAACACACTCTGCGATGGACTTTAAACCAGCTTTCAATTGGTCACTGGCAGAGTCTATTTCAGTTCCTCTTAATAGCAGGACTCATCAATGCGCCTTTACACACCTCCTTTAGACCGGAACACCTATGAGTCCACAAAGTGGCGCAAATGGATTTGCTTTTTAAACAACGTGGTGCAAAACGTGAAAATTAGGGTTGCGCTGGTCTTAAAATAGCAACAAATCATGCCAAACACATCTTGCGCCTTATTGCGCCGGGTGTATGATAGGGCCCTTAGAGTGGCAACTGCATATTAATACCCTCTCTTACTGTTAGTAGTTACAAGGGGTGTGAACCTACAGTGGTCTCACAGTTCGGTTCGGTTATCATGCCATCGATTCAGTTCAATTCGATATCTCGGTGCATCACGGCATTGACAATGCTATCCATACATAATTAGATTTTTTTTTACAACACAAGAATTTTTTTTTATTAAAATCTATAAATATGTTTATATTTATATATTTCTTGTAATACAATTTTGTCCTTTAATACAAGCAGTCAGATATATGAACTGTACCTTTAATTTTTAGCTGCTCAAAAAAAGCACTCTTGTGTGAATGTTTTAGACAAAACTCCAATATATGCACAGAAGACAGCACGAGCATTCATAACAAATAAACTAATGTAAATATTATCCCGCTTGCTTTTTGAGCGCTGGCAAGTTCTTACACCCCTATGATTGGTCATTGTCTTCACCCGCTCAACAGAAAGGTCTGCGATTGACTTTAGAAACGAAAGCGATGTTCACCAATGAGTGACGCGGGAAAAACAGCAGCGGGTTAGTCTATATGCGCATAATACGCGGTTATCAGGTAATCTGTAATAGAATAAATACAATACAATAAACTCGCACCACAGGCACACTTGTGTCTGGATCCACAAGTATAGCTTTAACAGCTGAGAGGAGAGGAAATTATATCTCACGAACATGCCAACGGGTCAAATGCCCAAAGTGTGTGTGTTTGGGAGAGAGAGAGAGAGAGCGAGAGGGGGGCAGAGATGGAATTTTACAGCATTTCTCCCTAGTAGTGAAATAGCGGCTCGTGCTTTACCATTCCTCAGTGTTAGTGAAAGATCTACTTTTTAAGTTATAGGAGTGTTTTATTTACTCACCCTCGCCTTCTTCGCCATAGTATTCTTTCGCGACATCGCGCATAGGGGATAAAAGACGTCAGTGCGTAACAACCGGTTATGATCTAATACTGAACCGATATCGAATTGTCCCCATCTGCATCACGGTGCACCGAAGAAACTATTAATTTTGACACCCCTAGTAGTTACTGATATGCAAAAGAAAGCCCTTCCCCCTTCTCAATACTCTGTTTCAGTTAGAAGTGCATCAACATACTAAAATAAACGTCTCAGAAACGTTCAGTTCACATTGACTTTAAGATATTTTTCTCAGTCCCATAACAAACACCTTTTCAGATGCAAAAATGTTTTTATCACAGACAAAAGTTTTGGAGGCAGTGTGCAATAACCTTAGGGAGAGGAGAAAAATTTTTATCCATCGATTCAATTCAATTCATCTTTATTTGTATAGCGCTTATACAATGTAGATTGTGTCAAAGCAGCTTCACATGGAAGATTATAGTGAATTGAACAGTGTCAGTTCAGTTTTCAGAGATTAAGTTCAGCTCAGTTTAGCTCAGTTTAGTGTGGGTTAATAATCGCTACTGAGGGTCCAAACACTGATTAGCAAATCCATCGATGCGCAGCTCTACAGATCCCGAACCATGCAAGCCAATGGGGACAGCGGCGAGGAAAAAACTTCACCAATTGGCGAAAGCGAAGATTTAAAAAACCTCGAGAGAAACCTGGCTCAGTTGGGCACGACCATTTCTCCTATGGCCAAACGTCTTGTGCAGAGCTGCATCTTGATTTTTTCTATAACCGATTCTCAAAAGATTTGATTCTCAAAAGTTCAAAATTTATTCTGTATTTAAATGAGATTGTGACAGTGTATATATTTTATATACAGTTGAAGATAAAATTATTTTTAAAATGGTATAATTGTAATTCTATGTTTTTTTTTTTTTTGGAATAAAAAAAGTTTTTTCTTCATAATTGCTCTTTGTAATCTGCCGTTTTAATATTTCATTCAGAACCTGTTCATGCTGAATAATAAATAAATCATTTTTGAGATGGCAGTACTGTTATATAGAGATTTCAATTATTAAACAAAAGCATAGTATAGCTCAAATTATGGTTAAAGTTTATAAGATGTAAATGTACAGCAGAAGAAATAGGAAAACATGTAAGTAAAGAATCATTTTGGAATCGGATCGATACTCCCAGAATCGGATCAGATCGTCCACAGATTCCCACCCCTATTTCAGAGGTAGCATTCACATATGATACTGTTCACAAATGTCATCTTTTGCACGATTGGTCATTAAATGCATTTGAACACATTTTAATAGCAGTCTGGAAATGATCTTGTGCCTCTGCTGACCCCTTGCGATTGGATCACATGAAAACAATTTAATGCCAGGTGGAAACAGAGTAACATTGGGCAACACAGAAACTAGTACTAATAGTTATTTAACCTCCTAAATATTTGATATGAAGAGCTTTACATACAGTAAGCACAGTAACCACACCAGTAAACCAACGCAATGTTAAATAAAGTTATTTGTATTACAAATATTTCACTTTTTTTAAACATTTATTTAATATTTCTATCATTTATTTCATTTTTGTTACGAAAAAATAACTCTGTTATTATCATATTTGTTCTGTTTGTTATTTTCAATGGTTACATTTGATTTTTGTGTCATCTATTTTTTATTTTTATTTTTGTCAAATAAGTTTTATTTGGTCATTGAATAGACTTACAATAGTCACAAATTCCAGGATTAATTTTCTGATATGCATAAACTTAAAAAACAAACAAACAAACAAACAAACCAATCAACAACACAAAATAAAAAACACCCCAACCCCTGCCTGTAAGTATACAACACAGTGATAATCTTAACAACTTTTTAGTTACAATACGTTGCTTTGGGGAAAATAATTTCCTATGAAGTGACAGAGTGACAGACCCCAAATCCTCAGAAATTGTCCAATGTTGCCTTTTAAAAGATATCTTTTCTTTTTAAGTTCAGAGTAGATATCAATTCTTCAAACCATAGTTTAGCAGTTGGAGGATTAACATTTTTCCAGTACAATAATAACAGCTTTTTGGCTTTTATCAAAGGAATTTTGTTGTGCACTGCTCAATGAATTTGTATAATCAGGATGTCCTAATTTAATAAGCACTGGGTCAGGATCTACGTGTAGATTAAGAACATCTGAAAGCACTGTAAAAACATCATTCCAGAATCCCTGTATTTAATGACAGAATACAAAACTATGAGCTAAATCGACTTCTTCTGATTTGCACATCACATATAGGAGATATATTGGGGAAAATCAGACGTAAATTCTTTTTGGAGAAGTGTAGTCTATGTAGGACCTTAAACTGGATGAGGCATAATCTAGTGTTGATTGATTGTTTATCAATATATTTTTTTAAATATTAAAAAGCAAAAATGTTTGACTAGGCTTATTGACTAGCCAAACATCATCATAATTTGTAATGTATTAATAATAATTAATTATAGCTTGATAATTTGATAATTAAATTACAGTGCAAATATGCTTAGTTACCTGTTTCATTACATTTAATTAATTTATAATTAATTAATTCAAGTAATTTAATAATTATATATTTCAGTTATATTTTGACCACTCATTCATTATTTTTCCTTCAGCTTAGTGTTTTGATTAATCAGGGGTCGCCACAGCGGAATGAACCACCAATTTATCCAGCATATGTTTTACGCAGCGGAAGCCCTTCCAGCTGCAATCCAGTAATGGGAAACATCCATACACTCATTCACACACATACACTGCAGCCAATTTAGTTTATTCAATTCACCTATAGTGAAACAACATGCAACATGCAAACTCCATACAGAAATGCCAACTGACCCAGCTGGGGCTCGAACCAGCGACCTTTTTGCTGTGAAGCGACCATGCTAAGCACTGAGCCACCGTTTTGCCGTATTTTGACCACTAAACTATAAAATATCACAAGTTTACATTTCAGAAATCTGATCACCTTAATGTACTGTACAAATTAAATATGTAATATTTTTTTCTTGTTTCCCTGAGCTCATTAAATTCGTTCATTAGAAATTTGGACAAAACTTAAAAACATATATTTTAAGTCAAAATGATTATGTAAGCTTTCGGAACACTAATAATCCAGCTCTTTTCATGTATATTCTCATGTCTCTCTCTAATGTGATTTCTTTATATGCATCTCTTTCAGTGTCTGTGTATCTGAATCCTCTCTCAGATGAGATATTAGGCTGTGTTTAAATATTAAACCGTTCAGATTTGTGCGGCTGGTTTGATGTTTGTCTGCTAGTGCTCATTCATTCACAGCCTTTCATGCATTTGATTTGGAGGGCTTTGGGAAAAGCAGTGCTCTTCTAATAATCAAACACGGAAAGGATCAAGATGATGAGTAGATGTACGCTTGTAGACATTCACTTCAACATCTCATTATGCTTTGATTTCTTCCACAGCGAGCTTGTATTGACTTTGCCATCAACGCTAAACCTCTGACTCGCTACATGCCGCAAGACAAGAACTCTTACCAGTACAAGATGTGGAAGTTTGTGGTGTCGACTCCATTTGAGTACTCCATTCTGACCATGATCGCCATCAATACAGTGGTGCTGATGATGAAGGTAAAATCTGCCGAAGTTAAAGAAGTAGAATTATTATCAAGCTAGCTAGTCTTATGCTGCTTTGAAATGTAAATTTAAAATTTATATATGTATGTGTGTATGTATGCGTGTGTGTGTGTGTGTATATATATATATATATATATATATATATATATATATATATATATATATATATACATATATATATATACATATATATATACATATATATATATATATACATATATATATATATATATATATATATATATATATATATATATATGTATATATATATATATATATATATATATATATATATATATATATATATATAATATATATATAGTATAGTATAGTATATAGTAAAGTATATATATATATATACTTTATTAGGTGCACCTTACTAGTACCGAGTTGGACCCCCTTTTGCCTTCAGAACTGCCTTAATCCTTCGTGGCATAGATTTAACAAGGTACTGGAAATATTCCTCAGAGATTTTGGTTCATGTTGACATGATAGCATCATGCAGTTGCTGCAGATTTGTCAGCTGCACATCCATGATGTGAATCCCCCATTCCACCATATCCCAAAGGTGCTCTATTGAATTGAAATCTGGTGACTGTGGAGGCCATTTGAGTACAGTGAACTCATGACAATGTTCAAGAAACCAGTCTGAGATAATTCGCGCTTTATGACATGCCGCGTTATCCTGCTGGAATTAGCCATCAGAAGATGGGTACACTGTGGTCATGAAAGGATGAACATGTTCAGCAATAATACTCAAGTAGGCTCTGGCATTGACATGATGTTCAGTTGGTAATTATGGGCCCAAAGTGTGCCAAGTAAATATCCCTCACACTATTACACCACTAGCACTAGCCTGAACTGTTGATACTAGGCAGGATGGATCCATGCTTTCATGTTGTTGACATCAAATTCTGACCCTACCATCCGAATGTCACAGCAGAAATCAAGATTCATCAGACCAGGCAACGTTTTTCCAATCTTCTATTGTCCAATTTTGGTGAGCCTGTGCAAATTGTACCTATTTATGCTCGGTTTGAACTGCAGCAGATTGTTCTGACCATAGCTACATGCCTAAATGCATTGAGTTGCTGCCATGTGATTGGCTGATTAGAAATTTGCATTAACGAGCAGTTGGTGTACCTAATAAAGTGGCCGGTGAGTGTATATATGCTTTTGACTTCTTCTGATTGGTTCACTGCTCTGAACATTAATGACCGCATCTGCATGTCAAAGCTGAAACTGTTTTATCTTGACATGGTGTTCAAAAAAATGTGGTTCTTCAGAAGACGTGAGAGTATAATGGTCATGCATGGCCGTCAACCGTGTTTACACAGAAAATCACAGGAAATATAAGATTCACGTACTCATGCAAGTTCCTTCTTTATACACATTCAGAAGATTAAACAGTTGTTGTCCACTTGTGAGTGGATACAGTGCTTGCATTTTCATTAAAAGAGACATTTAGTTTCATTAATCAATGTAAATACACATATAGCTACACTATAAGTGCATTGTTTCAAATAACACCTAATATAAACCAGCTTCAGTTATGTAAAATGAAAAAAAAAAAGGTTAAACATGGAAATTTACGTTCAGTCATTTATCTAGGATGCTTTTATTTCCCCCATAACTCTCTATGGCCTGGCAGTAATCCAGATGGCTTTCTAATTAATTTAAAATCGAACAAAAAGAGGCTTTTGAAATTAAATCAGTGCTTTCAAACATCCAGGCATAATGTCTAGTGCGGCCTAGAGTTCATCAGTCAATGGTTTGCCTGGTAAACTGCCAACAGGAAGTTCCTTTTGCTCCTTTATTTTTATTTCTTTAGTTAAAAAAACACTGCCAAGGTTGTAGACACACAATGAGAGACTTCAGTGCTCTGATTGAGCTACAGCAATCTTGCTTATTGCATGTGAACTGATTGATGTGGATACTCAGTTATGAGTAAGTCATTTCTCATTTTACAGGTGTTCTGAATTTTTTTGTGAGTCACCATCGCTGTGTGTTTGTGCTTTCTGCAGTTCCATGGTGCTCCTAAACCATATGAGGACATGTTGAAGTGGCTGAACATCATCTTCACTGCGCTCTTCACACTGGAGTGTGTTCTCAAGGTCATCGCCTTCGGCCCTCTGGTGAGACTTGACACACTCTCATATTACCTTTGTTACCCTCCATGTGTAGCTAAACTAAATACTGAAAAACTATACATTCTTTCAGTTTACAAAAATGGTACTGAACCTGACAGGCACTGAGGATGTTTCATCATGAATTGATCATGAACTTTGGTTTGCTAGACCAGACACATTTAGATACATCCTAAAATCTCAAGAGGTGCTCTCACAACAGATGTCAGTCAGACCAGGGTTTTTCATTGGTGTCGTGACCTGGATAGGAGTAAGGTTTAGAAGTGCTTTAGCAACAAACACTGGAGTCCACTGTCTTTTGTTTCCAAGTGTAACAGAGGCCAGCTAGCAAAGTGCTGCACAGGTAAATCTCACTCCTCTGACCTCTAAAAGGTGCTCTAGCAGCAGATGCTAGAGGCCATGGTCTTAGCCTCCTTTTAGAGCAATCAACTACCATGCTGAGAGTCACCGGTTCGATCCCAGCTCGGAGCGGGTTGGGTGGTGAAGGACCGGCAGGGGTTACACCAGTTAGAGTGGCCACCTCTCATGCTGGAATTGCTGGAGGAGTCAGTGAGTATCAGACCAAAGGGGCTACGTTGGTGCCGTGACCCAGATGGGAGTGAGGATTAGTAGTAACGATGGCCAGCTGGTGATTGCTGTGCTGGAAACCTCACTCCTCTGATCTCAAGAGGTGATTTAGCAACACAAGCTAGAGTTCATTGATTCTGCCTCCTCGTGTGATCGTCTGTCTTCAATGACAGTAGCAATGGTTCAAGCTCCGCAAAGAGCAGGCGAGTGGGTGTCGAACCGTTGGGGTTACAGATAGATAGATAGATAGATAGATAGATAGATAGATAGATAGATAGATAGATAGATAGATAGATAGATAGAGATAGAGAGAGAGAGAGAGAGAGAGAGAGAGAGAGAGAGAGAGAGAGAGACAGACAGACAGACAGACAGACAGAGAGACAGACAGACAGACAGACAGACAGACAGACAGACAGACAGACAGATAGATAGATAGATTTGTTATTGGTCTGAATAAACTACAGTATAGAATAAAGCAGACCATATGCTCAATCAAAGTTTGATGCACAATAGAGATGAGCAGAATAAACTGAGAGTATGAATGACTGATGTGAGCAAGAAAGCGTATCCATGTTGGTTGATTGAGGGCTGTGAAATCAGTGAGAGGTTTAATGACGGCCCCGTTGCTGAGCCCAGTGTGTAAGTATGAGTACAGTAAGAGCGCATCATAAATCTCTCCTCAGCGCCGGCTGGTCTGACCTGCAGCAGAAGGTCTCATCTCAAGCTCCATTTCTATTTATGAGACTCATTTATTAAGAAGCTTTTCTCGTGCATGACGCCTGCGTTTACCTCCACCTGTTTGGCGCTCAGGCTTGATGAATTGCTCTCGCTCATGTTTTTCTGTCCGGGATCCGTGTCTAGCAGCAGTCGACTAATCTTTGCGGCACTCAGGACCCAAGGCTACGACACCTGACAGACCGTCCTGCCATGAAAGATCTATTACACGACTCAGCGATGTCTGCATTTCGGGATGCCTTGGTTTGAGCGGACTTGCTTCTCAAAAATTGCGAGGGCCAATTTGACCTCACTAGAAGAAATTAAAACCTTTTAAAACTGACTTCACTAGTAAAAATGCAAATACCCATGATTAATTGTTGTTCAAATTATCAATCAATGAATTAATCATTGATCCTGATGCAAAATGTGTCTATTTCTGTGACTCATTGTCACCGTGATGACAGGATGTGAAAATAACACTCAAAACACAAATATTATTGCAAAGGAAAAATGTTTTAGTGTAAATAAAAGTTTAAGGAGATCCGTGATTGCTTATTTAACAGAATAGTTTAATCATTAACTGTTATGACTAATATGCAGTGTTTTAGAATGTTTGTCTCAGGTGTATAAACTGGCAAATGGTACCTGAATGCTTCTATGTAAACAAATATTTTTAAATGCATAGTATTTTGTGCATTTTAAGAAAAATCTGAAGAATCCAAAATGGCTAAAGTTTAGTCATGAATGTCCATGGTATGTTAAACGCGTACACTACCTAACAAAAGTCTTGTCGTGGATCCTAGTTGTAAAAGCACTTACAATTGACTTCTAGTTGGTCATTTGTAAAAGTGGCAGAAGGTCGATTTTTTCCGATGAATCATCTGTTGAACTGCGTCCTAGGGTGCTTTCACACTAGCACTTTTGGTCCGCACCCGGGTTCGTTTGACGTCATAGTACGGTACGTTTAGCTAGTGTGAACGTGTCTTCTGAACTCGGGTGCGCACCCGTGAACCGTACCCGAGTCCGCCTGAAAGAGGTGGTCTTGGGTACGGTTCATGCGAACTCTGGTACGGTTCACTTCTAGTATGAATGCAATTGTACCAAATAGCGGAAGTGAACCGGCAACTGTACAACAAACTATCGTTTTCATAACGTTCATTCGTGTGTGTGCGCCACGTATTGTACCTTGGTGACAAGCGGGATTGAGCAAATCACAGTGATGTCTGCTTGTCTCCTCCAGAAACAGCTTCTGCAGTCACTGTATGATGTTCTGAATGTTTATAATATTTTTGCGGCAGATAGACGCGAGTCGCTTTCTGTATGTCCAAAACTAAAAGATTCAGTAAAAGCAAATCGACCGCGATGTGCGGAAGTCTCCATTTTGGCGCTTTGCTTTTGTGACCGTCACCTAGCAACAGCAGTAAACAAAACAGCAGCTCTATGACGCAAGCGTACCGGGGTTCAGAAGGAAAAAAGACAGTGTGAACACAAACCAACCGAGAAGGTGGCAAGGGGGGACAATCGAACTTGGGTACGGTCCAGGCAATTGAACCAAGTGTGAAAGCACCCCTAATCATCACAAATACTGCAGAAGACCTATTGGAACCCACATGGACCCAAGATTCTCACAGAAATCAGTCAAGTTTGGTGAAGGAAAATCATAGTTTGGGGGTTACATTCAGTATGGGGATGTGCGAGAGATCTGCAGAGTGGATGGCAACATCAACAGCCTGAGGTATCAAGACATTTGTGCTGGCCATCACATAACAAACAACAGGAGAGGGCAAATTCTCATACTTCAGCCTCCACATCAAAGTTCCTGAAAGCAAAGAAGGTCAAGATGCTGCAGGATTGGCCAGCCCAGTCACTAGATATGATCATTATTGAGCATGTTTGGGTTAAGATGGAGGAGGCATTGAAGATGAATCCAATGAATCTTGAAGAACTCTGGAAGTCCTGCAAGAATGCTTTCTATGCCATTCCAGATGACATTATTGATAAGTTATTTGAGACATTGCAGAGATGTATGGATGAGTTCTTCAAGCTCATGGGAGTCATACACATTATTAACTCTTTTCCCACTGCACCATGACTGTATATTCTATACTGTACATTATTTCTGCTAAGTGACAAGACTTTTGCCTAAGCAAAGTCAGACCTTACTGTCCTAATTAAATAATTAAAAATCAAGCCATGATCATATTTTATTATGATAAAATAAGTGAAACCTAGAGGCCTTTGCCTTTCATATAAGCCACTTTTGAAACCAAATTATTAATTAGAAGTCCAGCTATTATTTGTTGTTCCTAAAACTTGGATAGACGACAAGACTTTTGTCAGGTAGTGTACAGTGTGCCCTTTTAGTTATTAGCCCACTTCATCTGTCTTTCATGGATAAAATTGTAAGATTTAATATAGTTCTTGTTCGTGAGTTAAATGTCTCTATTCCAAACAGAAGTAAAAAAAAAAAAAAAAATCAGACAATGTTATCTAAGAAAAAGTGCAGGATTAAAGTGGGGTAATCATAATTAATTTATTCAAAAAGTTTAGCTATAATGAAAAGTCTTTTTTTTCAGAATCTAGACTCTAGAGCCTTACCATCTATTAATGTACCTGTAAGTGACTCATTTTGAACTTTTTGTATAGAAAGAAATCAACTTTGCACATGAATAGCACTCTTTATTGGAGATTTGACTCAGCTGCTTTCAAAGGTCTGACACTGTGTTATTAAATTAACGAAAATTAAAACCATAAACCAAAGTCATCGCTGTTATTAAACATTATGTATTCTGAAAATGGTAGAATTTGATTTTAAGTGCTGTACTTTTAATATTTTTCACCACTTTTGCAGAATTACCTGAAAGAGGCTTGGAACATTTTTGACTTTGTTACTGTTCTGGGAAGCATCACAGACATCCTGGTTACTGAGATCAAGGTGAGTCATCAAAGAGACGCATCAAAGCTTTTGAGAATCTCACATTTTAATCGCTTTAAATCTCAACACGTATATGAGAGATGCTATAAATAATATAACTGCCTGTCTTCAGTGGATGTTGCAGATGAGAGGCTCTATACGCTTAACTTGATATCTCTTTTATGTGAGCTTTCGGCATTATTTGTGTCACATTTGTGTTGCACTTTTAGTCTGCTTTCAGTTTGTCTGTGGTTAAAATCACGGGGACAGAGTTCCATTGAAAACCTATATGTATTATAAGTCATTTTAATACTGTCAAAAGCCATGGTTTAAACAAAAATATATTTAAAAAATAAAAAAAGTTAAAAACAAGGACATTTATTGAGAATATATCTTTTTCTCATCCTGCACAGTGAATATATAAAGTTGAGATCAACTCAATCAATTAGAGAACAACCTACTGTACAATTTCATAAATTACAAAGTCACAGATTAGTCCTGTTTACAGTTATCCTAACAAGAGTGAAAGAGTATTTTAAGCATATTTTATGAGATGCAAAAATTTTATAGTAAAAACACAGCTGCTCAAAATTAGAGAACACTTTCAAATCCTCTCAGTTGGTGTTAATCTAACATCTGGTGGTAAATTCCAGAGGTGTATACTCGAGTCTATGACAAGTCTGTGACTTGACTTGGACTCGAGTCCCAAATTTGATTAAATAAGATTTGAGTTTTGACTTAAACTTGTCTGACTCGACTTGGGACTTGATTAAAACTTAAATCCAAAGTCTCAAGACTTACTTGTGATTTGCAAAACAATGACTTGGTCCCGCCTATGGTAAATTCCTCAATTATGTAACAAACCCTATTTATAATTGGCAACTTTACAGTTTTCAATGACTTTTAAGATGGTGAGCTGTTCTCTTTGACAGCAGGTTGTCATATGAGAAGTTGGTCATTCCAAATCTGTATGTTCTAGGATAATACATGTTTATTATTATTGTATATCACTTATTTATTCAAGTCCCCCCAAAAATCTGGTTGTCCATTAAAAACAAACTACATGAGAGGACAGGATAATGCAAAAAATCTCCAAGATCAGTCGGTTAAACTGCAGCTGGAATTGTCCACTAGTTCAGCACTAAACAGGGTAAGCATGATTGGGACTGTTTTATGCAGTTGGATTTGTGTCTCTTATTCAGCTACATGGCAGAGTGAATGGTGATTGTTTATCTGCGTCCCACAGAAAAATGTGTGACACAGTTACTTGACACAAACAAGTGGATATTTTGAAATGGCTGCCCAGAGTCCTGATCCAAACCCAATTAAAAAACCTGCAAAATCCTTGCTGATAAAGTTACAGCGTAAGAAACCCACTGAAGTTGCTAAGCTGTGGAATAAACTGGAAGATAAGCAGATCAAGATCACACAGAGCAGTGTAAGGGGCCGGTCAGTTCTGGAAACACAAGGTGCACAGCACTGCCTTTTTGTTGACTCCAGAAAAGAGCAATGCGCTGCACTTTTTATGTTACTAGGCAACCACTCTATCAACGGTCTTGGTTTCTGAAGCGTGTGATGTCAGGTGCACAGAGTTGACTTTTTCATCTGCAGACACTCAGAGAACTCTAAAATGTAAGGCACTCGGGGTGCAAAATACTCACTCCCAATAGAAAACAATATTACGATGGTGCTTATCACCACAAAAAATGTATTAGTGTGATCTGGGGTAAGACACTGGCGATATTCTGTTAGAGACCGTCTGTCTGTGTGAGACTACTGTAGTGATGTCTTGTGGCCGCAAATGTGCTGAAGTCCACTCAAAAATAGCATTTGCTGTTTGTTCAAACTACTCATTTAAAATGAGGTGAAACAACACAATTCTACATTTTTTGCGGGGACAGCTTCATTGGTTTATGTTTAATCCACCTAAAATTGTAAAAACAAATAAGTTATACTGTATTACTATTATGGTGGTGCAGTGGCGCAGTAGGTAGTGCTGTCGCTTTACAGCAAGAAGGTCGCTGGTTCGAGCCTCGGCTGGGTCAGTTGGCGTTTCTGTGTGGAGTTTGCATGTTCTCCCTGCATTCGCGTAGGTTTTCTCCGGGTGCTCCGGTTTCCCCCACAGTCCAAAGACATGTGGTACAAGTGAATTAAGTAGACAAAACTGTCCATAGTCAATGAGTGTGAATGAGTGTATGCGGATGTTTCCCAGAGATGGGTTGCAGCTGAAAGGGCATCCGCTGCATTGAAACGTGCTGGATGGGTTGGCAGTTCATTCCGCTATGGCGACCCCAGATTGATAAAGGGACTAAGCCGAAAAGAAAATGAATGAATGAATGTATTACTGTTATATTACATAATATTATATATTATCAGAATTGGGTGTAAGGCGTTCCACGGTAATGCGTTACTGTATTATAATTACATTTTTGTTGAACGCAGTAATGTAACGAATTACATTTTAAATTTGTGTAATCTGATTACAGTTACTAAAGTCAATGTAATTGTGTTACTTGCGTTACAAATATAGTTTTCGGAAGAAAAAAAATGTTTATTTTAAATCATGTTTTCTGCTGCAATGTCAGTTCATAAGCATGCGCTTTTTATTTGCTGGAGAACGCGAGCAGAAATAGCTGCTGTCGAGAGTGCTTGCTTCTTCAAATGGAAATACCGACATTACTTTGATTTCACTTAGCGTAAAAACAAAAATATTGCTGTGAAACGCAGTCTAAGGAACTTTTGACTGCTTTTAACTCGACCAGCAACTTGTTCAAGCACTTGAACAGAAAGCATTCTATGACAACACTCATCACCAAGGAGGACACCGGCACCCAAAAACATGGTGGCCCAACTCAGCCTAAACAGGCTAATTAAAAAAAATTGTGCAGGAACGGGAGTGATCATATCTTCTGAATGTGAAGAGAAGCGTAGCTGCTTATGGGGCCATTCACGTACTGCGTCTTTTGCGCGCGCGCTCATATATTGTGAGCGCATTTTGGGCACGCTCGGAATTCCCAGGTGCACTCAGTTGAAAACCGCGAGTCAATTGACAAGAACTGACTGATCAGTTTCATACTTTGGAATTTGTACACTTACAGTAGGTAGACTAACTACCTCAGACAAACACAGAACACCCAAACAATACAGTGCTTTTCCATACTATAGATGTCAAAGGTTACAGACATCCAGGTTTTTCTTTTCTATTAAAAAAAAAAGACAAACGGGTTTGGAACAAGTGAATGATCAAAGTATTTTAGGTTTTGGGCGAACTAAAGTCTTTTGAATATGTCAAGCTGCTGTGATCAACCACTGTAATGTTTTTGAGTGAATATTAAATTACTGAAAGAGCAGCAGTTTATTTTGTGTTTGATAGGTATATTTTATATGCTTTAAAAGTAACTTCAAAATAAAGTAATTAGTAATCTGATTAAGTATTGCAGTAAGTAGTAATGTAATCAGATTACAATTTTCCTGTAGTAATCAGTAATTTGTAATCTATTACTTTTTAAAGTAACTTACCCAACACTGTATATTATATTTCTATATATAGTCTATAAGTAACTTAATTCCTTCATATGTTGTCCCAACACAAATCTATTGTGTGGAACCAAGCATTTTTTGCAGTGTCATTCAATGCAAAGTCGTGTGCACTTGCTGTTACCTTTGACAGCTATAAACTTTAAACATTTTAGCTGTAATCTGTCTTTGAGCTATACAATCATTCCTGCTCTTAAATTTTGATCACAGTTTTACACAAAATAATGTTGTTGTTTTTTGTTGAAATGCTTTGTTTTTTTTTGTTTGTTTTTTTTTAATACTGTAGAGTAGCCATATTGAAAATGACTTCAAATGTATTATTTAATATTTAATTTTATTTCTATAAAAAGTGTTTGCAAATAGTTCTCTTATTTTGATCTCCACTATATATAACACCGTGAATTAAAAAAAAATGGCATTTTTCAAACAAAATGCAAACTTTTCACTAGATGACATCAAATTAATCTGAATTAGCCTATGATCATAAAGCCCATTATAAGACCAAATCACCTAGAGAAGATGATGATCTGGAGATCTCCCCTCAATGAGTGTTGACAGGCGCATCTCTGCTTGTCAGGAACAGACTCGAGCTTCTCCTAACAATTTCACTGTGACTCTTATTTCCATGCTAAATCTCTGTTGGCACCTGTCCCCTTCCTTTCCCCAATCGGACTGCGCAGACGGTAAGTGGCTTCATTGCTCCTGCACTGCCTGTCTCTGTCCAAACCTCTCCTCCTGTCAAACATCTTCAGGCTAATCTTGAATGCTCACCTTTAAACCTGCTGAGATCAGATGAACTTGTTCAGTCCAGCTCCAGGCTGAGATGTGAAGCTCTATTCACAGTGGCAAATAGATCTTCCCTATTTTTTCCCTTTGTTTCCCTGTATTAAAAAAAGTAGAGATGGGTGGTATGCACAGTGCAGTATTGGAGAAAAATGGCAAGAAAAAATAGATTGAAATCTAGTGTTATTGATGATTTGATAAGGTAAAACATATTGCATAAATGCAGATTGAAGAGTGTACAACTGTGGAATGTGCTATAAAAAGGAACATGTTTCTTGAGGAATATGGAGTAAACTGGATGTTAATCAAATACTAGAAACGATAAAAAAGTTATTATTATTATATTGTAGTCACTATCTTATTCCCTTGGAGCTTATTGTTTTTCTGCTGTTGTTTTGCATTGTGTATTAAACGTACAGCCATATACTGTAGCTTTTGTTGCTTTTTAAGTGATTTATTTATTTATTTAACAGAAAATTAGATTAGATTAGATTTGTTTAGTTTAGTATAGTTTAGTTGTTTAGTTTAGATTTGTTTTGTTTTGTTTTGTTTAGGTTTGTTTAGTTTAGTTTAGTTATTTATTTTAGTTTAGTTGTTTAGTTAAGTTTATATTTGTTTAGTTTAGTTTGGTTGTTCAGTTTAGATTAGATTAGATTATATTATATTAGATTAGATTAGATTTGTTTAGTTTAGTTTAGTTTAGTTTAGTTTAGATCAGTTTAGTTTAGTTTAGATATGTTCAATTTAGTTTAGTGTAGTTGTTTAGTTGCTTAGTTTAGTTTAGTGTTAAACTAAGTGAAATATGTTTTTCTATGCCTGTAGTATTAGCTAGTATTAGCCAGTTTAGTTTAGTTTAGATTTGTTTAGTTTAGTTTGGTTGTTCAGTTCAGTTCAGATTAGATTAGATTAGATTAGATTAGATTAGATTAGATTAGATTAGATTAGGTTAGATTAGGTTAGATTTGTTTAGATTAGATTAGATTAGATTAGATTAGATTAGATTAGATTAGATTAGATTAGATTAGATTAGATTAGATTTGTTTAGTTTAGTTTAGTTTAGTTTAGTTTAGTTTAGTTTAGTTTAGTTTAGTTTAGTTTAGTTTAGTTTAGTTTAGTTAAGTTTAGTTTGGTTTAGTTTAGTTTAGATCAGTTTAGTTTAGTTTAGATTTGTTCAATTTAGTTTAGTGTAGTTGTTTAGTTGCTTAGTTTAGTTTAGTGTTAAACTAAGTGAAAACATGTTTTTCTATGGCTGTAGTATTAGCCAGTTTAGTTTAGTTTAGTTTAGTTTAGTTTAGTTTAGTTTAGTTTGTTAAACTAAGTGAAAATATGTTTTTCTATGGCTGTAGTATTAGCCAGTTTAGTTTAGTTGAGTTTAGTTTGGTTGTTTAGTTTAGTTTGTTAAACTAAGTGAAATTATGTATTTCTATGGCTGTAGTATTAGCCAGTTTAGTTTAGTTTAGTTTAGTTTAGTTTAGTTTAGTTTAGTTTAGTTTAGTTTAGTTTAGTTTAGTTAAGTTTAGTTTAGTTTAGTTTAGTTTAGTTTAGTTGTTTAGTTTAGTTTGTTAAACTAAGTGAAAATATGTTTTTCTATGGCTGTAGTATTAGCCAGTTTAGTTTAGTTGAGTTTAGTTTGGTTGTTTAGTTTAGTTTGTTAAACTAAGTAAAATTATGTATTTCTATGGCTGTAGTATTAGCCAGTTTAGTTTAGTTTAGTTTAGTTTAGTTTAGTTTAGTTTAGTTTAGTTTAGTTTAGTTTAGTTTAGTTTAGATTGTTTAGTTTAGTTTAGTTTAGTTTAGTTGTTTTGTTTAGTTTAGTTTTTTAAATTAAGTGAAAATATGTTTTTCTATGGCTGTAAAATTAGCTAGTATTAGCCAGTTTAGTTTAGTTTAGTTTAGTAGTTTAGTTTAGTTGTTTAGTTTAGTTTGTTAAATTAAGTGAACATATGTTTTTCTATGGCTGTAGTATTAGCTAGTATTAGCCAGTTTAGTTTAGTTTAGTAGTTTAGTTTAGTTTAGTTTAGTTTAGTTTAGTTTAGTTTAGTTGTTTAGTTTAGTTTGTTAAATTAAGTGAAAATATTTTTTTCTTTGGCTGTAGTATTAGCCAGTTTAGTTTAGTTTAGTTTAGTTGTTTAGTTTAGTTTGTTAAATTAAGTGAAATTTTTTTTTTCTATGGCTGTAGTATTAGCCAGTTTAGTTTAGTTTAGTTTAGTTTAGTTTAGTTGTTTAGTTTAGTTTGTTAAACTAAGTGAAAATATGTATTTCTATGGCTGTAGTATTAGCCAGTTTAGTTTTGTTTCGTTTCGTTTAGTTTAGTTTAGTTTAGTTTAGTTTAGTTGTTTTGTTTAGTTTAGTTTCTTAAATTAAGTGAAAATATGTTTTTCCATGGCTGTAAAATTAGCTAGTATAAGCCAGTTTAGTTTAGTTTAGTTTAGTAGTTTATTTTATTTTATTTTAGTTTAGTTTAGTTGTTTTGTTTAGTTTAGTTTGTTAAATTAAGTGAAAATATTTTTTTCTTTGGCTGTAGTATTAGCCAGTTTAGTTTAGTTTAGTTTAGTTTAGTTTAGTTTAGTTTAGTTTAGTAGTTTAATTTAATTTAGTTTAGTTTAGTTTAGTTTAGTTGTTTAGTTTGTTAAATTAAGTGAAAATATTTTTTTCTTTGGCTGTAGTATTAGCTAGTATTAGCCAGTTTAGTTTAGTTTAGTTTAGTTTAGTTTAGTTTAGTAGTTTAATTTAGTTTTGTTTAGATGTTTAGTTTAGTTTGTTAAATTAAGTGAAAATAGTTTTTTCTTTGGCGGTAGTATTAGCTAGTATTAGCCAGTTTAGTTTAGTTTAGTTTAGTTTAGTTTAGTTTAGTTTAGTTTAGTTTAGTTTAGTTTAGTAGTTTAGTTTAGTTTAGTTTAGTTTAGTTTAGTTTAGTTTAGTTTAGTTTAGTTTAGTTTAGTAGTTTAGTTTAGTTTAGTTGTTTAGTTTAGTTTAGTTTATTTTAGTTTAGTTTAGTTTAGTTTAGTTTAGTTTAGTTTAGTTTAGTTTAGTTTAGTTTAGTTTAGTTTAGTTTAGTAGTTTAGTTTAGTTTAGTAGTTTAGTTTAGTTTAGTAGTTTAATTTAGTTTAGTTTAGTTGTTTAGTTTAGTTTGTTAAATTAAGTGAAAATATTTTTTTCTATGGCTGCAGTATTAGCTAGTATTAGCCAGTTTAGTTTAGTTTAGTTGTTTAGTTTAGTAGTTTAGTTTAGTTTAGTTTGTTAAATTAAGTGAAAATATGTTTTTCTATGGCTGTAGTATTAGCCAGTTTAGTTTAGTTTAGTTGTTTAGTTTAGATTAGTTGTTTAGTTTAGTTTGTTAAATTAAGTGAAAACATGTTTTTCTATGGCTGTAGTATTAGCTAGCATTAGCCAGTTTAGTTTAGTTTAGTTTAGTTTAGTTTAGTTTAGTTTAGTTTAGTTTAGTTTAGTTTAGTTTAGTTTAGTTTAATTTGTTAGTTTGAGGTGAAAGTATGTTTTTTTATGATTTTAAAATTAGCTAATAAAACAAATCAGCTGTGATATATACTATAACTTGCATACCACCCATCCTTTATAGATACATTTATTTCTATTTATAAGCATGTTCATGCATCATTACCAGACTGTCAACAACGCTGCATGAAACTAACTAGTTTTAACACCTTATCAATAAATGTAACAGTTGCAGCCGAGGCTGTTGAAGACTGACTGAGGATGTGTCCTCATTTTGGGTTTATATACCGCGGCAGTGATGCATCCCTGATCTTTTTTTTTCCTGCTTTTATCCAGGATAAGAGGATTAATCTGAGTTTCCTGAGACTCTTCCGGGCGGCTCGTCTCATTAAACTCCTCCGGCAAGGATACACCATTCGCATCCTTCTCTGGACCTTCGTTCAGTCCTTTAAGGTCAGACCAACACATGGACAATTTAAGCAACATGAATTGTCAACAATAACTTACATATTTAATAAACATTTATTTGTATTTGTGTGGGGTTGTGTATTAATTAAAAAAAAAAAACAATCAATACGTTTTATGTATTGACAATACGTTTTATGTATTTGTACTTTATAATTTTAACATATCTATAGATTGATATAGACTTTATTTATTCTTATATTATTCATTTTTTGGCAAACAACAACTTTTTAAATCCATTACCGTTTTTTCTCAATTGCTTTGGCTCAATTATCAATTGAATGTTTTATTTTTCAAAACAAAAAGTTCACTTCAGAGTGGCATTACTTATTGATTTAAGCAAATTGCAAATGCTCTGGCACATGTCTGCAAACAGTAAGTACAGTCATTTTCTGTAGTTTGGACAAAAACTAATTACATATGGCTTGTTGATCAAAACTGATAAGTCGATTCTCATTTAAACTGTCAAACTTCTCACAACTTCTCAGTTATTTATTATCATGTTAGCCATCACACTCAAAACAGTTTATTTAATTGTCAAACATTTGTATAAGCACATGTTTACACCATAAATATCTGATGTTGACATTGTTTGTAATGTCTGCTAAATTGGTAAATTACCTCTAATTCCAATACAATTTGCATCATCTATTTAACCATTCAGTTTTGGGAGCATGTATATGTAGCTTGCCCACAGCACAATCACTACCTTTTTTTTTTTTGAGAATGAAGAACTTCCACAATCCTGAACTGCAGCAACATGCTTGTGGAAGAGCAAATGGAAGACGTGTGATCTCTGGCAAAACCAACAAGAGGGACAGGATGTCCATCAAGAAAACATTTTTCATACATGCTATTCTGTAATATTTTTTTGTTTATTTGTGGTAACATAAGAAATATTACAGTAAATATACAATACAGTATTTGGACAAGCAAGATTGCATTTTACATGTAATACATTTATACAAAAATA
This sequence comes from Danio kyathit, assembly GCA_903798195.1. NCBI lineage: Eukaryota > Metazoa > Chordata > Actinopteri > Cypriniformes > Danionidae > Danio > Danio kyathit. The sequence continues at coordinate 21,360,313 of LR812539.1, read as the reverse complement.
AATGTACTCTATGAATACAAATGTTTATATATTTCCATGTACTATTGACTCCTGTTATCAACTATCAGATTTGTTTTAAGCCTTAATTTCCATGGTTTACTGTCATGGTGAAAAAACAACTAATAATTTTGAGCAGTGTAGCTCACACAAAAGCAAATACACTTTATGTTTTGGTGGCCTTAGCCAAATTACTGAAATGATAACTAGGTTTTGAAGCATAAATTCAATGTTTTGGGTCAGTAACTTCATTTTGCAGACATTCCAAAAAGTGCTGAAATTCCAGCAAACCATTTTGGCATTTGCACTCACAGTTTAGAGACTCTTAAAGGCTGGTTTATACTTCTGCGTCGAGTGATCAGCATGACCCATGGGGCAATACGCGTAGGCGTGCATTTGTACTACTGTGCGCTGTGTGTGTTGCTCTGCAATAACACATCAGAAACGCTAGCTGGCAGTAGGTGTTTATGTTCCTCTGTGTCAAGTTTCTTCATTGGTGTTTTGTTTTTTCTGAACGCCATCTTATTGTACAAGTGGCTCAACACTCGCTCATAGCAAGGCTGGAATCGACGTGCAACAACTTTAATCATAAGGTAAACATAAAACAACAGTCTCCATCTGGTACCAAGTCGTTGCGATGTGTAGTTACATTTTTTAAAAGGTCAGCGTCGCCGACGGCCATGGTGAGGGCTATGCGACCATGCGTAGGCTGTGCCTTAGCATACACGTGCGCTTGACGCAGAAGTATAAATCAGCCTTTAAGACTGTTTTGAAAAATGTGCCAAAGCAATTGAGAAAAACTGTAATCAATTTATAAAGTTAAGCGTAAACAATAATTAGTTTTGCTTACGTACATACTTATACTTAAACGTACTAGTTTAAATGTATTATTGCATTATTTGTTAGTGTATTAAATGTAATACGTTTTAGAAAGTTGGATGTAAAGTGTATTACACAACGCAACATTTTTTTATTATAGATTGAAAGAAAGAAAGAAAGAAAGAAAGAAAGAAAGAAAGAAAGAAAAAAAGAAAGAAAGAAAGAAAGAAAGAATAAAATAAAATAAAACTGCTTTTATTGTAGGCAAAATAAAACAAATAAGACTTTCTCCAGAAGAAAAAATATTATCGGAAATACTGTTAAAATTCCTTGCTCTTAGACATCATTCGGAAAATATTTGAAAATTCACGGGAGGGCTAATAATTTTGGTCACACTTTATTTTGATGGTCCCTTTCGTAAATTTAAGTTACATTGCATTAAAATGACAACTAATGCTAATTAGATTATAAGTAGACTGTTAGGTTGGGGTTAGGGTTAGTGTAAGTTGACAAGTACTTGCAAAGTTTTTTATAGTCAGTTAAATGTCTGTTGAAGGAGCAGTATCAACAGATATTAAGCAGACAGTCTACTAATACTCAAATGGACCATCAAAATAAAGTATTACATAATTTTGACTTCAACTGTATATATATTCAAACATTACTTTTATTTATTTATTGCTTTATTGTGCATATACATTTTTGTACTTCTGAGTATGCATTTTTTAAACTTAATATGTACTTACACTGATCTTGGATCTAAAGGTTAATCATTCTATTGTTGTTGTTTTTTGGTCCTCAGGCTCTGCCGTATGTGTGTCTCCTTATCGCAATGCTTTTCTTCATTTACGCCATCATCGGGATGCAGGTAAGACCCAGTTTCTCAGAAAGTGACCCTTCATTCAGCTCTTCATGTCTATTCATCACCAAAGCTGCTACATGCGACTCACTTCACATTTACAGCTTCAGCATGATGGAGAGATTATTGATCTTGGCACTATCTTGTAAAAAGCAGTTTGCTTGGGCAGGTGGTGTTTTTCCATATGAAAGCTTCAGCATATTATAGTCATTGTGAGAAGAGGCCATTGTTCCAGTGTAACGGGCGGATCTCATCTTTAAGTTTGATTGCTCGTTTAAGGGACGCACAGGCAATCTTCCAGATTGTGTTGGAAATTATGGCGTCTGCCATCGAGGAGATTAAGACCGCATTGTAAATCACTGCTAATTGTATCCTGTAAGACTGGGGGAATAGTATAACAGCATCAGTAAGACTTGCAATCAACTGTCCGCTTTAAAATCTTCATTCGCTTCGTTATTCAAAGTTAGACATGATTTTTAACCTGTTTTTCCTCTCTTTCTATTATTAGTTTGAGCTTTATTTAAAATGTGATGGGTTGTTAATGTGCACATAGGCTTTCACCTCCACATTCTGTACAAATGTGTTGAACTTGTTATGAAAACCTGAGGGGAAAAGGAATCCAGATAGTTTAAATTCATATTTGTTACACTTAAATTCTTATAAATACTTGCAAATTATTTGTTGGTGTAGGACTACTGACACCAAAGCCTTCTTGTAAGAAATAAATGCTTTTGTTCAGCAACGATGCACTGCAATAAATTGATTAGAACTACATGCTTTTTTTGTTACTCCGTGTATCTTAAAAATCAGTTAATCTTATATCTTTTTTTTTTTTTTTTGCGAAACATTTAAGCAGCACAACAGTAAGACATATAAAGTAGTCGACATTTGAAATGGATCACAACCTTTCATCAAAATTGTCCAAAAGCTGTTAAACAACATCCATTTTTGTCTCAGGACAAATTTGAAAAACATTTTGAGCCATTTCAAATGTTGATTTTATATATATATATATATATATATATATATATATATATATATATATATATATATATATATTAAAGTCATATTGACATCAAATACTTACCTTTATTCGTCTGGTATGGCAACCAAAATCCAATGTCTGATCGACGTCATATTGGTAAGGTCCACACAATGTCAAGCTGTAACATCATTAGACTTTGATATTTGGTTGATTTTAGCTTGGACGTTGGACATTGAGGTCGGCCTTACGTTGGGTTCTGTCAATCTGACGTCATGACGCCATTTCGGTCATCATATAGTAAACATTCATCATTTTCTCATCAGTGACATTCATCTAAACAGTCTCTGTGTCAATGCGTGTAAAGATTTTGGACAACTTCTTGGACACTATTAATGCTTCCAAACAGTTTGCTGCAATTATAAAGCGTCCATGGCTTGAGGTAGTTCATTATGATGCAATTTACTTTCTATGTATGGTTTGATTGGACAGGAATGACAGGACTGATTTTTCTTATCCTTATAGATAGGAAATAATAAAGTAGTGACTGCAGGTTGAAGGAAAGTAGTGGAGTAAAAGTACAGATACAGCACTAAAAATGTACTCAATGGAAAGTAGAAGTACACGTTTTTAAAACTACTTAGTAAATTACAATTACTGAGAAAAACTACTCAATTACAGTAGTTGAAGTATTTGTAATTAATTACTTTACACCACTGAAAATTTGTAATTTTTACTGTTGATCATCAGTTGACACTTTAGGCAGGCCTCTATTTTACATGGAGTTATATTGAGTATAACGACAAATTAAAGGGTGTGTGTGTGTGTCTGTAGACAATTACTTTTTATATTGAAAATAAGTAATTTTGTGTTTGTGGTATTCACTAAATCAGTGACATAATTTATGAATTTGGCAATTAAAGAGTTAAAATCCTGTAATTTTCTAAAGAATTTAGTATTGATCAGGACTGAGGTTGATTAACAGATTTATGTGAAAAATAATAATAATCTGATGCATTTTTACAGCAGTTTAATTTAGTGGATGTTTTTATCCCTAACATAACAAAAGGGTCGTAAATTTGCCCAGAGCGTATTGTTGAAGGCATTTTCCCAAATATGTGTCAAAATAAGATTTGTCACCAAAAATCATTCTGCTACAGTAGCAGAAACACAGAAAAAGTTGTGACCAAATTAAGACTCAAAATCACCACAGAGTGGATAAAAACATCTCCAACAGCACATAAGGGTTAAGTAGCAATGTTTGTACTAGGTACCAGTGTATTTTCTTTGGTTTATATTGTGCAGATATTGTGAACTTCACATGGATATTACAAATCAATTGGATATAATATGACAGACAATTTTAAGAATAGCAAACAGCACACTGTCAGCACTGAGTTTGATGTATATATCAATGACATCAGACAAATGTTTATAAATAACTATACACTTTTGTACATACAGTATGCTACCCTAAAATATTGGTCACTTGATGTCCTTTTTGTAATGTTTTGAGCCGACAGATTATTGCGATTTATTTGACAGTCTGTCAGTGCATTTCAACTGTAGATTTGAGTGAGACAGTGTGTTTATTTATATGTCTGCTGTCTGGCATAAAGTCATAAAATTTATAAGCATGAGTCACAGTTTGTACAATATGTGTATGTGGCCTTGTTAATTCTGCAGATGCTTACTGTAACAAACCCTGCAGGCAGTCTGAATTATTGACACGGTCCCTCCAGGTATTTTCATGCTGTCTCAATAGAAAAGTGCACACATTGTGCCATGTATTTTTTTCTGCCAGTCTCCACCAAAAAAAATGCTTGCATTGTCTGTAATTCATACGAAACTAGAAAACTTAATGCGCTTCTTTCTTTGCGTCAGGTGTTTGGTAACATCGCATTGAACAATGAAGATTCGGCCATCAACATTCACAATAACTTCCGCACCTTTTTTCAGGCCCTCATGTTGTTGTTCAGGTAATGTCAGCATTTGAATTTCTTACAATTTTACAATTTTATTTCTTACGATTTTTTCAAAAAGACAATACAAACTCCTTTTATTGTCATTGTATACACTCACCGGCCACTTTATTAGGTACACCTGTCCAATTACTCGTTAACACAAATTTCTAATGAGCCAATTTCATGGCAGCAACTCAATGCATTTAGGCATATAGACATGGTCAAGACGGTCTGCTGCAGTTCAAATCAAGCATCAGAATGGGGAAGCAAGGTGATTTAAGTGACTTTGAATGTGCCATGGTTGTTGGTGCCAGATGGGCTGGTCTGAGTATTTCAGAAACTGCTGATCTACTGGGATTTTCACGCACAACCATACCTACGGTTTACAGAGAATGGTCTGAAAAAGAGAAAATATGGTGTCAACAACATGAAAGCATGGATCCATCCTGCCTTGTATCAATGGTTCAGGCTGGTGGTGGTGGCGTAATGGTGTGGGGGATATTGTCTTGGCACACTTGGGGTCGTTAGTACTAATTGAGCATTGTGTCAACACCACAGCCTTCCTGAGTATTGTTGCTGACCATGTCCATCTCTTTATGACCACAGTTTACCCATCTACTGATGGCCACTCCCAGCAGGATAACGCGCCATGTCATAAAGTGCAAATCGTCTCAGACTTTCTTGAACATGACAATGAGTTCACTGTACTCAAATGGCCTCCACAGTCACCAGAGCTCAATCCAATAGAGCACCTTTGGGATGTGATGGAACAGGAGATTCATGGATGTGCAGCCAACAAATCTGCAGCAATTGCGTGATGGTATCATGTCAATATAGACCAAAATCTCTGAGGAATATTTCCAGTACTTTGTTGAATTTATGCCACAAAGGATTAAGGCAGTTATGTAGGTAAATAGGGGTCCAACCCGGTACTAGTAAGGTGTACCTAATAAAGTGGCCAGTGAGTGTAGCTGTATAATGAAACCTAAAGTGATAGTTCAGCCACAAAAAAAATGTCCAAAAATGTTTCAAATATTCATTAGTTTCTTTTTCTTTCTTTTTTTTAATCTATGAAATACAAAAAAGGATATTTTGAAAAATGTTGGAAGCCTGTAACCATTAGGTTCTATGTTTTTCCTATTATGAAAGTCAATGGTTACAGGTTTTCAGCTTTCTTCAAAATGTCTTCTTTTTTGTTCATCAGAAGAAAGAAACTTGTGATTTGGAAATGCTTGAGGCTGAGTTAATAGTGAGTAGATTTTCATTTCAGCGTGAACTATCCCTTTAAGTGCAACTCCTTTTGGTAAATTGAGGTCACAGTGGCAGATTACACACACAAAAAAAATCTGTTTGTGACTTTAGCTGTGTTTGTGTGCTTGTGTGTTACAGAAGTGCTACAGGGGAGGCTTGGCACGAGATCATGTTGGCTTGTCTGAGTGAAAGATATTGCGATATAGAATCTGGCTACAGTGGGAAAGAGTGCGGCAGTGATTTTGCATACTTCTACTTCGTCTCTTTCATCTTTCTTTGCTCCTTTCTGGTTAGTGCAGAACATCTCAAACTTACAACCCCCCTAAAAAAAAAACTACTTAGTGTTGCACTTTTAGAACTGTTTATAGTATAATTTACAGTTGTTGTTGTTGTTGTTGTTTTATTGTTGTTGTTTTTTTTTTATTTTTATAATACTGTGAAAGTGAAAGGTGACCCCTGTTGGCAAGTGGTACTTTCAGCTAATAATGGCAGTTTGGTCAATCAACCTAAATTTTTTTGTATTTTTTATTTTAACAGGGACAATGCTCATTAATCAACAGTAAAACTGTAAATAAGCCAGAGTTAGCCACAAGGGCTAATTTTCATCTGTTGTCCTCTGACAGATTTTAAAAAGGCAGCCTTTAAAAAAAAACAAAAAAACATTATTACACATATAATAGGGGCAACAAGGTGGCGCAGTGTGTAGCACAATCGCCTCACAGCAAAAAGGTCGCTGGTTCGAGCCTCAGCTGGGTCAGTTGGCGTTTCTGTGTGGAGTTTGCATGTTCTCCTCGTGTTGGCGTGGGTTTCCTCCGGGTGCTCCGGTTTCCCCCACAAGTCCAAAGATATGTGGTACAGGTGAATTGGGTAAGCTAAATTGTCCGTATTGTATGTGTGTGAATGAGTGTGTATGGATGTTTCCTGTGATGGGTTGCAGCTGGAAGGGCATCCGCTGCGTAAAACATATGCTGGATAATTTGGTGGTTCATTCCGCTGTGGCGACCCCAGATTAATAAAGGGACGAAGCTGAAAAGAAAATGGATGAATGAACACATACAATAACAGTCAAGTTACATACACCAAAAGACAAAAACATAATAAGAATTTCATAAAAAGCTAACGAATTACACATGATTACAAACTTGATTTGCTTTTAGCCATTTCTTTAACTTGTATTTAAATGCTTAATATTTTTTTTTAATACCCCTTAAATCAACAGGAAGTGTATTCAATGAATGGCTCTAACTAAGAAGACTGATCATGCACAGTTGTACATCTAAACTCTCCTCTACACTGTAAAATCCAACAGTCAACTTTACCAAATGAAATGATTGTAGTTAACTCAAAAAATTACTGAAAGTTAATTCTACTCATTTGAAAAGAGTTTTGAACTCAGTGTTGAAGATAATGAGTTAATGAAATACCTCATTACTGCAACTTAAATGGAGTAAGTTCACAGTACTAATATAGATTAGTTTTTTTTCTCAAATGGTTTGTAGCAATCGGTTTCCTCAAATGGTTTGAGTTGTCTTAACTATTGGGTTTTACAGTACTCTGTTGGTTTGAGTTCTCTTCATTTATTTGGTTTCACTCTGCTCAAATTGCTTCATTTACTCAAATGGATTAAGTTGACAGTACTCATTAGGATTAGTTTTTGAACTTAAATGGTTTGTTGCAATTGGTTTCCTTAAATGGGTTGAGTTACCTTAACTTTTTGGGTTTTACAGTGTAGTAATAGATCGTGTTGCTCTGCCATTATTATTCTTCTGAGTCAAAAACTTACATAATGGAGGTAGAGCATATCCATTTAAAATGTTAAAAATTATACAAGCATCAGCCAAATATTTTGTATTTTCAAAGCTCAATAAATAATGTTTATGTATTATATTACAATGATGATACCTAATAGACTTCTAATCAAATACTTTGTGTCTGTTTATAAAGTGATTCAACTGATTTTAAAACTAGTAAGACAATATGTAATATGAGAAAAAAATCATGGACAGCATAAAAGTTTCGCTGCTTGTTTAGTCAAGTAAGGTCATATGTGCCAATGTAACAATTTTAACGACCTTCTTGGTATGCTTTTTGAATGATAATTGTGAATCTAAAATTAGACCTAAATATTTAAAATCAGAGACAAGCCTGAGCTTTTCTCCTTTATCAAATACATCAGGATGATGGATAACTGCCAATGATACTGAGAAAAACATACAAACAGTTTTACTTATATTCAAATTAAGATATAAATCACACAACCAATCAGAGACATGAACCAGTGCGTCAGTTAAACTTTTACTTGGATAATAAACACTATTCATTGTTAGATCATGCTCTGGTAAGTAATGTTTACCAATACGTGATTTAAAATAAAAATATTTAAATGATGCGGACATTAACTTAGATTAATTATAATGAATCTTTAAAAGAATAATTAGTTCTTTAGACTTATTTTTCAAATTAACTTCTAGCAAATTAAACCACATTGCAAAAACAATAAATTATGCTCTTTTAAAGTTCATATTCAAAGGATCCTAAAATAAATTACACAAAAATAAAATATTTAGCAGCACACATTTTGGATTTAATTAATAATAAGAAGTGTTTTTTTTTATTAAGAAAAAGATGAATTAATTTTTTTTGAAAGGCTGTTGAAAATTTATTTATGGATGGGTTTGCACTGGTTTTCATTAATTAATTTCACATTTATTTAATAAATAAATAAATAAGTCACTTATAGCAAAACATAACCCATTATCGTATTTTACATCATTCTGATTGAGATTTCCTTTGCTATTTTTCATAATCTCTCCATTATCTCCATTAGATGCTGAATCTGTTTGTGGCTGTCATCATGGATAACTTTGAATATCTGACACGTGATGCTTCTATTCTGGGGCCTCATCACCTGGACGAGTTCATCCGCATCTGGGCCGAGTACGACCCTGCCGCCTGGTGCGTATCACTCCACCACGCTGCCACCGGCAGTTAGTGCAACCTTAAAACACACCATGTGACAGCACCAAACCAAGAGGTTGAAAACAATGGCTTAAGAGGGTACAGCACCGGGACGGTGTCTGATTTACTCCATAGCCTTAAGTCACAAGAATCCCATTTTACTGTGCGACCATCAAATCCTCAAGCTTTGTCTATGCTGAGGAATGCAAATCTTATCCTTTGTACGCCATCCACTTTCAGGATTTTGAATTCTATCCTTTCTGTCAGTGTAATCCATTTTAACTCGGAGATACAGTTGAGTGTACTTATCTCAATAAGCGTGAAGTCTTTGGTATTGATGGAATATGGAAGAGAAATGTATGAAGGAAAGACACTACAGATGAAAAGAGTAAAAAAAAAAACTAGTAGTTATCGATATGTTTCATTAGCTGATTGATTATATTCAGAATTGCGAATATAGGTTTTACAAGGATTCTAAAAGTTTGCACATGTTAATATGCACACATTTCTAACATCAAAATCTGAGCACTGCTAAAAAATTAATCAGTTCAAAATTAATGGTTCTTTTTTTTATCCTTTTTAATCTTTTTTAAATCATCCCACAATTCAGAAAATAAGAACAACAGCCAGAAAAAAAACACACATTTTCAATTTTGTAGCATAAAATATTTTTTAAAAGGTTGTGTTGTTATAAGTTTTATACAACAGTTCTGTCTGGTTCTTGAATCTGATTTGCTGATAGCCGTGGGATATTCTGCCAGTAACAGCACTCTTCACCCTTCACCCTTCACCCTTGTGTATTACTCTGCCCACATACAGCAACAAGCAGAGGACACTCTAAAGTTTGACAAATATTGCACCTGTTGGGCAACTTAATTTACCTTTGAGGATTTTTTAGTCGAGAATGTAGTTGTTTAGATTGCAACTACGCACTTTATTTGTAAAGATAGTGCCTATTTTAAATATTTACAATTTCTGAGAGACACCACGTCTGCGGCCATTAGCCTGTCTTTGAGCAAAGACGGTTGATGATGTTCATCCACAAGATGATGACAGAGACCGCATAATAAGCCCTAAGAGAAAAACAGCATAATTTCAAACTACAGCTGATCAAATCATTATTAAACAGGTAAATGACATTCTAAGTCAATCCTTCTCTTTTGTATGTTGTAGTGCTGTATTTATACCATAGTATTATTGTGATCTCCCGATTGCAACAGAGAAATACTGGGAAATCTCTGTAGACTGATGGCATTTCATGCCATTCAGCCGTATAATCTTAAAATGTCAGCAAAATCAGCTGTTTTGTCATCACTTTAGACATTACACTAGAAAATCATTCAAATGCTAGCTCTAAAGTGATGTTAGTGAATGAGCAACGGTTTCTGCTGTTCTGACGTCAGCTGCAGATGTGAAGGAATGGCGGAAGAAAGTAGTTCCTCTTACAAAAGGGTTTTGAGACTCTCCATGTTTGATTTTCATTTTTATACACGATTATGCCGTCAAACTGTTGTATAAATGCAATTACACACTCGCAGCAGTGCGATGTGGCTGTATATCGTCACTGGTGGGACACTAAGGCACGCACACCTCCCACCAGTGCCGATATACAGCCACAATCGTACTGCTGCTCGTGTGATATTGCTCATATATTATATAGTTATATTTAAATCTGAGCATTGGATAAAGTTCAAAAATCTTAAATCCAGTTGTTGTTGTTTTTTTACCAAATGTTTTTACAGAGAGTATTTTGAAAATGTTCACAAATTTTTTAGAATAAAATATTGTATATAATCAGGCAAATTTTGTATAAACATATCCCTCTGTAAAAATCTTCATAGTGTATATATATAATATGAATAAAATGGTAGTTTGCTAATGAAGCTTTAGGGCTGCTTAAAAGTGTATTTAACAGGGTTCCTCTAGGATCTTTGAAAGTTTGTGAATCTAGAAAAAAAATCCCCAAGGCTCTAGAGAGTTTTTGACAATAATCACACATAGATGCTCCTTGAAAGTGCTCTAGTTTATTTTCTGCAAGACGTTTTTTAGAACAAAAATAAATGTTAAACCCTCTGGTCCTCTGAAGTGTTATTTGACCCATAACACGTTGTGGTCTCTGCATACTAGCTTGCTTTATTTAATTTAGTTACATGTATTTATGCATTTATGTGATGTTTTATGCTATGAACATTAAACAGACACACCTCTTTTCCATGCAAAAGTGAATAGCAGATCATTTTAGAGTATATTATAGAATGTGCCTAATATTTTCCAGTTTTATGCAGAACAGAAATACAACAAATAGAATATCAAAGCAAAAATAAATTCTAAAAAAAGATACAAATACACTGTAACTGTATCTGATAAGGTAGCACAATGTACACTATACACGAATGTAATGTACAATGTACACTGTAAAAAATATCTGTTACTTGACAGCGTTCATATTTTATGATTCACAGGTGCTTTCTGTTTATTTACAGGTGTGAATTGTATTATGCGAGTTTTATTTCTGCTCTGTCCACTTTTGATGTTGAAAATTCAACTCTACACTTTAACAAAGTGACTTTTATAGACATTTTAGTGAGATAAGATATTGTTTAAGAAATAATATATCGAGTCTGTAAAATAACAGAAAATGTACTGGCAACTTACATGTATTACCAGGTTTTTGTACCTTAAAATATGACCCCAACCCAGACAATATATCACTTCAAACTAATAAAAATGTCAATAAAAGTCACTTTTACAGCATCAAAATATTTTGGAGGAAAGATCAAGGTTCCATAATGCAATTCAAAAGCATAATTAAGTAGAAAAATACATGAATCACAAAATACGGAAAACTGTCAATTTAAAGATATTTTTTTACATTCTAACCATGCTCTAATTGAAATGTGTCCCCATATGAAACTTCCTTAAATTTGAAGTTAACCAAGGTACAGGAACCCTGATTTTGGATGCTTTTGCCAGATTTTGTCAGCTAAAACATTAACACACAATTTCCAGCTTTGCCTTTTTTTCAGATAGGACGGTACTATATGTGTACCTTATGCAGGGGCGGAAGCAACTCCGGCCATGGGGCCCGAAAGTTCTAAAATGCACCTTTTGTGCTTTATTTTAATTGATTTATATATAATTTAGAGGTACAATTTTTACTTCTAGGTATTTATTTGGGGGCTCTCAGATTTCCTGAGGGCATAAGCGGCCACTTAGCTTGCTTATTGGTTAAATCCGCCCCAGTCCTTATGCAAAGGTACTGTGTGTGATGTGATGTGTTTAATTAAAATATAATTTTGTTTAGTTGTTTTAGTTTCCTTAGTAATAAATATGCGTTTACACCATACTGTATATTTTAAAAGGATACAATACATGGTGAGAAGTATAGCCCTAGGCTGCAAATATAAGAATTTAGTTCTTTAACCTTTATAGTGCTCTATTAAATGGCGTTGGGGTAAAAAGAATGTTTGATTTCCAAATCCTTTAGTTTTATAAATTAAAGACAGATTGTAATGGCATTTATTAAAACAACACAGGACAAGACACGTTTAATAAAAGCTAATCAAATGTCTCTCATTCTGAACTGTCTAACCCATGTCTTTTTTTGCAGTGGAAGGATTCCCTATATGGATATGTACAATTTGTTGCGTGTAATCTCACCTCCCCTCGGCTTAGGAAAGAACTGCCCTAATAGGGTGGCATACAAGGTTTGAAAACCTACACACCTTCTTCCTTTATGGGGAGGTGCTGTAAAAAAAACTATGTCCATAATATTCCTGAATGGATTAAACTCCCTCCTCTTTCCTTACTAATTCAAATATGGCTAACCATGGTAACCAGGAAACAAAGCCAAATGCTAAATCCCTCTTTCCAAACTAATCCCATATGTTCACATTACACTGTCTGGCTTATTGTAAATATTGACATACTCAAGCAGACTTATTTGCTTAAAATTAGGCCAAATGTAAGCTTTGTTCCTGAGTATCTGATTGGTTAGCCTGTAGCATGCAAAGACAGAAACGTCTGCCTGATCCCATCATGCCATGTTCTTCATTCCCCGATCACCGGCAGCCTTTAAAAGCAGGCATGATCCATCTATCCTTTTAAGGCAGGATGGTATCGGAAAAACCCTTGACCTTCCTTCAGAATCCTTGATAACGATGCTGTTTTGTTCCTTTTTCTTTCTTTCTTTCATTCACATCACATTTTCTCCCACTTCTCCTTCTCCTCGTCCATGTGATTGTCCCTGTGAAGTGGACGCATGTCCTACCTCGATATGTACGAGATGCTCCGCCACATGTCCCCTCCGCTAGGTTTGGGAAAGAAATGTCCTCCACGAATCGCCTACAAGGTAGATCCCACCCCGACTCTCCCTTGGCTCCTCCTCTTCTGTCCTCTCATTGGCTGATGTGGCTGTCAGTCAGTGCACTAGCTGTGGACGTGTTTTCTGATGTGTGTATTTTTGTGCTGTGCTCTTTTTTTGATGTGCTTTTTTGGTGTTGTTCGTAAACATTCTAGATTGTAACAGATCTCTAGTAAAACTGTAGTAAAAATCAGGGCTGCATTTGTTTGCCCAGAAATACAGTAATATCAGTCTTACAATTTAATTTGAATACATTTTAGTATAAATTAGTTATCTATTCCAGTGTTTTAGTGTTACATGTTTTTTAGGAGTGAGTCTAATGCTCTAATGATGATTTAATCATTTTTGTAAAATTACATTGTAGAAAATTGAGAATTCTGTCACCTTTTACAATAGTTTCATTAGTTAATCTTAGGTAATGTATTTACTAGCTTGAACTAATAATGAACAATACTTTTATAGCATTTATTAATCAAAGTTCAACATTTATTAATGCATTAATAAAATCCAAATTCATGCTTGATAAAAAAAGATAATGTAATAAATAATGTAATAATTGTTTGTTCATGTTAGTAAATACATTAACTAACATTAACTAATACAATCTTATTGTAAAATGTCACCCAAAAATACCCAAAACAAATTAACAGCATTTATTTGAACATTTGGAAAATTGTAAAATTAATTTGCTGTCACTTTTAATAAGTTTAGATTGTTTTAAAATATTGTTTTAAATGGCTGTGTTTATGTTAGAGTCAAAGATGAAACCATTTTGGTTGTTGCATGAAATCAAATTTGCTAAAGTGACTTTGTGCATAAAAAGCATATTAATGCTTAATGCAAGTAAAGTAAAAATAAGTTTTGTGAAAATAAAACGTCAAAAAGTGACACGGTGGCTCAGTGGTTAGCACTGTCGCCTCACAGCAAGAAGGTCGCTGCTTCGAGTCCCAGCTAGGCCATTTGGCATTTCTGTGTGGAGTTTGCATGTTCTCCCTGTGTTGGTGTGGGTTTCCGTAGTGATTGTCCGTAGTGTGTGTGTGAATGAGTGTGTATGGATGTTTACCAGTACTGGGTTGCAGATGGACGGGCATCTACTGTGTAAAACATATGCTGGATAAGTTGACAGTTCATTCCGTAGTGGCGACCCCTGATTAATAAAGGGACTAAGCCCAAAAGAAAATTAATGAATGAATGAAAACGTCAAAATATCTGCGAAATAATCCTTTTACAATAGCAACTATATTGATGTACTCTAGATATGAAACAAGATGCATATTCAAAGATATATAAACATTATATAAAAAAACTTGCTGAGAAACCAGTAAAACAGTGGTTTGATGGGTAGTGGAAAAAAGGTATATGAAGTATTACTTTGAATTAAATTTAGTTGGTGTTATGAAAATGGTAACATAATGGTAAGAATATTTAGTACGGATGTCCCGATCAGGTTTTTTGCCTCTAAGTCATAAAATACATAAAAAAATGAATAAAGAAGAGCGAAGAAACAGATCTATAAACAGATATATATATATATATATATATATATATATATATATATATATATATATATATATATATATATATATATATATATATATATATATATATATATTCGAGTCCTGTTCGGGAGGTAACGTCCAATTCCGATCAAGTCTGAAACCGCGTGATTGGGCCCGATTTCCGATCACGTGATCGGATCAGGACATCCCTAATATTTAGTTGTTTGCTTTTTTTCTCAAGAAAAAATGGTCACATTCTAACGTTTAAATGGGAGATTACAGCTGCATTAAATGTAATTGTTTTGATGCTTGAAAACCGCTTTTCATCTCTCACATTGCTAAAACCGAGTGGGAAAGTGCAAGGCGCATCACTTCCTTCACTATTTTAAACTCGCTTATCGCTCCCGCGGCGTCTGTCATTGCTAGGCAATTATCAATCATTCTCTCAGAGACAGACAAACAAATAAACTATTGCTGCAGGTCTGATACAAGTTTTATTTATGGAGAAAATTAAAAAGCACTGCAGTGTTTTGGTGCTCTTTGTTTGTCTGAAGTAAATAGACCATTATTATTACCAAGAAGTATTAATCTGATTGGTTAGTTCTAGTCAAATGACTCATGCTGTATTTGCAGCATTCTGAAAAGTTGTTTTTAACTTGCTGCACCTGGAAAGTGTGAGTGAGTCACGTCGCATACAATGGAAAAAACTAACTTTTTTATATGTGAACAGCCCCTTTGAAGGGAGAATCACTAGTAAGAAGAAGAAAATGCTATGTATTTACAGTAGGCAACTCATCAGAAGTACAGTAGGCAGCAGATTAAACATACTGAGAAAACAGCAAAATAAAAATACACTCAATTTACAGAGGCATCTGCAACAGTATTCTAGTTGTTGCGTTTCTTTGCCTTGTATTTAAGGAAAACTGGAAAAAAAAAAAAACAGAACATAACTCACAAACATTGCTGGTACACTCCTGCCTATTTTGGTGGCAGGCCATTCTGCCACTTTGAGAGCTGCCTCCGAGTCAGTAAGTTTACACACCCTGTTCTAGCTGTCTGAATGGGTAACGTTCATCCATGTCTGTCTGTTGAGCTGCTCTCTGAGGCCACACAGGCTTGAGGATGCGGCGTTTTTCAGCAAGCTTGAAATAGAACAAGCCCCCACTCGAATCAACAGGGAGAAAAGAAAGCAAGCTTGCTGTAGATGTGTGCTCAGTCAAGCATCCTTTCCCCCTTTCTCTTTTTTTATTGGTAGTTGTTGTGGAAACATGTCTTGGCTGGGCTTCACCCTCTAATGATGGCAAAACCTTGTCCCTATGAATGTGACACTCTTATACACTGCATAATGTTGTATATGTTTTCTTTTTGTTTAATTACTTTGTGCTTTAAAGTCTGGAAGAACTGGAAGTTGCTTAGATTTTACGTGAAAGCAAATGGTCAGAATTTGATTGGAGATTACCAAAACAATTTTTTTCTCCAGTGGATAAATGTTTTGAATTAATTCAACACAGGCTCATTGGGAATACGTGCTCAGGGCAACATTTTTGGTAACCGCAACCCAAACCATTTGTCTGCAGTTTTTGGGTAAAACTAACGTTACTGGGCAATATGATGCAGACAACTTTTGACAAATAAAGGGTTGTCTTTCTGAGTTTTTTCGCACAGCATTGAATAAATACCACAAAAACAGCTTAAATGCGTCTTTGATTTCTGGAGCAGTCAGTTTGCTCAGTAGCTCACCTTGTATGGTGTTGTACATGCCATGTGGATCAGACTGGGTTTGAGTAAAATCATGATAAAACTGTGGCCATGATACTGTTTTTTCTTCTCGTTTGCTTTTGAAAACACTCTTGGTTGTGTGTGTGGTGTGTGTCAGTCAATTCAGTTGGCTTCTTGAGGACATGTACTACTGTAGAATGATGTGTACTGTAAATGGCATGTATGAGTAAATGTCCGCGATTTAAAACATATGCCTGAGTAATTTTCAGTCCATTCCCCTGTGGCAACCCCTGATAAAACAGGAACTTAGCTGATGGATAGTAAGTGAGTGAGAAAACGTATCCCAGTAATGTATTTAAGATTCACAAAAAAAAAACTGCATATAGCGACCTCTAGTGGATTCGTCACCACAAGCTGCAAGAAAACCTCACTGGAGCAATGTATTTTACAGTTCACAAAAACATAGCTCTGGGCATATATTTCAAATTAGCTTGGGTTGGATTAATTGTTCACCTAAAGAATAATAATGTGCGAAAAAAAATGTAGATTCTGATTTCACACGCACTTTATTGTTTGTAGCGTCTGCTCTGACTTTTCCCTGAGTGATGTGTTTGTGCTGTTGTGGCTCTTGGTTTTTGGTCAGCATGCTATCTTTTCTTACACTATTGTTATCATCCTCTCTGAAGGTCATGTGCTGAATGAAAAGCAAGCCATCAACACCTCACATTAATATGCATTCTCTACTTGGACAGTAGTCACCGCTGGTTTCATGCAGATGGGCAGTGTTACAGGATCCAAATTAAATAGTTTTTTACGATTTCTGGCAACTAGTCCAGGTCATATTTTACACAAATATAACGTAAAATATCCTAAATAATATTTTAGGAAAGCTAAAGGACATTGTATTTTTATATATAAACAGCTTGGTGCTATTTAGTTGTCACTAAAATAAAATAATTTGTTATAAAAACAAATTTTATATATATATATATATATATATGTATATATATATGTATATATATATATGTATAAATAAAATATTGTAATTTAAAAATAAATAAATAAATAATATTTTTTATAAATACAAACATTATTAAAGTGTGATTATTATTCTTTATTTAAAAATAGGGACACAATAATCAAAAATTGTATTTGATTTTTGCAGTATAAGGAATTTAGTCACACTTTACAATAAAGTTACATTACTCAATGTTGGTTAATGTTATTTGCATGAACAAATAATGAACAATACATTAGAGGTCTGCACGGGACAAATTTTTTTTAGTCCCACTCCCGCGAGGTTTTATTCTCCACCCGACCGCTCCCTTCGCATATAAAGCCTTTGTTTACTAGCTGCCCGCTTAGAGTAATTTTCTACCTGACCCGACTGTTCCCTAAATTTAGATCTGGTTTCCAGAATCTCACCTTTAAATTGGGTGCTACCAAAAGAGAGAGATAACAAGGGTTGCAAGGATTGTAGGATAAAATGTCAGTTTATAAAAGTAAGTAGTAACTATTTACTTGAGTATTTTTTTCATCATACTTTTTTACTCTTACTTGAGTAACTTTTAATATTGTTACTTTTACTTGAGTATGGATTTGGATACTCTACCCACCTCTGCCCCTTTATGATGAGACTTAAGTGCCGTCTTAAATTTGAGGTTTCAGTCTTGTGACTGCTAAAGGGTAAAACTTTGAGGTATTATCGCGCAAAGGGTCATTTTTTTCCATGAAAAAGACATCCATGCATCAGACTTGCCTGATGTGGGTTTTCTAACAGTAAACTGACCGTTTTCTAATGCAAGCTGAAGAACTGCACGTCTTCACTTTGCTCTCCCATGTTGGTAAAGCCCGCTCTGAGGACTGTTATGCAGATAATGCACAAAATGTGCAAAAATAATGCACATGCAGAAAGCACTGGTCATGTGTTCAGCATGTGTAACAGTCATGAGCACTGGCTGTACCGGTGCTCAATAAGAATGAGGAAATCACAGATATGCTGTTCTGAAATAATGCCGGGACTCGGAACGCTAAAGAAATGGCCCGCCTGCTCCCATTTAAATTACACCAGAGTTACCGACTGCTACCACGTTTTATTCTGAAATTTATTCTCACACCGCAAGAAATCTGAATGCAGACCTCTACAATACATTACAGTGTTTCTTTGCCTTTGTCAACATTAGTTAATGAAAATACAGTCATTTGATGTTAGTGCAACTAATATGTCTTAGTGTAACATGCACTAATATTGTTGGTTCTTAGTTAAGGTTAGTAAATACATTAAAGAAATAGCTAATTCTGAAATATTTTGACTTCCAGACATCATTAAAATTGTTTTACTATATACCAGAAGTAATTATCACAAATCTATGTGCATAATTTTAGCATGAACCTAATAAAGCGCTCCACTAAAGGTGTTAGCAAAATCTCTAACATTGTCAGGTTATTAAGCATAATCACTGTAAGGCCATGTAATCGTGCACTCGCTGAGAAATCTGTAAACCTCCGATAATGGCTAAAGCTCACACTGTTCCCAGCATGACAGAAACCACTTACTGTCTGCAGAAACTGGAGAAATGCAGCAAAACATCTCCCATTCCCACCATCACTCAACCCCTGCATGAAATATAAACACTCTTTCCTCTCATCATTTCGATGTCCTGAAGAGACAATTTGTGTGCTGAGACGAGAGTTCGGAAATGACAATTGACGAAAAGGGAAATTACAAAGCCCAAGTCGTTACTCTCCCTCAGCATGCAAACCCTCCTGGTGTTTGTTATGGTCATTTCCGAATCCTGCAGTCGTGTGTAATATTAATCACATGCTCTCTGTATCCATGATTCCGCAGCGCTTGGTGAGGATGAACATGCCCATAGCCGAGGACAATACGGTTCATTTTACATCCACTTTAATGGCTCTCATCCGGACCGCCCTGGAGATTAAACTGGCATCAGGTGAAAGTCCCATAGTGCTATGTGTTAAACACCCCTTTAACTGTCCATCTGCTCACCAGTCACTGATCTGTCCCATCTTTAGAACCTTACAGTACTGTGCAAAAGTTTTAAACCACCATCATATTTGTTTAGACATGTTATAATGGCCACATACTGTTTAAGTATTTATCATTCTCTTTATTATAATACAACCAGAAAATACAGGTATATGTTTATCCATTCCTTCATCTATCAGTTTGTTTGAGGCAGGTGGAAGAAAGACTTAGAAAAAGATGGAAGATCGAGTGTTTGCATCTACATTTCTACCAGCGGTGTTGGAAATGATTTCTGAATTGACTGAATTGTTCTTTTTTAAATGTATAGGCCAGGGGCGTTTACCTGGGTAGAAAGGGATAAGAGCCTTAGCCCCAAAGAAAAAAAATTCCATATATGCCTCACAAAAGTTGTAGAACATTCCAGGAAATCCCTAATTTGGATGAAGGCATCAAGCTATTGCTGTAGTTGAATGAATGAAAATAAGAGTGGAATAAAAATAAAAAGGCTTTAACTGACCATTTACACGACTGCGACAATAAATGGTCTATGTGTTCTTCCAGCAATCGTAGGTATTTTCATAACAATAAAGATGATTTATAAGCAGATGCTAACTGACATAGCATGTTACAGTAGAATATAGTTATAAAATAATAAGCTAGATGCATGAACTGACTGTGATTTAACTATTACAGAAATCGATGTGACTGGCTATATCATATCTAGATAAATATGTCTAGATATCTATATCATATCTAGAAAGCTAGTACAATTTATGTTTTTCTGAATAATTCGCATGTATTTACATTGATATGATGCACATTTTATTAATTAAAGGTTTTTTCCACCAAAACTGCACACATTTTATACTGTGAAAACAAATATTAAGTGGTTAGAACTATTCAGTTTCTCGAAACAGTATATTATTAAACCATTATGCCATCCCTTCTAGAAAGCAATCATTTGTAAGGGTTTTGTTTTTCTTTCAGTAATTTATTGATTGCAAACACGCTGTTAATGCAGTGAAATCATATTTGTCAGTTAAAAAATAAAACAAACAAATAAATATAAGGTAATGAAACACAAACATGAAATGGCCTCCGCAGAGTCCAGACCTGAATAGTTTGGGATCACCTGGGGAGAACAAGAAAAAAATGACTAAATTTAGAGAAGAAATCTGGAAAATGCTGAAAGACTGTTACGCCCTGTGTGGCTCGGAGAATGAGAAGAGCTAAACATAATTATGACAACCTAATATCTTTTTAAATTCCTCTGAGATGTTAGCTGCTATGGATCAACACAGACAACGGACATGGCAAATAATGGTTCGCTTAATTTACAATAAAGATTAGAAAAGAATATTTGATCACCCAAAGTATATTCACAAATGTGTACAATAAATGCAAAATAAGCAAACAAATCAATTGAAACAAACCTGCTAGAGGGCAGGAAAATAAGCAGTGCCAAATCAAAGAAAAAAAACGAATTAATCACTCTCTAAATAAACCCTCCCCACCTCTAAATACCTAAAGAGAAATCTGAAAATAGAAAAAAGCATCTTCGGCGTCACACGCCCCTCACTAAACTGCACTTGCTGGAGAAAACATACAAAGAGTAGCACCCGCTTCGAACTTAATGGATTAACAGAGAATCGGCTACGTGTATGTAAAATGTAAGTCACGTGACGTACTTCACTTTCACTTCCCTTTTAGTAGATTTAAGTACATTGTAAAACTCAAAAAGTTAAGGTAACTCAAACCATTTGAGGAAACCGATTGCAACAAATCATTTAAGTTCAAAAACTAATCCTAATGAGTACTGTCAACTTAATCCATTTGAGTAAATAAAGCATTTTGAGCACAGTAAAACCCAATTAATGAAGAGAACTCAAACCAACTGAGTACTCATTAAGTTAAGGCAACTCAAACCATTTGAGGAAACCGATTGAAAAAACCATTTGAGTTACAAAACTAATCTTTTTGAGTACTGTGAACTTACTGTATTTAAGTTGAAGTAATGAAGTATTTAATTAACTTACTACCTTCAATACTGAGTTCAAAACTCCTTTCAAATGAGTAGAATTAACTTTCAGTAAATTTTGAGTTAACTACACTCATTTCATCTGATAAAGTTGACTGTTGGGTTTTACAGTGTAGATTTAGCTTGTACGTTCAGAATAGATGCATAACTCAACATAATGAAGCGAACCATAGAACAGACTAAGTGTCACACAGAAAGCCAGAGCAGTGACAGGAGACAAAGGATTCCCCTCAGTCTGGTCTGAGTCATCACTGGAGCGCTTAAATGGCCCCTATTCTCTTCTAATTGGTCCACTTGTGAAAACTCTGCGAGCCAATCGGAACACCTAGATTTTAGAAGAACAACAGACAGCAAATACAAACGAAAAAGGGAGGAGGGAACAACAGAGAAACACCCCTAGGCACGTTGCAAATTCCTTTTATTCTACATAGCATGTTAATCCCAAGAAATCTACATGAGCCTCCACTAAACAGTTCAATACATGCTTGCCAATAGAGGTCATATTAAATGACTTTTGCTTGAAGTCATTTTGATGTGAAAATGTGTTTTCAGATTCGACAATGTTCTTTTTTTTCTAATGTTGTATACATTTAAGCTTTTAATTCCCTACACAAGACAGTAAAACTCTAAAATAAAAATAAGGTAACACTTTATTTTGATGGTCCATTTGAGTATTAGTAGATCGTCTGCTTAATATCTGTTGATACTGCTGCTAAACAGACATTTAACTGTATCAATTTACACTAACCCGAACCCCAACCCTAACAGTCTACTTATAATCTAATGAGAATTAGTTGGCATGTAGAATAAGTTGCAATGTAACTTAAATTCAACAAACAGAGCATTAAAATAAAGTGTGGCCAAAAATAAATATGGATAAATGTTCTTTGCATAAATCGTAGGCCACTAAAGCTGGGGTGTTTTTTGCACAGTACTGTACATGTTAATTGAATGTCACTTTCTCTACTTATTTTCACTTTATTTACTACAATCCTGGAGTAAAATGTGACTGAAGAGTAACATCCATTACCAGCTTGACAAAATAAATCTCACATTGGGAAATTAAGGGGGGTATAAGCAACATTACAAACAACTGTGCATTTCACAAACTTGCTTTCTTATTGTTTTTTTTCTCTTTTACCCAGGAGTTCTGGCTCAGCGCATTTGTGATGCTGAATTAAGGAAGGAAATCAATAAAATTTGGCCCAGTTTGTCTTCTAAAACAGTGGACCTGCTGGTTACACCTCATAAACGTAAGCTGTGCTGAACATAATGGCAGTTTCAGTTTAAAAAGCAATTAGCATTTATATGGAATTTTAATTAAACGCTTATGGGAGTTTTCTTTCTGAAACTATATTAATGGCATTTTACACTTGGTTGGGTTTTTTTCTTGTGACTTCTTGTAAGTTTTTGATGCCACCTAGTGGACATCAGTTTTCTCCATGCTTATACTGTCTTTTTTTGATTACTATTATCTGTATCATTCATTTTCTTTTCGGCTTAGTCCCTTTATTAATCAGGGGCCGCCACAGCGGAATGAACCGCCAACTTATCCAGCATACTGTATGTTTTACGCAGCGGATGCCCTTCCAGCTGCAACCAATTACTGGGAAACACCCATACACTCTCATTCACACACATACACCATGGACAATTTAGCTTACCCAATTCACCTATAGCACATGTCATTGGACTTGTTCATGTTCTTCCTGTGTTCGCGTGGGTTTGCTTTGGGTGCTCCGGTTTCCCCCACAGTCCAAGCACATGTGCTATAGGTGAATTGAATAAACTAAATTGGTCGTAGTGTATGTGTGTGAATGAGTGTATATCGATGTTTCCCAGTACTGGGTTGTGGCTAAAAGGGCGTCACATATGCAGGAATAGTTGGCGGTTCATTCAGCTGTGGCAACCCCTGATAAATAAGGGACTAAGCTGAAGGAAAATGAATACTTGAATAATTACTGTTTTTACATTGCTGTAATAGTTGGGCTAAACGTAATAAAATCCAATTAATGGGTAATTTAATAAATAATATAAATAACTCTGGCGACGCAGTGGCACAGTAAGTAGTGCTGTCACCTCGGCTGGGTCAGTTGGCGTTTCTGTGTGGAGTTTGCGTGTTCTCCCCGTGTTTGCGTGGGTTTCCTCCGCATGCTCCGGTTTCCCCCTCAGTCCAAAGACATGCGGTACAGGTGAATTGGGTAGGCCAAAATTGTCCAAAGTGTATGAGTGTGAATGAGTGTGTATGGATGTTTCCCAAAGATGGGTTGCAGCTGGAAAGGCATCCGCTGTGTAAAACATGTGCTGGATAAGTTGGCGGTTCATTCCACTATGGCGACCCCAGATTAACAAAGGGACTAAGCCGAAAAGAAAATGAATGACTATATAACTCTCATTAATGTCTGGCTGCTGCTGTATCCCTTCTAGCAACAATCCTATTTATATTTAATTCAATTTTGGCAAAATGTGTAGTTACTGCACTTTGCCTTTGTAGGGCAGCACAATGACCTCTTATGTGTCAAAAGATCAAGGGGATTTTGATTTCTCAGTTCATAACCCCTTTAACATCCATTTCACCCTCTCTTAGATAACGAATTGACTGTAGGGAAGGTCTATGCTGCGCTTATGATTTTCGACTATTATAAGCAGAACCGAGCCAAAAGACTCCAACAGCAGCAAGCTGCACCAGGCACACAGGTATGAATTGAAATGAACACTAGGTTATAGGCACATTTATTATTAATTTGATTATTCATATTCATAATTCCTTAATCAGTTATTAATAATAAATAAATCTCTATGTGTTTTGTGTTTCTCCTCAGAGTAAAGTCGGTGTTCTCTTCAGGCCGATGCTTCCTCTCACACACCTGCATGACCAGGAACCTTTAGTGCCAAAAGGCCCGCCTCCTTCTCATTTAGAAATCACCCCTCAGTCAGATGCCACACCCACATCTTTTCACTTGACCAATGGGGATGCAGTGTGAGTGTTCCACAAACTGATCTACATATGGTGCATCCAAAATCGCATACTTATGCACTATTCTACACCATTTTGCAGTGTAAATAGTGTAAGTACTGCATTTATATTGAAATATTATTTTTATACTATTAAGAATAAGTGCACTTATTCAGGAACCCAGATGATGCACTTATTCAATGGACTTCACGTACACAATGGATGCAGATTTGCTCACGTAACAGAAAAGGAAAAGCTATCAATATAATATAATGTCATCTGGTTAGTAAAAATAGTTAGTAGTGTTCCAATAGGGACGACACTAAATTCACATTATTAATTCATTGAGTGTGTAAGTGCATAAGTACATAGTTTAAAAGTGCATAGTGTATAGTGTGCCATTTGGGATGCAGTGATGGATTATGCTTCCTTTGATTTGAATGTATTGTTGTTGTTTTTTGTGCCTTTATGTCTCAGTCAAAGCCAGAGCAGTGCCATGAAAAAGTCTCCTTCAGGAGGCCCACCTCAGGAAGTCACACAGGAAGTGAACAGAAGGCCTGTCCAACGTGGTCAATCGGAAGACGTGCCAAACACATACAGATCTCAGGTGATTTAGTAGTGATTGAATCTGTTACTATTGTTTATTTACATACTAATGATAATTACATACATGTAAATGTACAGTGAACCCTAGTTTACCCTAGTTTATGTGGCTTTTTATTAAAATTAAATGAATACCGCTACATCCACCAGCAACTATTCAGAACACAATTCTTGAATCTACTATATATTTGACACAGTTTGTGAGCCAAGCAATAATTCATAATAATCATTAAAAAAATTGTCCCAAAATAACTATTACTATATATATTTATATATTATTTAAAAAATATATTTTTATATATTATTTGAGAAACTTTTTCAGCATTTTTTTTTCTAAAAACTAGTTTATTTAGTCTTTGTCATAATTTTTTACTAGTTATTTAGTTAAGTTAGTTAAGTATTCAGATAAAAGTGCAAATTTCTTGGTTAACAATAGTGGTTTATTCTGTAGCTAATAAAAAACCCTTCGTTTTTAATGGGATATTAATATTATACCTTAGCATATATAAATACACAGTGTTTCATGGGAAATACTGTAAAAAATGACGTTGCTCTGTTAAAAGTCACTTAAGAAATATTTGAAAAAGAATGAAAAATTTACAGGAGAGCTAATTATTTTGTCTTTGGCTCTAGACAGCTATGGAAATAGACCACAATTTCTCTGGACTTATGATTTATAGTTACAGTATGTGTTTAAGTAAAAGGGTGCTTTTTTATTCGGTATCAAAAAAGGTTTCCAGTTATATTTATATTAACACAATGGCTATTTTTCATGCATTTATTATTCTGGTCAATTGTGCTTTACAAAAAAATCAAAAATATATATCTCTAAATGATTTTGTTTGATATTTGGAAGACATATTGTCAGAGCAAAACATATATTAACAATGAACTCAAAATCCACCCAATCCAGAGAAACTGCATATTAGCCACAAAACTTCAACTAATGGCCTTATTTAATGTCAAATAACATGCCATTGAGTCTCCAAAACTTTAGATTCAGTTGTTGTCTTGTATTACTTTGATATGAAGTATTTTCAACCCAGCCTCATTCTCAAAAGGTACCGCTTTATATACATTTCTGGAGAGCGGTAAATACGTCCCAGGGGCTACGTTTTCCACCAGAGGTCGCTGTGTGCGCTTTTTGAAATTTAAAAAATTTCTCTCGCAAGTTGCATTCGCGCCTGCTGTTCTCGTGTAAATCCACCAGAGGCCGCTGTCGATTGACTGTCGACTGACTGAATGACTGACTGACTGACCGATCGACTGACCCACCTTCCTATTTCCCTAAATCTAGCCAATAGTGTTTTCAAAAGCAATCCAGAAAAAGAAAAGCCCTTGCCAGATTTTTACCACGTTTTCAGATTTTACCACACTCTCACGTTGTTATTTACTTGTTTATTTCATTTTTTGGCTTCTGTTTTTGTCTTACCTGCTTTCTGGAACCCCTTTTTGTCAAACTCGAACCACATCGTCGTGGTCAACTCCTCTCTATGTATTAAGTCCGCCAACGTACATGGCGAGCTAACTGGACAAACTGGTAACAGCTGGAAAGCTGTCCATACGGAGGTGAGCGGTCAGCTGGTTCGCATGAAAAGGAATGGCGTCATATCGCCCTGTAGCGTTCGCTTTAAAGACTAAATGAAGCCATACGTACTTCTGGCTAGATAATTTGCGATCTCCAGAAATGTATATAGGGCTACGTTTTCAGACTGACATATGTTATATAACATTCTACTTGTTATCTGTCTGGCACGACGTTTTTCAGGAACTAGTAGAGATGACTGACATGGAGAATGACTCGGATGTTGGCGGGTATCATGTGCTGGAGGGTCACGGCAGAGCTGCCTCTATGCCCAGACTCAATGCTGGCTTCCAGGTAAACTTCTCCTGTCCGTGAAAGATTGCCCACAGGAGGTCATTCTGCTGGGAGTTTGGGGTTGAATGTAGAGCCTTTGTTTCATATTCACACTAAATGAATTTCTGCAAAGAAAGAGGCAGCTGGAGGATGACAGCGCACAGATAGTGGGAGGAGGAGTGAATGGGCAGCTGGATGAGGGAATGGATGAATGGAAGCATTAATGAATGCTGAAGAATTCAAGCAAGTGAATCGGTGGAAGTCAGAAGAGGTTAATTTACTGTATAAACCATTCTCCGCTGAGACATATTTATTTATTTTAAATCAATTGTGTCTGGGAAAAAGGACGAGAGTAGGGACATAATGAAAAGTCTATGTATTTTTTAAAATGACAATTTGCCCAAAAAGTAATACCTTTTTTAATTAGTTGTGATTAAAAAATCTGGGTTATTCCACTAAAATATGGATTTTGCAAAAGGGTCATGAACTGAGAAACCAAAATTTCCTTCATCTTTTGACATAAAAGAGGTCACAGTATTATAAAAAGGAACTCAAAAGTTTGTTGTTACTCTATAAACAAACTATTTAACAAAATGACAGGAAATAGACTACATTTACATGGACATCAGTAATCAAATTATTTGCCTTAATCTGAATAAGACAATAATAGGATTAAGGTGTTTACATGCGTTGATTTTTGAATGCACATAGATCGATTAACATCATTGCGTCACCACAATATCCAACGTTCCTTCTGGAGTTTCATGTAATTTTGGGTGTTTCATCTTTATTTTTTTTATTTTAACTGCAGTTCGGCAGTTTCACTTTCATTCAGGAACATTTCAGGAAGTCGTGTGTGTATGGACTGTCCTGTCGCAAAATATGGCAAAAATTCTACACAACGATAATAGTTTGATTAAGGTGTTTACACTTCACTAATGTGACTTGATTCGATTTCTGTTTAGTTTTATTATGACTTTAGTTGGATTAAGATCATCAAAAAATGCTGTTTACATGGTACACTCTGAAGAGTTCAGATGCAAAAGCCGCTAAACTTGCGCTTCCGCCAAAAATGAGATAATGACATTGAGCGAATGCTTTAGGCACGTAGTATACGATCAACAAATATTTTTGCTTGAAATCATCTAAATCGCAGTGTCAGCTCATTCAGAAACAACAATTTTTCTGCAAAAACCTCTAAACGCCACTTGCCTTTGACAGCAAAAGCCGCTATGTCTCGGGAACCAATCAGAAGGCGCGAATCGAATCATATGTTTTCAATATAACGGCGCGCTGATACGCCGGCTTTTATGAGAAGACTGTATTATTCTGCTTCCGATTTAGATTTTAAATTATGGAGTTTGATGAATTGGATGAGCCTGTCCGACTGTCAATGAATGGCAAATGAAAACGTTCCCCTACCTCAACACTCATTATAAGAAATTGAATTATAAGAAAAAGAAAACACAATGTACAGTCGGAAATGTAACATGCATTCATATCATTTGTTTGTGCAGTGGCTCTACTTTGAATGAGTCCGATTTACTATACATTAAACGGCTACTCCGTTTCGAAAGACGAAGTTAAGATGCTGTTCTTTTATTCCGCATGGATTCTATGATGATAAACAAGAGACGAAGAAGAGACCAAGACCTTGAGTATGGCATGAATGAATGAATGACATGAGACATCTTCTTTTTGCCCAGTTTACCTTGTGTTTTATTTGCTAATGTAAGCTATTTTTAAAAGATAAATAAAATGTATAAAACTCTACATTGTTTATATTACTTCATATTACCTATACGCCTGATAAGATTTTTATATTAATGGACAATGCACAGATGTTGATGTTTCACAATGTTTTTACACTACATTATTTAAATCTACCAAGCTTAGTTTACAATGTTTGCAATGTTTACATTGCTCTACTTACATTAAATCTAAATCACAAATATCAGAAATGACAACAGATTGTTAAGATTTAATTAATGTTCATTTTAATGCCATTGATTAATGCACTTGACAGATTTCAATATTTCATTTTCCTTCTAATTTGTCCCTGGTTTATCTGGGGTAACCACAGCGGAATAAACCGCCACTTACTTGACAGATTTATGCATTTTTAATTTTAGGTGGTTTATGTTTGGTAAAATAATTTCTAATTGCATCTTTAGTGATTTTTCAACTAAATACACTGTCTTGTCCCAATAGGTGGATTTAGAGGTTTTTGCAAAAAAAGCAGACGTGGATTTAGCTGGTTTTGATGCAAAAGAAAATCTGCTTTGTCAAAAACCAAAGAATTGTCTAAAGTGACATTTTTGAAAAAAAAACTATTATATTTACTATAGCTAATAACCTTTTCATTACCTATAAAAAGAAACTTCTTAACCTGTATAGGAGCCTGATAGATTTAGAGGCATTTGCATCTGAACTCTTCATATGGTCTTAATCATATTAAAATCTGAGTATTGGTGTCTATGTAAACGTACTCATAGAATGTTCTACTCTATGATGTAATAGGGTGGATAGGCCTCGCCTCCACAGAAGATCAAAGCATACTTCACTGCCTGTTCACCCCTGTTAATATGCAGAACTGTCAGCCAATCATAGCAGTGGACAGCAGAGTGTACAGTCTGCCACTTCCATTAAAAAGGAACGATCCGATAAGGGGTTAAAAACAGCACAAAAATTAGTCAAATTATTTATAACCTTTGATGTTTTTTTAATGTAAAATCTTGCAAAAGAATTTTAGCTGACATTTTAGAACAGTACAAAATAAAATAAAAATCTGAGGTAGTTCATGACCGCTTTAACTCTTCTGATGTAAAAACATTAATTTGAAAATGAATATAAACTAAAATAAAAATTGCCATTTTCTGCTCTAAATAAAACCATTTTAATTTAAAACTAAGAGGAAATTGGTAGCGCTTTAGTTCCCAATTCATGGTATTAACAAACCATTAACTAACCATGCTAGCTTATTAAACGACTAATTAGTTTTTATTAATAGTTAGTGAGGTAGAAGTTGGATTTAGGTTTTGAATTAGGGATGCAGAATGAGATCATACTTTATAACTACTAATAAACATCTTACTAATAGGCAGGTAATAATACAGTAGTTAATAGCATAAATTGGGACCTAAACTAAACCATTATCAAGAAAAGTCAATGGTAGTTTGCAGAACCAAACAAAAATTATGTTTTACTCAAACGCATAACTAAATAAATTCCAATTTCAGATCATTTTCAATTGGTCTCTTAAATTTAAAGTCATCTTTGTTTCAAAGGATGAAAACAGGTTTTAGCAACAGCAATGACATGGATGTATTTTTGTTTTTAACTTGTTTTACATTCACGTTTTCCCTCTTTGACTACTGTAATAATTTGATGTTCCTTTTTAACTGTAAATTTATTTGTGTACATCCTTGTTTTCAGTTGATTTGGTATTTCGCTACATCGCTACAGGACTCACACGTTTTCCAGCGTCCTTGTTATAATGTCTTGTCTTGTCAGTCTTGTCTTGTCTTTGTCTCTTCTTTCTCTCCAGCTTTCTCTTAACATCAAGCCCACTCTTTTGTTTTTTTGGCACAAACCATCTCCAATCCACCAATCATTGGTTCTTTACTCTGATGTGTCTCCTCTGTCTCACTGTTCCATGAGTGCCACAGCTGTGTGCCCTGCTCTCCTCACCTTTGTGTCCTCTTCCTCTTCCCGTCCAACAGCGGAGCCACTTACGCCACACCGCCGGAGCGTATCTAGCAGTATGTACAAGTGTTCCACCTGCAATCTTCCTCTCTCTTTTTTGTCTGTTTCTCGCTCTCTCTCTCTCTCTCTCTCTCTCTCTCTCTCTCTCTCTCTCTCTCTCTCTCTCTCTCTCTCTCTCTCTCTCTCTCTCTCTCTCTATCTCTATCTCTGCCAGCCACTCCATCTCTATGTTCTATGCTTTTG
Source organism: Danio kyathit (assembly GCA_903798195.1). NCBI lineage: Eukaryota > Metazoa > Chordata > Actinopteri > Cypriniformes > Danionidae > Danio > Danio kyathit. The sequence goes on along the minus strand of LR812539.1, from coordinate 21,329,510 downwards.
TGTGCTTTGTCCATTCCAGCTCTTTTAGAGTCAATAAATGTATAGAGACGCACTTGATTATTAGTAGATACACAACTGGTGTACAAAAGCCATCACTGTGGGTAACTATTTTACTGGTAATGGAATAGTTTAACCACAGTTTACTTATAGCTATTGTTGAAAGCAAGGAGAAAAATGCAATGCTTATTTTATTATGAATGTTGTGAGGTGCTAACTGTAAGTACAGTATGAGTGTGTTTCATTTAGTGGGTTGTGTGTCATTTTGATTTTATATTAGTGCAGTCCTTTCTTCACATATGTTTCAGCTACATACATTATTAGAAACTTTTTGTGTCGGAAAACTCATAACCATTTAAAACCACTGGAGGGAGAGTAAACGATAAGGTAATTTCATTTTTTGGTGAACTAAACCTTTTAGTATCATTTGATCATTTGAAACCAACCCATTAAGACATGCACTGATAGAAATTCTATTGTTATGTCAGCCAAAATTGATAAGTTAAAAAATAGTGACAAAATTATAAAAATAAATATAAAACACACTGTAAAAAATGCAGAGTTCCACACAATTAGTGCATGTTGTCCCAACTCAAATCAATTAATTGGATTGAACATAAAGCAATTAAGTTGTCCAAATGAAATTGTTTTTTTACTTGGCTTATTTTGAATAAGCAGTTTGAACAAGCAACATTTCTTTTTTTTTCTTGAATGCAGGAAAGCAGATCAAAACAGAAAATATAGAGTAAAATAAAAGACACAAATCTCATTAGTCACTGTAAACCTACTATTCCATTTTTGTGATTGATTGGTTCTTAAAGGTCTTGTCAACTTGTCAATTTGAACCAACCACAAAACTTTTCAAGCTGTTTCAGATATGAGAAGAGAGGACGCACTGCTTCTTAGACTTTCTGAAATCTTATGCCACTGGGCGGCACTAGTGAGTGTTTGCAGAAGATTTAAAAGTGTAGAAACTCCAGTCGTCACCAAGCAGTGGTCACAGATTCTCTGAAGAGTCTGGCATAAATTCAACCAACATATAATTAATGCATTTGGTGTCTGTAAGTACATTGTATACACTCTTAGAAATAGAGGTTCTTTATTGATGATCTACAAAAAGAAGGCATTTTACATTTTATTTTAGTTCTGGTAACACAATAATTTACAAAACTTTACAAGCAGAAATGTGGATTTTAACAATGCATTAGTTAATGTTGAACTATAAATAAGTACTGTATAAGTATTGTTCATGTTAGTAGCTACATTAACTAATATTAACTAATGAAACCTTATTGTGAAGTGTGAGCAAGCTTCTTTATAATAGAAAATGTTTGTTAGATTGTAAAAATAGTCTTCATACTATGATGAAATAGTTATTTGTGGAACCAAAAAAGTTAGTATATGTCTTTCAAAATTGTAATTTAATATGATTTTTTAATTAATTAATTAATTTTATTTAACTTATTTAACTTTTCTTTCCATTTAATTTTAATTTTTTTATTTAATTTATTTTTAATGTAATTTACATTTTTATTATTTAATTATAAACTTTTTATTTTTTAATTATTTTTTTATTTAATTCTATTTATTTATTTTATTAATAAGTTATTAAATTGTAGTTAGTTAGATAGTTTGTTAGTGTTCTTCCTGGTACCTTTATTTTAAAAATGTAAGTAGATTTTCTAAAAAAATAACATTAAACTATCATGAAAAGGCGCCAGTGACTTTTCAGTGGTCAGTGGCTGCTGCTTGACTCTGGATAGTTCTTTCAGCAACTATTCCAGCCGTCCAGTTCATGTGTAAGAAGCCATTCGATGACAGCATTCAAGCAGTCGAGTGTTTGCATCGAGCGTGACGGTGCTCCACTGTTCTCCGATGGAGCGGCTGAACGTCGCTCTTCAGCGGAAGTGTGTTTTCATGCTCAGCCGGTGTTGTGCGTCTGTTGTGACAAATCTAGTGCTCTGAGACTCTTGTATGTGATAGATATGTGTCCTCTCCTGTACTCTAACCTCTTCAACATTTTTTTACATAGAGTTGAAGTCAAAATTATTTGCCCTCCTGTGATTTTTTTTTTTTTTTCAAATATTTCGCAGATGATGTTTGACAGAGCAAGGAATTTTTCACAGTATTTCCTATAATATTTTTTCTTCTGGAGAAAGTCTTATTTGTTTTATTTCGACTAGAATAAAAGCAGTTTTAAATCTAAAACATTATAAGGTCAATATTATTAGCTCCCTTAAGCAATATTTTTTTACGATTGTCTACAGAACAAACCATCGTTATGCAATGACTTGCTCAATTACCCTAACTTGCCTAATCAACCTAGTTAAGCCTTTAAATGTCACTTTAAGCTGTATAGAAGTGTCTTGAAAAATATCTAGGAAAATATTATTTACTGTCATCATGGCAAAGATAAAATAAATCAGTTATTAGAAATTTAAGAAAAAAAATACAGGGGGGCTAATAATTCAGGAGGGCTAATAAATCTGACTTCAGCTGTATTAACTGGCTTTATTTCTACCACCCAGCCGATCGCAGATGTGAGTCCCATGCGGCGGTCCACATCCTCGCTGACGCCTCAAAGAGGCGCTCGAGAGGTCAACCTGAGTGAATATGACCTGGAGAGACCCAGGATGAGCCCGAGCCAGACTTTCGCTCAGGACAGAGAGAGGGAGAGAGTCCACCATCATCATCACCACCATCATCATCGCTGTCAGAGACGCAGAGACAAGAAGCACAAATCACTGGATCGAGCCATCAGCGAGGAGCAGCCGCCACCGTCACCTGCAGGTCAGCTTCATTTGCAAAAATCAAGCCAAATAAATGGCCATTCTTTATTTTTCTCACTGAGACTTTTAGCTAAATAAATTACACTACCTGACAAAAGTCTTGTCAATCTTGTCGAACTGATCCCAGTTGTAAGAGCAGAAAATAATAGCTTGATTCTAGTTGATCATTTGGAAAAGTGGCAGAAGGTAGATTTTCTCTGATGAATCATCTGTTGAACTGCATCTCAATCATCACAAATACTGCAGAAGACCTATTGGAACCTGCATGTTCCCAAGATTCTCACAGAAATCAGTCAAGTTTGGTGAAGGAAAAATCATGGTTTGGGTAAACATTCAGTATGGGGATGTGCGAGAGATCTGCAGAGTGGATGGCAACATCAACAGCCTGAGGTGTCAAGACATTTGTGCTGCTTATTACATTACTAACCACAGAAGAGGGCAAATTCTTCAGCAGGATAGCGCTCCTCATACTTCAGCTTCCACATTAAAGTTCCTGAAAGCAAAGAAGGCCAAGGTTCTCCAGGATTTGCCAGCCCAGTCACCAGACATGAACATTATTGAGCATGTCTGGGGTAAGATGAAGTAGGAGGCATTGAAGATCAATCCAAAGAATCTTGATGAACTTTGGGAGTCCTGCAAGAACGCTTTATTTGCCATTCCAGATGACTTTATTAATAAGTTATTTGAGTCATTGCAGAGATGTATGGATGCAGTTCTCCAAGCTCATGGGAGTCATACACAATATTTAATTCTTTTTTCCACTGCACAATGACTTTATATTCTATACTGTACATTATTTCTTTTCAGTGACAGAACTTGTCCAAGCAAAGTCAGACCTTACTGTCATAAATAAACAATTAAAAATCAAGCCATGATCATATTTTATTTTGGTAAAATAAGCGTAATCTAGAGGCCTTTGCATTTCATATTAGCCACTTCTGATACCAAATGATCAACTATAGAAGTCAAGTTATTATTTGTGTACCCTAAAACTTGAACAGGCGACAAGACATTTTGTCAGGTAGTGTACTAATTTGCTGCTTTTCAATAGTTTAGTAATGTAGTAGTTGGGTTTAGGTATTGAGGGATGTAGAATAAGATCATACTTTATAATAACTACACTGAAAAGGCAATACTATTTTTTTAGGTTAAGTGGTTGCAAACAATTTATACGCTGGATTTACACAAACAAATCATGTTTAGTAATGTTCAACTTAATTGGTTTGTTTCAGTTCAGCCCAAATAAATTGTTTGCAACTACTTATACAGTATTAAAAAATGTTGTAAATCCAATGAATATTTTTTTCAGTGTAATAAAGAGCCAATATCTTATAAGCAAGTGCAGTAAGTAAATGGATAGTTCACCCAAAAATGAAAATTCAGTCATCATTTACTCACCCTTTACTTGATTCAAACCTTTGTGATGTTCTTTCTTCTGTTGAACACAAAAGAAGATATTTTGAAAAATGTTGGAAACCTGTAACCATTAACTTGCGTAGTATTTGTTTTTCCTCCTTTGAAAGTCAATGGTTACTTGTTTTTAGCATTCTTCAAAATATCTTATTTTGTGTTCAACAGAATAAAGAAAGTAATAAAGGATTGAAACAACTTGTGGGAGAGTGAATAGTAAGGACATTTTTGTGTGAACTATCCCTTTAATAGTGAGAACTGGTATACTCAAACTAAAGAGTTACCAAAAAGGCAATGAATTTTTAAGTGCACAGAACAAGATAGAAGAATGTAATACTTTTAGTTTAAGCATCAATTATTTCTATTAGCCAGTGGATAATACTTGCCTATTATTAATATATCGGCTGTAGAGCACTTATGAAATACTTTTTTGTATGAACTTATTCTACATCCCTAATACTACCTAATGTCTAAAGCTACTACCTTAAAAAACTTTTTATAAGCAGCCAATTAGGAGTTTATACAGGCAAAATCTGTAGTTAATAGTTTAACAATAGTGAGAATTGCACCTTAAAATAAAGTGTGACCTTTTAAATAAACACTTTTTAAGTAATATTATGTTTATACAATATTATTAATATTGCACTTACATTATTATTAATATTATAATATTAATACAGCTTGATTTTCATTTTTCATTCACTATTTTTGCTCATAAAGACTTCTGTATAAAAGTAGATATTGTAGAGCGCATGAACATTAGAGAGATTATAGGTGGCCTTTTTTCAACACAGAATTGGTCACAAGTTTTGCAATGTGTTTTTTTTTTTTTTTTTTTTTTTTTTTTTACTCCCCTAAGCTAGGTTTATTTGATTAAAGCAAAAACTGCAATAGTATGAGCTGTGGTACATTTTAAATTAACTCTTTTATTTCAATATGATATAAAAAATAATTTATTCCAATGTTGACAACGCAAAATTTTCAGCATCATTACTGCAGTCTTCAGTTTCACATGATCCTTCTGAAATCATTCTAATAAGCTGATTGCATGTTTAGTCTTCACTTCTTCCAAACCCGTATGGCTTTCTTTGTTCTGTTAAATACAAAGAAAGATATTTCAAAGAATGCTGGAAAGTGTTTAACCTCCAAGCATTTGACTTCCATAGTGTTAATGTAATCACTTTAAGTGTTTAAGTGTTCAACTAAAAAGTTTGTTAAATAAATAGATGGTACATTTAGATTTTTGGGTGAACTATCACTTTAAAATCTATATTGAAAAAAGTAATGCTGCTTAATACTTGGAAACTGTGAAAAACTACTTAAAAATACGTAAGTATTGCAAACTTTTGACCAAAATTTAGACAACATAATAGCAGGACTTTTTGCCACAAGTACTAAAAGGAGGTGTGCTAAATCTTTAAAGATTTTGAAGAAAAATAAAGTACTACTTGAAAATCCCAGCTTCTTTCGCTTAGCACAGTGATGTAAATTCTTTTAAGGATTATAGTGATCAGGTTATCGAGGAAAAGACTCTTTATTGCTCTCCAAAGCGCTTTGGTGTAGGATTTACTTTGTCAGCCTCTCTCTCTTTGAAAGCGGGACTTACAAACCAATGCTAGAAAATGTGCTTTTGAATGGATTGATCTCTTTTTTTGGCTGGTTTCCCATTACTCAGAAAGCCTGCAATCGAACAGAGCAGCTCTCGGTTACGTATGAGAAAACGAACCACCTGTCAATTCTTTACTACAAAACTCCTATTCTTTCTTTTTCCGCTCTTCTCATTCTCATCAGAAACACTTGAACGTAAACATGTTTCTCAGCCAGTCTCAGCCAGAGAGGCTCTGCTGTTAATAGATCAGTCAGTTTTGACTGAGTTGAAACAGGAGCAATACATCAGTCCACTGAAAGCTCATTTTTGCTTGGGTGTGTTTGTACTCGGATTTCAAACACACGCAGACACCCACATACATCTTCCTCTACATGTTTTTGTTCCTCTGTAGTCAAAGATCACAACAGCACCAAACAGCAGGGCTCACACATGCACACACACACACACACACACACATGGTTGTTGTGATATGAAAGTGCTCTCTGGTGTTTTGGTCAGTTTTGGGCAGTGTCTTGTGTTTGCCGCCCATTTAGACTCTTGTGCATTTATTGACACAGTTGGAGGTGATCGTAAGCAGAGAAAATAAGACATTCATATTTAATAGTTTTAATCAAATTGAAATGTGTAAACAAACACATTCTGGTTTTGCATATTTTAAAAGGTCTTCATTAAAATTCATGGACACCCTTGATTATTTCTTTTGGAGAGGATTAAACTGAGAAAATCAGATTTTAATAATTTATCTTTGAATTTGGTCACACTTTATTTTGATGGTCTGTTTGTTGAATTTAAGTTTCATTGCATCGACATGCCAACTAATTCTCATTCGATTATTTGTAGACTGTTACAGGTAGGTTGAGGTTAGGGTTACCACTTTTAATAAAAATAAATAAGAGACGCATACTGCAGCGGGGGCCACATCCCCAATCACAGGCCCAATAGCATGCCAGTGGTGGTAAATTGCAACTTAAAATATGTTTTTAGGAAAGTATGAACACTTGGACATTAAAATAAACTGTCTTTTATCGAAATCTGTGTAAACAAATCAGATGCAGTCAGTCTTTCTCTTTTACAACTCTGCAGCATTGTTATAGCTGATGTTATGTTTAATAGTGTGGTACACCGGTGTTAACTCAGCTGCTGTAACCTAGAGGAGAGGAGAAAATACTAATGAACCTAATTTTAAAGGGTGGTATTGATAACAGATTTTGGCTAAACTATTTGTCATTATTTGCAGTAACACCTATCCAAACATGTAAACAGCTACAAACATTAGCTAGTAAAGATTTCAAATAGCCTATTTCTAATTTAAAAATATGGAAGGTTGCAATTTACCAGTTTATTTTCTTTACATGGGCATTATGTTGTTTATTAATGTAATAAATGTGATGCTTCATGTAATAAATTAATGCTTATGTGCCTGACTTAATCTAAACAAGCAAATCATCATATTACATTGAACCGTGATCCACTTACATTGTATTTACAGAATTTTTACAAATTACAATTTATGACCCAGTGTGTCAAAACCAGGCCAAATCTAATTCTGAGAGAAAGTTTGATTGTAGCCATTCATTTCACTGTGATTTCAGTTGTTGATATGGTTTAACTCAGTTAATATTAAATACATATATTTTTATTATTTTCACAGACTGTTCTTTATTTTATGTAGAAACAGTAAATTACAAAAAAAAAAAAAAAAGACTCCAGCTAGATTTTCACAGACTGGGTCACTGTCATTATCATGTCTGCTTCGGGAGAGACTTGGGGTACAAAGAACTGTCTGACTGTGTATTGATTTTTGTGAGCTCTGTCATTGCGTGAATGCTGCTCTCCAAAGGCATGTTGTCGCACGTCCCACATGAGCCACAGAAAACGCTCTCCGACAAATCGTGCAGTTGGCTTGATAACAATTTCTACCACTCTGAAGCCAGGTATTTGTTTACTCCCACTCTCTGTGGTACTTTTGCAGCCGCTTGCGTTTAAACTCTGAAACTTTAAGACGCGCTGGGTTACCTGGAGAAGCATCTGCCATAGGCTACTTTCTGTCTGTCAAGACTTGACAGACTCTGCTTAAAAGACACGCCTTCCTCACCGGACAAAGACCAATCAAACTAACGATGACATCAAGTATTATGTGTGTGGAATGATTTGCATGAAAAGCAACTTTTAAAAAAATTATAAAAAATACTGGACAAAACCTGTCCCGTATTGATTAAAAATGGGACGCGCAATTTCATTCTCAAATACGGGACGATTCCGTATTTTAAGGGACGGGTGGCAACCCTAGTTTGGGTTAGTGGTAGTGTAAGTTGACATGTACTTGCAAAGTTTCTTTTAGTTAGTTAAATGTCTGTTGAACCAGCAGTATCAACAAAAATTAGGTAGACAGTCTAATAATACTAAAAATAAAGTTTTACCCTGAATTATTCATGATCATGAAAAAAAGATCAAATAGAAGTCAAGATACAAAACATAAAATGTAACTCTTCCCTTCCAGCATTTGAAAAAGTCAGCATACGCATTTTTGATACATGAAGAAAAACATTTTATCTAGTTTAATTCTATTTTAATCAATGCTTTTGGTTGTTGAAACAAAAAAATACAAATAAAAATCACATTTTTCAGAGACTACATCCTGATTAGTTTCAGAATAATTATAAAAAAATATTTTAATTAAGTAGATTGAGTCCACTAACACTACTGAAATTTGTAAATCATACACTGGGTGTCCGCAGGGTCTTAAATTGTATTAAAAGTTGATAAATCAATGTAGAGAAATTTAAGACTCTTAAAAAGTATTAAAAAGTCTTAAATGCTATTTTGCAAGGTATTAAATTTTATATCATTTTTATGATATGATATGATTATGCAATGTATGGTTGTATGCTTAAGTTTGCCTGAATTAAATCTGCAAATATCAGGATGCTGTGTAGTTTATGAAATCGATAAAATCCTACTAGATTTGACATCATGCTGCTTTGTTTACTGCAGTAACCAAGGCAACACCATTATCTCTGCAGATCTATAGGCACCACCTGCTAAATTAGCTAGACTTTTTAGATTTGTATTCAGTATACGAATTATGTTTTAGTTTTGGATTAGGTTCTTACATTAATATTTAGTAAATATACTGTAAGTTAAAATCTTGCCAGTGTTTCCGGTTGAAACCTAAAGTGGTTATAAGGTCTTAAATATATGGAAAAAGTCTTAAAAAAGGTCTTAAAAGGTATTCAATTTCACTTTTTGATTCCTGTATTTACTCTGATACAGAATACATCTTTGGTAATTTAACATTTCCTTCTGTAATATTTAAATGCGTTTGTATTCAGTTAAATATTTATAATATCGGTAGCTTACATGTGCATGAGCAATGCATTTATTGGTTGTTCTGTTGCGTGATTTGTTCTGATGTGTGATCTGAAAAATGCTGTTTTCTTACATTTGAAAATGGATAATAACACTTCCCTTCCATTTATAGTTTAAAAAAATCTCTATAAATGTCTATAGCTATGTTTATAACTATATTTCCCATCCACCTATCTGTATGCATAATTTGAAATGTTGCATCAAAATATTTAATGGAAACGTCAAGATGCACATACATTTTGAAAATGCCTCACTGCATCTGCAATTTTTACGCCTCCTAAAGCCACCATGCGTTCATGTCTTCTAAGCAAGTACAAATGTATTATATACAGTGGCTTCCCCTACCTCTTTGTATGGACACATAGCTAATGGCAAATAATGTTGTGTTATAAATTATGAAAAACAGTATCACTGATGGCAAAAAAGTTCAAATAAATGACTCAACACTTTATTAACACTTTAACACTTTATTTTGATGGTCCATTTGAGCATTAGTAGACTGTCTGCTTAATATCTGCTGACACTGACATTTAACAGTCCGTCAACAGACATTTAACTGACTATAAGAAACTTTGCAATTACATGTCAACTTACTCTAACCCTAACCCCAACCTAACAGTCTACTTATAATCTAATGATAATTAGTTGCAATGTAACTTAAATTCAACAAACGGACCGTCAAAATAAAGTGTGACCCTCAATTCAGCTTTGAACGGAAACAAATTGAATAAATATGTATTATGTCTTCTGCACAACAGCTGATCCAAACACAGAGTCAATGCCCAGGGAACGAGCACGGGAACGAGACCGCGGCCGCTCACACGAGAGGAAGCACCACTCATCCTCAGCAGCAGAAAGGAAGCAGCGATACTACTCTTGTGACCGCTACGGCAGCCATGAACACGGCCACAGCCTGTCCGCCGGGCCTAGCAGATCCACATCTCCTGGAGAACCGCATGACAGGCTTAAACAGGTCAGTTGTTTTCTCTTACCTGCACTCACTTCAATAGGGTATATGAAGAAGGACTTTTAATGTTTACTCAGTCACCCAGTTTAAGCACTTCCTCTGAACTGTTGTGGGGTTACAAAATCAACGTGTTTAAGGTCTGATTTCTTTAAAAATCAATGATCTGCACTACCTGATTGATACGATATAAAGTGGGTCTCAGAATGTACAAGAAGCACTACATTAAATTCCATTGTTCTGCACCATGTCTTTAAAATATGAAAAAAGGTATTTTACCACAGTTTCTGCATCAAGCTGCTGCTCCTGACGGCACTTGAAGAACTAAATGAATGCTTAAGTCTATTTAACTGATTATATTTTAATTACATTACAACAGCGATGCTGTTAAAAATACACTTACAAATACACTTCATTGAACATGTACACATAGACATCACTTATATGCTATATAATGGCAGTTTAACTATGTTTATATACCAAAAATATAACTGTTAACCCCTTCACGCGTACGATCATACTGGTGTAATTAGCCTTAGCTGGTCACTAAAGCATACGATCACACTGGTGTGATTTTAACAATAGAGCACACATATAGAGCACACGTCATCAACTAAATTTGACAGCTTATACTGAGGCACAGAAAAAGGTGTGCAGTGTTTGTCATAAATCACAATTTATCCATGTTTTCAAACAAATAATGTTTATTTTAGTTTTCAGACATTCAAATCCACCTAAATACTAAAAACCATACCATTTAAGGTATTTAAAATACACGTGGATGTCTAGAGACGGCAATAATAATTATTTTTCAATATAACTGGGCAATGTGCTTTATTCACACAAGATACACACTGTTTATGTTACTAGAATATTTTCTCTATTTCTCTCCCACATAAACAGTTTCTTACTTTCAGGTATTTGAGAAGAAAATTATGAACATGATGTAAATCCAGCAGCTTGAATCTCAGACTAAACATGATGGCACCCATTACCATCATATAACAAATAATACAATCATTATTAAGCTGTTTAAAAAGACAAAATATATGTTCCATCTCACATTTGGGAATTGGAATATCAGATATTTCACAATATAATTAGAACATTTGTCGATATTTATAGAAAAGGCCAAAAAGAAAACAAAATACGATATAGACATAGATTATTGTGGGCTGGTGGGTCACGTGATAAACTTGATGTGTCGCCATCGGAACTGTAGAACACAATGCATTCGAAGTAAAGGTCACAAAAAAATACTCACGCAGGAGGGTCAGCTGGAGTGTTTAAAACTCTCGTGCGAAAGGGTTAAAAACTATTAGTTACTAGTTAGTTATTTAAAGTCAGGGGCATCGCTAGACCCAATTTACTGGGGCACGTGCCCCAGTAAAAATCGCCAGTGCCCCAGTAAATGCTTTGAGATATGATTTACTTCATATGCAAGTGTTTAAAAGTGGGAATACCGGAATAAAAACGTTATTCTCTATGTGCAACCGAACCAACGCTGCTGAAAGCAGTGTAGTTTAATCAAAAAGCAAACTGACGCATTTCTGCATGTGCGCAGAAAACCACACCCACATGCCTCACACACCGCTCCTGCTGGACCCTGATGCGCTGCTCTTTTCCTGGTGCGAGTCCCAGTTGTTAACATGCACGCCTAAAAAATACCCGCTGCTCATGCGCCGCTCATGCGTTGTGAAACCGGCATTAACAGTCTTTTATGTGGAGGTGACAGCAGGGCCGGCGCGTCCATAGATATGTAGTTTTTTTTTTTTTGAGGGGGTCGTGCACCTATTAGAGCTTTATGTCTAGCAACGCCCCTGGTTAAAGTTGTTAGTAATTAATAAAGTTATGGTAACTAATAACCTTAACTATTTTGAATTTGATTGTAATGCAATAATATGCATCTTTTGTAAAGCTGCTTTGAAACAATAATTATTTTGAAAAGCACTGTACAAATAAACTTGAATTGAACAGAATTGAATAAAAGTAACCGTATGCAATGGAAAATAGGCACCTTAACTTTTACTGGAAGTTTATCGGTGGGGGAAAAACACTAGCTGTGCATAGACCTCGTTCCGTTCTACCAGTGACTCACTTGTTTTGTTCTCCTCTCCACTGTGTTTCAGGGAATTAACGCAGCTAAAGGAAGCTCAGTGGTTCATACCTCAGGCACCAGCACACCCTGCCGCGGGCGTAGACAGCTCCCCCAAACGCCTCTTACCCCTCGGCCTGCTGTTGCCTACAAGACTGCCAACTCTTCTCCGGTCCAGCTCAACACTGCCCAATCTACAGGGCCCTGCCCCGCTCGCCTTAGTCGTGGCCTGTCAGAGCACGATACCTTACTCAGTGGTAGCATCCACCGCCAATCCCCCGTGCCTGTCACTCGTATCGGCTCTGACCCCAGCTTAGGTCCCCTCCAGCAAGACTCGCACTTGTCTGAAGCGGACGACTTTCACGATGCCTTGAGCACGTACGGCACCGGTCGCTCCCCTAGAACTACCGCCATCATCGCCCACACGTCATCTGGTGCGACCGCCACTTCAACACTGCTGTCCCGAAGCCAGAGCGGAGTCCCCAACGGGTACCACTACTCCCTCGGAGTGAACGCTGCGCCGGGGTTGAGCGGAAGAGCATCCGGAAGCTACCAGGAGACTGAGAGAGATGACTGGTGTTAGCATGATTCAATCTAGAATGAGTTTTATCGTCTTTGCCCCAAGAGCAGGAGGGAAACAAGAGTTACGTCCACAGTTTACACTATTTTCCGCCCATTTACCATCATGATCGAGCGTATGTGGTTTTGAAAGGTGTTCTTCTCTTGTTTCGACAGAAGCAGGTGTCTGTCACCGCTTACAAAGGTAGCGGCAATATGGAGGTCTTGATAGGTTTCAGGATGAATAGTTTAGCCTCAAGTGAGGCTCCACACTGCTTTTATTTCATTAGGGCTGATCCACAAAGGTCATGTATGGGGGAGTTGATCACATGTGATCAAGACCTCAGACCTCAGAGAGGAAGACAGCCAAAAATGCAAGCTATGATGGAAACAGTTGCAAGGGATAAGGGGACAAGTTTAGTTGTTAGTGTTTGGAAGGCTGTTTAGACGTTTTTGCACAGGAAGCTTTGACTGAGAAATCTAGAGATGTAGGCCATGTGTCCACCAAAGCATTTCTTCCTAAAGTGTGATTTGCATTTTTTTATTTGGCTCCAGTTCGTTTATATGGAGAGGGAAGGGTTTGTGATTCTGAAGCCAGCCACTAGAGTGCGATCAAACTATTTTGGCTTCACTTTTCAGAATGTGTGAGGCATCCGTGGTCTGTTCCATGCTGAGTGTTGCATGCTTGCCATTTTTTTCGGGTCATCCAGAGTTGACAAATGTTCAACTTTGCGTAAAATGTAGCATTTTTACTCAGTCGTCCAATCACAGATAAGAAGGGTTAAGACAAATACCACACTAATCAACTGTCATATTTCCCTTGTATGACTGAACAACGGTGGTCACAAGAGTATCCGTGTTTGTACCCATGAAATCCCCAGATTACCTTAATATTACAGTTTTTCTTGATTGCTTTGATGCAGCCATCAACTGAAACTCCACATTTTCAAAACAGTTAACACACAGGCCTAAACAGTGACACTCATGGTCAAAATGACACATTTTGCTTGCAAAATGCACATACAGTGACAAAACATTTAAAATATGCGACAAAAGCTCATTTTACCTTCAAACAACACAACTTGAAAACAAGTATATGAACTCTTTTAATCAATCACTACACAATGGACAACAAAACACAAAATACAGAACTCAGTGTGAATTAGTGCACCATTGCTTGCCATTGTAGCATATTGCCAATGCGATTTGTTGTCTTTCTATTTGGGCTGTCAAATTTGCCTTTTTTGCAAAGAATTGGATCCAAAATAAGAAATGCTTTGATTACATTTATATTGAATTCATGACATTTTCCAAACTGTGGCTGAAAACTGAAATACTGTTACTGTAAAAAAACAAAACAGACAAAAGTAATAAAATACTGTAAATATTAGAGAAAACACATGTGAACAATATACAGTCAAATCTATTGTGAGTATAAGACATAGCCACTATTGATCTCCTCCATCCATGCTGGCACAGAACAACACAGACCTTCCACTGTTTTTATAAGGTTTGCGGACTGATTGCTAATTGAAGATTTGTGTGAAGGTGTGTCAAACCAGTGGCTCATACTGATGTTGGTAGTTTCTAATGGTTAGGAATAGATAGTTTCTGTTTGGTTACCATAGCTAAAACAATGGATTTTGGACTGCTTGAATAACATCCGTGTTGAACTGTTTTGAAAAATGTTGGGGGAAATGTGTCAATCCAATGAGAAAGAGTTTGCACATTTGCAAGACTTGTCTTCTGCTCTGATGGGATAGTGATGATGAAGATCAAGTGAATCCGATTTTCACTGAGCATGTCTTAGCAAATGTGAAAAACTGTAATTTGAACAATAATGCTCAGAGACCAGCTAAGCAGCTAAATGATGCCAGCTTGCTACAATGCTAAAAAGACTTTGGTGGGCACACAGCCTTAAGGTTTGCACTGCTGTAATTCTACATCATTCTGAAATAGTTGGTCTACTCCCACCTACCTAAAAAAAAGGCCAAATTGAACTCCCTTTTCTATCAGAGTGCACTAGATCGAATATCTTTTCACAGTGTTCCATTTTGTACCTTGTAAATGATCTGAGTGTAGCTGGACATTACATAAGGTCTAATCCTTTTCTTACTCTCAAGAGGTAAGATACCAAGTGCCTAAATTTTATTGCCACATTGGTGCACGATGCATTACAAAGCATTTTGACCTAAAAGAGGCAATGAACTGATGCTGTTCGCTGTAGGGTAAATGTCACTGATATTTGTTTCCTAAATGTATTTGAGCATGTATTTGAAGAAGGAGGTTGCACAAAACAAAGAGTGTAGCATTCTGAGGATAGATTAAGTGGATGTTAATGATGTTGGTCTTTTCAGAGTGTTTTATTGATACAATTCAGGGGAAAATTGATGATATATTCAAATATATGGTAATTGCGATTGATTTCTAGAGGACTGAAAGGATGTTAGAATGTTGTGTTTGTTGGTTGCTATTGGTGTCAGTGTTGTTTCCACAGGGCATATGGTGGGCTCATGCCTTTCTCTTCCAGTGTTTGGTTAGAGGAGGAAGAAGGTGAAATGGATTAATGCTCTTTGATGGCTTACTCTTGTAACTGTTATTCACCACACAAAGGGTTTCAGTGTGACCTAAATGAAATGAAGAATATGTATTATTTGCACAGTTGGTAATATATTGCAATGTTTCTGATGATCTTAAAAAAAATCTGTTATTCTGAAAAGGTGGATTTCACTCTAATCCTGCCCATGATTTCAATTTGTCTTAGAATTTCTTAGATTGTGGTATTTTTAAAGGTGAACCCGCAGTATAGCGCAACAGTGGTTACCCAAATTATAGCTACATTATATTAGTTTCTTTATCATTCATTGAGTCCATAAAAATCTAAATTAAGAAGTATTTGAAGCAAAAAAAAAGGAATAAATGAATGAAAAGCAAACACTAGATGATTTGGTCAGAGGCACGAAATCTTACTAAAGCTATGTAGATAAAATAAAGAAATTAATAAAGAATAATTACCTCTGATTATCACAAATAGCTGGGAGGTTTCTGAAAGTGCTCTTTAATTTTGATCTGTGATCTTTTTTAAATATCTCATTTAAGTCCTATGTAGAAATCTGATGCATGGATCAGATTGTGGATGGAATATTTGCAAATTACATAGCTGACATTCAAGTTTATATATTTCTGTGTGGAGTTTGCATGTTCTCCCTGTGTTCGCGTGGGTTTCCTCCGGGTGCTCCGGTTTCCCACACAGTCCAAAGATATGCGCTATAGGTGAATTGGGTAAGCTAAACTGGCCGTTGTGTATGCGTGTGAATGAGTGTGTATGGATGTTTCCCAGTGATGGGTTGCAGCTGGAAGGGCATCCGCTGCGTAAAACATGTGCTGGATAAGTTGGTAGTTCATTCCGCTGTGGCGACCCCTGATTAATAAAGGGACTAAGCTGAAAAGAAAATGAATGAATATATAAAATATATGTCGAAAATGTAACATATATTTCAAAATATTGCAGAAATGGCCTCTTACATAAATTTTTTTCTAACCATTGGAGTTATAAATATGTTCATATATGAACATATATAAAACAATAAAACTAGCATATATGAACATATGAAAAAACTGAGTAGCAGTGTGATGTGGCTGTATATCGGCACTGGTGGGAGAAGTGGAGGCCGCAGGGAAAGTGCCTTAGTGCCCCTCACCAGTGACAATATACAGCCAAATCTCACTGCTACGAGTGTGATATTGCATTTATACAACAGTTCGACAGCATAATTGTGTATATAAAACAGAAAATCAAACACGGAGAGTCTCAAAAATCCTTTTGTAAGAGGAACTACTTTCTTCCGCCACTCGTTCACATCTGCAGCTGATCGTCAGAACAGCAGAAACTGTTCTTACTTCAAAAATGTCACTTTAGAGCTAGTGTTTGAATGATTCTCTAGTGTAATGTCTAAAGTGATGACAAAACAGCTGATTTTGCTCATATTTTAAGATTATAAGGCTGAACAGCATGAAATGTCATCAGTCTACAGAGATTTCCCAGTATTTCTCTGTTGCAATCGCGATATCACAGTAATTAACCCCAAAAAAGCCAAAGCAAAGCAAACACACTGCCAGATTACTATGGTATAAATATAGCAATACAAAAGAGAAAGGTCGACTTAGAATGTCACTTACCTATTTTATAATTATTTGATCAGCTGTGGTTTACGCTGAGATTACTCATTAACGCAGCATTTACGCAGGGTAAACTCATTGACGCTGAGTTTTTCTCCCCTAAGGACTTATTATGAGGTCTCTGTCACCATTTTGTGGTGGAATGTATGCTCGGTATGACAGGCTGTTGGCTGTAAATGCGGTGAATCTCCGAAATTATAAATATTTTAAAATAGGCACTATCCTTATAAATAAACTGCATAGTTGCAATCTAAACAACTACATTCTCAACTTAAAAAGCCTCAAAAGTACATTATGTTGTCCAACAGCAGCAATATTTGTCAAACTGTAGTGAGTTTATTCATCTGCTGTCACTGTATGTTGGCGGAGTAATACACAAGGGTGAAGAGGCTGTACGAGTGCTGTTATTACGGGAATATCGCATGGCTATCAGCCAATCAGATTTGAGAAACAGACAGAACTGTTGTATAAACTATATTGTTTACTGCTTAAAAAAATAAATAAATAAAGAGAACACTTAAACAACATAATGTAAATCCAAGTGTTCCCTTTATGTTTTAACCAATATATATGTATATATACAGTATATATATATATATATATATATATATATATATATATATATATATATATATATATATAGTTGAAGTCTGAATTATTTGAACAGTTTGAATTATTAGCCCCCCTGAATTATTAGCCCACCTGTTTATTTTTTTCCCCAATTTCTGTTTAACGGATAGAAGATTTTTTCAACACATTTCTAAACATAATAGTTTTAATAACTCATCTCTAATAACTGATTTCTTTTATCTTTGTCATGATGACAGTAAATAACATTTTACTAGATGTTTTTCAAGACAGCTTAAAGTGACATTTAAAGGCTTAACTAGGTTAATTAGGTTAACTAGGCAAGTTAGGGTAATTAGGCAAGTTGTTGTATAATGATGGTTTGTTCTGTAGACTATCGAAAAAAAATTAGCCTAAAGGGGCTAATAATTTTGTCCTTAAAATTGTGTTTAAAAAAGATTTTCTCCAGAAGAACAAATATTATCAGACATACTGTGAAAATTTCCTTGCTCTGTTAAACATCATTTGGAAAATATTTTAAAAAAAGGAATAAATTCAAAGGGGGACTAATAATTTTGACTTCAACTCTATATATATACGTATATATAGCAATATTTTGAAATATGTTGCATATATGACATTTTTATATGTAAAATGCAAATATGAACTAGTATGTCATATATGTAATTTGCTTACATTGCCATGTATCAGATTTCTATGTGGGGAGTTTTAAATTTTTGTAGAATAAATATAACTTGAAATATGCTTAAAAAATTGCAATGAAATTTCAGTCTACATATACAATTCTTTACTAGGGATTATTAGTCATCCATGGACACATTATGCATAAACTATTGCTTATGGATTTCAACAGTGATGATACTATTGTAGTAATTGGTACAGTTTTCCAGTTCTCTGTGGTAAAAAAAAATGAACTAAGCCTTCAGCTGTGGAATCTGATTGTTGCGCTCTGTAGTTTGTGCAGGTAAAGTCTGACTGTTGAAGTACAGTAGGGCTATGCAACAAAATGACACTTTAGAACTGCTCCTCATCCTGTAGCTTTACCTGCACTCAACACACTCCAGCTTTAGCACCAGTGGGACCAATTCACCGATTTACAGGATGTGTCTAGCTCACCTAAAAATGCCAGATTCTATTGAATGATGCATAATGCTTTCTATTGATCTGCCCTCTGAAAGTATGAAAACAGGATATAGTGATATTTGTACTGGTTGCACTAAAAGGTGAACCAATGTTGTATTATGTCTTTGAACAGATGGTTATTGTAAAGACATTTGATTTATTT
Source organism: Danio kyathit (assembly GCA_903798195.1). Taxonomy (NCBI): domain Eukaryota; kingdom Metazoa; phylum Chordata; class Actinopteri; order Cypriniformes; family Danionidae; genus Danio; species Danio kyathit. Next base: position 21,310,667 of record LR812539.1, on the reverse strand, counting down.
TTTTACAGTATGTGATGTAGTAGTGAACTGCCCTTGGCCACCATTTCCTTGTTTTTGGGATGGAGATGAGTGTTGTGAACCTAATAGACTTCCCTTAATTTAAACACCACATTTTCTCTTAAGACAAAAGAAAAAAAAAAAGAAGAAAAAAATATATATACCAGGTGCCAAATTTATTACAGCACTAGTTTGTCTCTGTGTGCTGTTGACCTGTGGCTAATCTTTTTGGATGATGTCATGTTTGCATGTTATGATGACATATGTGCATGTAGGAAATTGTATACCTTCATCCATGTTTTTCTATGAGGAGTTAATTGGCTGTTGAATTTTTTTCAATCCTTTTTTTTTTTTTAGAAAGATTCTTTGAAACACTTAGCCCTGGATAAATGGGAGAACATTAGAAGATACTTCACGTCTCAGTTTGTTGTAAAAGAGTTGTCGAACACATTGGAGTGATGCATAGAGATGACTGTGATCTAACAATCGATCTATAATGCCATATATTTCTGCTCATTGACTCTTATCAGTCTTATCATTTCTACCATATACATTTTGTATTGAAAAAAAAAATAGCATCACTGGATTGAGAGATATATGGAAATAAAACTTGCAAATATAAATTGTTGCCTTTAATCTTTTATAATCAGATATGTTTGTGTTATGCCAACGCAATCTCACGCCAATACGTAACTTTTTGATTTAGTGGCTAATTCGTATGAATTCGTACAATCTGATTTGTGCAGTTTAGTAGATTTGCTCATCACCCAATGACAGTTGGGGTTAGGGGTGGGGTTACGACTGAACTCTGAAACTGACCAAATGTAAAATACTTACGTTTCCTTGTGAGATCGCGCTGGTTATGCACTAAGGTGTACTTAATTGTAATGGTCAAAATAGCTGTGTTCCCACAGGAAAAGAAACATTTTATTTGTTAAAACTAATGTATTAAAAATAGATTTGTTTTATTTTAAAGATAAAATTAGAATGGTTTAATGTTTCAAGTATTACATGTTTTAGAATAAAGTATTAAAATATTTATAAAAATATGTTATCATCAATTTGGCATAAAATTTCATCAATCTAGATTGAATACACTTTTAAATAGACTTTGAATACACAGCTAGTTTACATTTTCCGCATTTTCATTTGTAGTGCAGCCATATTAAAATTAAACAACTTGTTTTTTTTACTCCAAGTATACTCAGTGGTGTAAAGTAACTAATTACAAATACTCCAATTACTGTAATCGAGTCATTTTTCTCAGGAATTGTAATTTACTATGTAGTTTTAAAAATGTGTACTTTTACTTTCCCCTGAGTACATTTTGTGTGCTGTATCGCTACTTTTACTCCACTACTTTCCTTCAACCTGCAGTCACTACTTTATTTGTTTCTTGTCTATGGGGATTGGCAAAGTACAAAACTCATTCCTGCGATTCCTGGCCAATCAAATTGCACATAGAAAGTAAATCACATCATGCTGAACAACCTCAAGACATGGGCGCTTTATAAATGCAGCAAACCTTTTGGAAGCATTAAAAATGTCTAAGAAGATGTCCGAAATCTTTACAAGCAATGACCCAGAGACTTTTTATAGACTGCATGTCACTGATGAGAAAAGGAAGGATGGCGACTGTATGATGACTGAAGTCACCAAACAGCCTTAATCAATCACTAAATGGAATGAAAGAAGAATGGAAGGAAGGATCAAACAAGGAATGGAAGGAAGGACCAAACGAATGAAGGAAGAATTCAAGGAAGGACTGAACAAATTAACAATTAAATGAATGAACAAGGGACCTAATGAAGGAAAGAAAATACATATGAACGAACGAATGAATGAATGAGCGAACAAATGAATTAATGAGAGAGCAAACAAATAAATGAGCGAACGAGTGAAGAGAGAAATGAAGGAAGAACCAAATGAATGAAGGAAGGATTCAAGGAAGGACTGAACAAACTAAGGAAGGAAGGATGAAGGAACGAATGAATGAATGAACAAAGGACCTAATGAAGAAAGGAACAAAAATATGAATGAACAAACACGAGTGAATGAATGAATGGCGGGAGGAAGAAACAAATGAAGAAAGGAACGGATAAATGAAGGAAGGAAGGAAGGAACAAACAAATGAATGAACCTAATGAAGGAAAGAACAAAAATATGAACAACCGAATGAATGAATGAATGAATGAATGAATGAGCAAACAAACGAATGAATGAATGAATGAATGAATGAATGAATGAATGAATGAATGAATGAATGAATGAATGAGCAAACAAATTAATGAAAGAGAGAGCGAACGAATGAAGAGTGGAATAAAGGAAGGACCAAGGCCCAATCCCAGTTCTACCCCTTAGCCCTTCCCCTTACCCCTACCCCACGTTTTGTGCGTTCCCGTAAAGGGATAGGGGAGTCACAATTCTCTTTAGCTTGAAGGCGGAGGGCTAAGGGAAAGGGGTAGATACCCCTTCGAACAAAGATTTTTTGGGACCACTCTCAAAATCAAGGGGTAAGAAAATTTCCCAGAATACACCAGCCACAACAACAGGATCACTGCACCCAGAAGGAGATCCACAAATTAGTATTTTCTTGGTCATTATTACGAATTTTTACAACAAACATATGTTTTAATGCATTCATAACCGCATTCGTGTTTTACCGTCATGCTTAAAAAAGAAAACGCTAAAATAAAAGCCGCTAAATTGTGCGATCTATAATCCTTAATAATAACTCCTGTATATCAGTTTGATGACACTCGAATACCCTGTCAGAAATGTCTAGTGGCTGGGAATGGGCTTTTCACAGTGTCTGCTATAATGTTAATGTTGTTTTCAGTGTGTTTACATACAGTAGATGAATATGGTCACGATGTAAATGCGCAGTATAGTTACGATCTTATTGCCACATTATATCGTTATGATAACATAATATATGCCTTCAGTGATTTCTTGAAGATAAATACCAAAAAATAACACAACTCATATGAAGCAAGAGATCGTGATGACATACTGTATGATGATGTGTCCAGATGCTGTAGTGCTGTCCCAATTCTTAGGGGTAAATATTGAAGCCCTTCCCCTTCACCCTCGGTTTTAAGGGCCAAGGGGAAGGGGTACAAAAAAAGAAATGGGATTGGGCCCAAATGAATGAAGGAAAGATTCAAGGAAGGACTGAACAAACTAAGGATGGAAGGAACAAATGAATGAATGAACAAAGGACCTAATGAAGAAAGGAACAAAAATATGAATGAACAAACAAACGAATGAATGAATGAAGGGAGGGATGAAGGAACGAAGGAAGAAACGAATGAAGGAAGGAACAAACGAACAAATGAATGAAGGAACAAACAAACGAATGAATGAAGGAACAAACAAACGAATGAATGAATGAATGAACAAGGGAACTAATGAAGGAAAGAACAAAAATATGAACGAACGAATGAGCGAACAAATGAATTAATGAGAGAGTGAACGAATGAATGAATGAGCAAACGAATGAAGAGAGGAATGAAGGAAGGACCAAATGAATGAAGGGAGGATTCAAGGAAGGACTGAACAAACTAAGGAAGGATGGAAGGAACGAATAAATATAGAAAGATCACTAAATGCACTACAGAATGTTACGTTTACACACCCCTGCACAAACTGCATGTAAACGCATCAACTTTTCACAGCGTAATACTCACTACTTACTACTCTTGAGTACTTTTAAAAGGGCTACTTTTTACTGATACTTTGAGTAAGATTTACAAAAGATACTTTTACTCTACTTACACTACATTTTTGGGCAAGTAATGGTACTTTTACATGAGTATAATTTTTCAGTATACTCTTTCCACCACTGAGCATACGGTACTTGTAAGTTTAGTGAACTTAACATCAAACTGCTATGACTGACATCAATAATTATTAATTAAGTCTTACAATCGTAGCTGATGTCTTAACAATCATAGATAAATGAAAGTAGGCCTATATTTGGCCAAAAAAAAAACTAAATGTAGCCCAAATATACTTTCACCTTTCTATCAATGTAGCCTAAGCATAATTTAGGTAGCCTATAAGAGATGATCTTAAAGTATTATTATTCTAGTCTAAAATAACTATAATTACAGCATCAGCACACTTGACGAAACCTTTTTTTCCTAAACTCTTTAATCCTTCATATGTTAATACATCTTGTGATGCTGATTCTTATTGGCCCGTGGCAAATTTGTGGGTGGAGCCTCTCCTGCAAATACTGTCCAGATGAAGGCGTCTCTGACGGCAAGCGCGCGGCGTTCGCAAGGTGAACACAAGTGACGCAGAGACGCAGCCAAACTTCAACAGTAGACACTTAGCATAACAATATTAACCTCTTCAGGCTAGTTTTACCAACGTTTAAACTCTCAGAATGAGATGAATGATCAGTGTTTATCTAGCAGCTTTATAAATTAGACAGAAAAGATGCTCGTGCCAGTAGTGTGGACAGCAGTTTTATTTACTCTGGTAAAAGCCTCCATCACGGACACCAGTCCTACTGAAGTACCAGACACGGAGAGCGGTTCGGGGATGTTTCTGCCAGGTAAGACGTCAACATGTAATTAAAAAGTGTATGTATTGTAAGTTTAACGGTCGTTTGTGTATGTTTGTTGGGAATATAGTTTACTGACTGGCCACTACTATTTTGCATGCTCAGATAACTGATGCATTTTGAACTGTGAATTCATAAACTAATATTGTTTTTAAAATAAATTTCAACTCTTAATGTGAACTTTTATAACAGAAGTGCTCACTAGGTCTACCTCATGTTTCTCATCATGTCAACACGGCAGGTGAACGGTAAAAAAAAAGTTTCTCAATCATTTTAATTCCAATTTAGTAATTTGCGTGTATCTAGTACACAAATGTAAACATTGGATGAACGTAATTTCATTTTTGACATAAAAGATTAAAACGTTTTTAGTGAGAGGGTTTTGGGAACATCTGTAATTCAGAAAATAACTCAGAACAATAATTAAGAAAATACTGTCAAGCTGGAAAAAAAAGTTGTAAAAATCTTCAAAATATTGATATGGATAAAACTCAAAAGTCTTTATGTAAGTGGATATTTGGCTTAGTAATTTTAAAATATGTTTTATACATGTAATCTGATCCAAATCGATAAAGTATGATAAAAAAAAAATATATACATATGTAAAGATTATTTATTTCTATTAAACTGAAAAGCCCCATTATGAAATGCAAAAAGCCCAAACTCTCAAAACTGACAGGTGCTTGAAAGACCGCTTTTGCCTGTAGTGTCTCGCCTTTGATTCTCCTAAAAGTTAAAAGTTAATTCATGTAAATGTTGTTTTATCTGTATTTTTAATGACCAATGTTTCCCTCTGGGAGCCGCTGTTGTTTAAAGTAAGTTTTACTGAATATATGAGCAGGTGCAGGTACTTCAGCACTGAACTATTTTGACACCCCGCCTGTTTAAATCACACTACTGCTGTTTTTCTAAACATGAGGGCTGAACCTGCACACACACACATTATTATTATTAAACACTGGTCAGTGATTTCAGCATGAAGCACTTCGCCCGTTTTCGCTGTTTTTGTCCAAACACATGTTTAACAGATTTTGTCGCAGATGTGAGGGCAATTAGTTCCAGCAATTTTGGGAGAAGGTGAAGGATACCATCGTGTCCGCAAACAAATGTACTCTGTGTTCATTAAAATGTCCTTATGCTAGAGCAGATGCATTTGACAAATGATGCTTAGATTTAATCTGCTTTCTTTGACTTAAAGGTATTTCTACAATGGGGGTATATGCACACTGACTTTTAATTTGAGTCAGCCAGCCTCAGCGCTTCCGGCGAACTGTCTTTCCATTACAAAATTGCCACATTTAAGTTCTGATTACTTTAAAAGTGATCTTCACTGCCTGATAGATACAGTATACGATATACAGTGGGTCTCAGAGTGGACAAGAAGCACTGTATCAAATTCCATTTCCCCCCTGTCATGTCTTTTAAATATGATGGTTTACTTTAGCCCAGTATTTTCATCGGAGCGCTCGCCTGCTGATCCTGACGGTGTCGTTTATCTCGTTTTATGCTTGAACAACTAAATGAATGCTGAAGTCTATTTAACTGAATGTTTTGTAATTACATTACAACATCGATGCTGGAAAAGGAACATTATGAAATAAAAAAAAAGTCACTTTAAGCTTTCACCGGAAGTTTATCATTGGCTGAGAAACACTGTGCATATAGCCCATTCAATTGTGTTTAATGCATGATTTGCACTGTTGGTTTACCAGGATACAGTAAACTCTTGTGCTTTACCAATGAACATTGATAATTAATCAGCATTTTGCTTAGGACCACTATTAGAGACTAAAATAGCTTCTATTTGCTATGCCAAGTTATTTATAGTTTTGCCATTATCGCATGTTATATTGGCACTGTATGGGTTAACATTAATATCTTTTAATTATTGTCATTTTAATTTTAGATTAATCAATATAATTTAATATCTATATATGGAAGTAATTCTTCACTGTTAATAAAATAAAAATGTATTATAAATTCAGATGCTTTTTTTTCAAAATCTTGAGTTCATAGTTCATAGATTTTTCTTGCAATTCTTTTCTAAATTCTCACAATTTTGAGGATTTAGGTCTTCCTATTTTCTCAGCTTTAGTTCAGTCATGAGATGTTATAACTCAAATATATCAAAGGTGTGATTTTATTTCTCACAATCTTGAGTTTATCTCATAATTCTGTCATTTATGTAAAATAATGGCTTTAAACCTCACATTTCTGAGACTTCATTCATTCATTCATTTTCTTTTAAGGCTTAGTCCCTTTATTAGTCTGGGGTCGCCACAGCGGAATAAACCACCAACTTATCCAGCATATGTTTTATGCAGTGGATGCCCTTCCAGCTGCAACCCATCACTGGGAAACATCCATACACACTCATTCACACACATACACTATGGACAATTTAGCCTACCCATTTCACCTGTACCACATGTTTTTGCACTTGTGGGGAAACCGGAGCACCTGGAGGAAACCCATGCCAACACAGGGAGAACATGCAAACTTCACACAGAAATGTCAACTTGCCAAGCCAGGGCTTGAACCAGCGACTTTCTTGCTGTGAGGCGATTGTGCTATCCACTGCGCCACCATGCTTCCCTTCTGAGACTTCATAACTCACAAATATAAATAAAAGTCTCACATGTCTGAGATTACATTTAGCTGTTTTCAAAATTGTGACAGAGTTCAGTTCCTTACAATTTTGACTTTATAGATTGTCTATAAATAATATCTCTAAGTCTATATCTCATAATTATTAAGCTTAAAACATTGAGTCCAAAAAAATAATATTTGAGCAAATTTTTTATGTATATACACTCACCGGCCAGTTTATTAGGTACACCTGTCCAACTGCTCAGCCAATTTTCTAATCAGTTAATCACATGGCAGCAACTCAATGCATTTAAGCATGTAGAAATGGTAAGGTCAGAATTTGGCGTCAAAAACATGAAAGCATGGATCCATCCTGCCTTATATCAACGGTTCAGGTTGATGGTGGTGTAATGGTGTGGAGGATATTTTCTTGGCACACTTTGAGCTTATTAGTACCAGTTGAACATTGTGTCAACACCACAGCTGACCTGAGTATTGTTGCTGACCATGTCCATCCCTTTATGACCACAGTGTACCCATATTCTGATGGCTACTTCCAGCAGGATAACGCACCATGTCATAAAGCGCAAATCATCTCAGACTGGTTTCTTGAACATGACAATGAGTTCACTGTACTGAAATGGCCGCCACCAGATTTCAATTCAATAGAGCACTTTTTGGATGTGGTGGAACAGGAGATTCGCATTATGGATGTGCAGATTTGTGGACCACAATCTCTTAGGAATATTTCCAGTACCTTTTTGAATCTATGCCTCGAAGGAATAAGGCAGTTCTGAAGGCAAAATGGGGGTCCAACCCGGTACTAGTAGTGTACCTAATAAAGTGGCCGGTGAGTGTATATTTGTTATAATAATCATCCAGTTATAGCAGGTGTAGCAAAAGCAAATATAAAACGTGTCAACATTTGTTCTTTGAATCAGTTTAATAATCTTAATCAAACTCTGTGATAAACCCAGCAAGTTCTCTTTAGCTTCTCCAAAAGTGTTTAAAGTTTATAAGAAGCTCATCAGGGGATTTTGGCTCTAAAAAAACCCAGACTAACCACAAGAACAATGCTAGTTACTAAATGCCTGTTTGCTCATGTTTCATCCATGTTGTAAAATCAAGAACCGAGACGCACACTCCTCGGGCTCATTAGGTTGCTTTATTAGTTTTAGCTCATTCTTCATTTCAATTGTTTTAATCAACCTTCTGTGATCTCATCAAACAACCTACAGAAAGGTAGGCTTGGCTTCACAAGCTCAGATTTTACGGTCAGGCTGACAGATGAGCGCGTTTATTAAATCCAGACTCCTGCTGAAGAGTGAATGTAATGACTGAGATGACTTGTTAGAGTCGGTGTGTGCTGTGGAAAGCCTGTTTAGGCTCAACAGGTCCAGACGAGAAGGTTTGAAGTTACATAATGCACACGAAATGGTTACTGTAGCTTTACAACAAGCACTTGACTTTCTGAGGTGGACGCCAAGTTATTTAATTTTATAGGCGTGCTGTAAAACTGGTCGTGATTATGTGCGTTTTGTTGTTTTTACGAAATCAGAACACAATGTGATGAAATTATGATTCTGACCGATGACTTCATAATGCCTCCCACCATGGAGGTGTGTGAAAAGTGTGTGCAAACAAACCTTATACTGCTTTTAGGCACGTCTTGTTACTGTAATGTCATGCTTGTGAAAGTGTGTGTTACTCAAAGCTGAATTTTACTGAATTTGTGTTGCTTTGGATCTTTTGACAGACATGATGGATTACATTCTTTTGTTTGGTCTCCTTTTTTTTTCCAACTAGATTCATTTGTTTGAGTTGGACACATGCAGGTTTCTTTGAACTCACAGTTTGGTCGAACCTAAAACAAAAGTATCACATTTTAAAACTATTTAATTTTTTTTTTTCAAAATTTACGTAATTATTTCTGATGATATCCCTTATGCGTAACTCATGAGGTTATCATCTTGCGGAGCACATACGCAAAAATGATATTTTTATGAACGATTGGACCCTATTTTTTTGATTATTTTAAAAGAAATTAGCTCTCTAGGAGATCATAATTGGCAAACGCTGTTGTTTCCATAAAGCACAGGATTGTCACATGCTGGATAACTAAAAGCAAACATGTCTTCTCTGTTTTATTTATTATTAAAATCTTTGAATTCAGAATTGTTGTTAGTGCGGATAAAAGAAAATAAGATCACACAGTATGTTTATGTAACATGAGTCTTGGATGAAAGATCGTGCTTATTCAGCAGACAGAGATGAATACCCTCAGGTTATTAAACATTTTGACATGGAGGTTTTTTTTTATTAGAACTCTAACCTAGTGCATAGGATCATGATGTATATATATATATACACACACACACACACACACACACACACACACACACACACACACACACACACACACACACACACACACACACACGCATATAGCGGTATATATTTCAGATGTATTGTCTGACAGCTCTCTCATCTCTATATTGAAATTAATTGGGGTTAAGTGCAAAGGCGTTGTGTGTGCTGTCTAATTACGATGAAAACTGTAGTTCTAGAGATTTGGACATGCGTTTACTCATCACATTTGCGGTAAAACCGATTCATCATACAGTGCATCCGAAAAGCGCTTCACCTTTTCCACATTTTTTTATGTTACAGCCTTATTCCGAAAATGGATTAAATTCATTTATTTCCTCAAAATTCTACACACAATACCCCATATTGACAATGTGGAAAAAAGATTTTTTTGAAATTGTTGCAAATTTATTAAAAATAAAAAACCTGAAAAATCACATGTACATAATTATAGTAGTGAAGCTCTAAATTGAGCTCAGGTACATTCTGTTTCCACTGATCATTCTTGAGTTGTTTCAGCAGCTTATTTGGAGTTCACCTGTGGTAAATTCAGTTGATTGGACATGATTTGAAAAGGCATACACCAGTCTATATAAGGTCCCAGGGTACGACAGTACATGTCAAAGCACAAACCAAGTGTGAAGACAAAGGAATTGTCTGTAGACCTCCGAGAAAGGATTGACTTGAGGCACAAGGCTGATGAAGGTTACAGCAAAATTTCTGCTGCTCTGAAAGTTCCAATGAGCACAGTGGCCTCCGTCATCCATAAGTGGAAGATGTTTGGAACCACCAGGATTCTTCCTAGAGCTGGCCGGCCATCTAAGCTGAGTGATCGGGGGAGAAGGGCCTTAGTCAGGGAGGTGATCAATAACCCAATGGTCACTCTGTCTGAGCTCCAGCGTTCTTCTGTGGATGGAGGAGAACCTTACAGAAGGACAACCATATGTGCAGCAATCCACCAATCAGGCCTTTATGGTAGAGTGGCCAGATGGAAGCTACTCCCCGCCTTGAATTTGCCAAAAGGCATCTGAAGTAGGGCTGCACGATCCTTGCTAAAATGAGATTCACAATGTTTTTATTACTTAAAATCAAAATCACGTTTTTCTCACGATTCTGTAAGGTTAATGAGTAGGCTATTATTATTGTTATTTCTCAAACATACGGTAAAGCAGCAATAATATTAGGCCTATGACTAGGTCTACTGTTGGTTAAAAAACTAAGTTATGTATAGACCTTGAACGATGGATTTGAACAGACTTTAAATATGTCTTGTTTGTTAACTCGCAGTATAGTGATGACATCACGATACAACTATTCATAATTCTATGTTTGAGATATATGCTTGCTATCTGTCATTGACAACATTATTAAACCATTTATTCACTGGTAAAATCAGACAATTGTCATTATCAGATTCCCTCTTGCATTATATTTAACATTATATACAGTAGGCTAGAGTAGTTATACTGACCCAGTAAACATTTATTCTCATGCACAACACTTTGTGTTCACTATGAAAGAAAAAAACATATCAAATGCTTGTAATCATAACTGTAAAATGCTATATGATGGTTTAAATGATGTGCGCGCAGGTTTCACTTTCACTTAAAAAAGTGACTGTGAGAAAAAACACACACATGCAAATCATACGTCCCGCGTGGCTCCCAAACGATTGCTCTGTGCAACAAACTGAACCTTATTTACAACTTTATTACCTGTTACTCACAGCCTATGCAACTTATGTTCACCAAAGTAGGCATCATTGGGGGCCACGCGTGTGTCCTCTTGGTAGTAAACAAACAGCTCGCGGTCCGCTCACATGTGAATTCGCGGCTGTGAATAGGCCTGCATTATTACCTTAAGACAGAAATGACATTTTTGTGAAAATTATACCTTTATAAATGCAGTATGTGACACTTAACACCATTTGGATATGTCCATGTTGCTGTGAAGACTTGTGTGTTTGCCTTTACGCTTCTCTCCTGACCTTGAAAATATAATTGGCTGAATCGTAGAAAAGCAGAATTAAGATTGTGTGTAGGGTCGAATCGAGATCGCTATCTTTTTCCGATTAATCGTGCAGCCCTAATCTGAAGGACTCTCAGACCATAAGAAACAAAATTCTCTGGTCTGATGAGACTAAAATTGAACTCTTTGGAGTGAATGTCAGGCATTACGTTTAGAGATCATGCTGTGGGGATGTTTTTCAGCAGCAGGAACTGGAAGACTATTCGGGATAGAGGGAAAGATGAATGCAGCAATGTACAGAGACATCCTGAATGAAAACCTGCTTCAGAGTGCTCTGGACCTCAGACTGGGACAACGGTTCATCTTCCAGCAGGACAATAACCCAAAGCACATGGCCAAAATATCAATGGAGTGGCTTCACAACAACTCAGTGAATGTCCTTGAGTGGTCCAGCCAGAGCCCAGACCTAAATCCTATTGAACATCTCTGGAGAGATCTGAAAATGGCTGTACATAGTCGCTTCCCATCCAACCTGATAGAGCTTAAGAGGTACTGCAAAGAGGAATGGTCAAATTCCCAAAGACAGGTGTGCCACACTTGTGGCATCATATTCAAAGACTTGAGGCTGTAATTGCTGCCAAAGGTGCATCAACAAATTACTGAGCAAAGGAAAAAGTGAAGCGCTATGAATACTTTCCGGATGCACTGTACATCAATGAATGACCCATTGAAATACAAACTCAGAGTAGTAATTGTCACAAACCTACAATAATTAAATGTTAAATTACACAAGACTCCTTTGTTTTTAATCCACTTTTATTGGTGTTTTTTTATGTTCTGACCTTTCTGATCCAATTCAGCAATACAAAAATTACTTGACCAGTTTAGTTTATTCAATTCACCTATAGTGCACCCGGAGGAAACCCACCTAAACACCAGGAGAACATGCAAACTCCATACAGAAATGCCAACTGGCCCAGCTGGTGCTCGAACCAGCGACCTTCTTGCTTTGAGGCGACAGTGCTAACCACTGAGCCACCATGTCGCCACACATTTGCATAATAAATAAATAAATACATTAAAAAAAAAAAAAACAAGCAGCACTAACCTAATAAGAATGAGTTACACACATGCAATGTTCAAATAAAAGTAATTACATAGAGTTATCTTTTAGGGATTAACACAAAATTGTAACACATTACTTTAAAAAGTAACTTTCCCCAATTATGAATTACTTAACATCTAAAACATGTACTGGGCTAAACACTTTTTGCATGTGTGATTGGGTGATGGTATTTTTTTTTATCAGCTAAGAACTCATGAAGAACCTAGGATGTAATCAAACCAGGAAAGTCTATTAGTTCACTCGCACTTGTGGACCAAACACAATCTAGATGTTATTTTATTTGGCGTGGTTCTCTTTCAAACTGCCCTTTTTGTAAGAACCCAAAAATTGTAAACAAAAAAACATTTGTCAGCTGCTTATTGGATAGAATTATTTGCGCTCCTGTGGCGTGGTCTGCCATGAAATCATCAGCTATAATTATTTCTGTACTCCGAATAAAAGTATTTTTGCAAAATTGTTGCATACATTTTATATGGAATGAATTTTAGCACAAATTAGTTAAAAAAATGTTCAACTCAATTTGTTTAAATTTACCCCAAAACAATTGCAACCACTTACCTAAAAAAAAGTAAATCCAACAATTTTATTTTGTGTAGTTCTGAGGGGCTGTAGAGAGAAACAACTAGTTATCTCAGACAAATATAGAACCGCCAAACACCACAACTGGCTTTTCATTTATCCATCAATAAAACTTGTATCAGAGATAGAGCTGGGGCATAGACTGGGGTTTCTTAATTGTGGTTCATCATGGTTAATCATTTAGCAACAGTTGCTTTAGCAATGGTTTGAGGGTGCACAACTTAAACTACATGTCAGGTTGAGGTCAGCTCATATCCAAACCTTAAATGAACCATATCAAAGTTTGTTTGGAAGTGGACTGAGACCACCTCTTCAGCTGGGTCTCGGCCCATTTGCTTGGTGTATTTATACCTTCCCAAATGATTTGCACCAACGGGGAAAATCAAATTGAGTTTGAATACACCCTCAGAAAATGTGTAAAGGAGTCAAAACAGCTCCATTTCATTTTTTGTCATGATTCATCCTGTAAACTAGTGTTTTGTTTTTGGTTCATTTACTTAAGACGCCTTTTTGGTTCATGTTCATGTATTAGTCAGACCCATAGACTGTAAAAGATATGGACGTGGTATCCGTGACGTCACCCATAGGTTTCTGAACACTGCAAAAGAAGCTACAAGTAGGCGAGGCCAACCGTCGTCATTTTGTTAGCGCGCCATCGCACCAAACGCGGGATACCAAATAAGGGCAAAGAGGTGAAGAGTGAGCGGAGCTACAGACACATGCTTGATTCTCAGCATTTTGCTTAGACCTGGCATAGACAGACTTTTTACTTTGGGAGAACGCTTAATACTTCATTGCCTGTGACTCGTTTGTGTTCTGACCACACGTGCTTGGTTGTACACTATATCAATAAAGTGTTTAGACTTTTAAAAACACTGTTGTAATACATTGAGCACCTAAAAATTGTTCTTATGACGTTTATGGACAGGAGGAAAACGCGAATTACTATCAAACACTTCAGATGTAGTCTGTGTTAGTAAATGCAAGGCTGTTTATAAAAATCCAGCACTAACACTGTATGACAACGCTTCAGATGACTGTTTTATAGCCTACAGCTAATCAATCTGTCAGATTCTGGAGTGCAATACTGGTCTAAAGAACATTTAAATGATAAATGATCTTAAATAAAACAAATACATTTATAGAGATGGTATATAAATATATAATTTCACTCACCTGGGAAATGGAGGCAACTTGAACGGTTTGTAAGCACAATTAAGTCCACACAGCATGCCATATCATCTGATAATTGCAGGAAATAATTCCAAAAGGCAAATGACTGTGTAAAGAAACATTAACCAAAACAAAAATACGATGTATATGCCGAGATCAGCGGCTAATTAGCCGGAATCAGCTGAGGTGACAAGACAGCGACCAGCGAGGGCTAGCTGTCACTCAAGTGGCCACTCCCTTAATTATGCAAACTTAATATAACTTAATAAAAACGAAACGGATGAGTTATAAAAAAATTCACCACCCTCACAGTTGTCATGAAGGGTAATCATAGCTATATGCACCAAAGCCATCGTTTGTACCAGGCTGTAAACATGTTTTTATCAGCTGTAAAAATGGCCAATTTACCAATGCAGAAAGAAAGCCCTTGGACTTCATGGAGCCAGCCCCCCCAAGGCGAGTCGATGAACTGCAGTTTTAGTTACTTTCGTATTGGCTTCCCGAGGGAGAGCGGGAGGTTGCCGCTTGGTCAGACCTCATCAGCATTCATCTGAAAGCAGACTGAAGTCCCTCTTTACAAGGCTCTCAGTCTGATTGGTGTGCACCAGGTGTTGCAGCATATGCTCATTGTGGATACGTACCCAGGCCTACATTTCTGGAGACCACAAAATATGTCCAGATCTGATCAGGTGATCGGAAATCAGGCCCGATCATACGGTTTCAGGCTCGATCGTAATCGAACGTTATCTCCCGATCAGTATTATTATTGTCACTTATTTTTACATCTATAGTTATGCGGTCGCACAGAGTTAGACCTCTTTCTTGACTTTACACAGAAACAGCAACGCGTGCGAAGTAGAACACGGAAGCAGCTTGAAGCGGAAAGCGTGAGTATGTCTGTGGTCTGGACATATTATAAAGTTGATGATGACAACATTGCCATTGCCAACATTGTGAGATACTGTATGTAAACTTGGCATTGCAAGAGGTGGAAAGGAAAAGGCTACATTTAACACAACAAACCTGATAAGACACCTCAAAAACAGATGTGGAACCTCGATTTAAAATGCCGTCTTGCCACTATTTCACTGAGAAAGCTCTGCCAGCTCTTTATATAATTTTGGACCAACTACTTATCCTGTTAAAAGATGTACTCCATTTTTCGTTCACCACAGAAATATGGAGTTCGTCTGTAGCTACCATGTCTCTACTAAGCCTTACCGCACAATGGATTGACTCCATCCTGGATCTGTTTCTTTGCTCTTCTTTAATTATTTTATGTATTATAGAAGTATCGGATCAGGTTTCGATATCGGTAGATACTCAAAATCAAATGACTCAGACTCGAGGGCAAAAAAACCTAATCGGGACATCCCTAATATGTACGTAGAGGTACATATGGCTGCATTTCATCTATAAAACGAGCGCTATGTGGCGGTAAGACACTGCCAACAGCTTCTGTTTCTTTTCTCAATAACGGTGACCGCTTTCCTCCATATGGACGGCTTTTCTGGTGCTACCAGTTTGCCCAGTAGCTCACCACGTATGCCGATGGACTTGCTATGCAGAGTAGAGTGGACTGCGATGACAGTGTTTGAGTCCGGTGAAGAGCAGTTCCAGAAACCAGGTAAAACAAAAGTAAAAACTAAATAACAGGCTGAAAACGTGGTAAAATCTGAAAATGTGGTAATCTCACACGACCGCGACAGCTTTTCTTTTCTAGCTCACTTTTGAAAGCACTATCAGTTGGGTTTAGGAAAGGTGTGGGAGGGTGGCAAGCTGGTTGGCTGAAATGCATATTGCGGCTTCTGGTGTATTTACGCGAGAAGACACGCAAATGGCACATATGAGATAAATTTGAGATCATCAAAAGTACCACAGCGACCTCTGGTGGATTTGCGAAAACAAAAACTGCAGCTCTGGGTAAGTGTTTTGCAGTCCCCAGAAATGTAGACCTGGGCACATATCCACAACGAGCCTGGGTTGAGGTTTTGTATGGCACAGTTTCTTAGTTGAACTAATAATGGCATTACCGTTTATTCTAACCAAACGTGACCTGCAAACTATAAACACACTCTTAAAGTGCCACAGCCATCTTCTTTGGTTGAATAATCCCAAATCCTTCATTGATTGGCTTTAATCATGTTAAATCGGCTGTGATGTCTTTGTCATCTTGATGGTGGTTGACTGAAGCATTGGCACCTTTTATTTTTGAGGCCCCTGTAGAGCCTAATGGGCCAGACAGATCCGTAATTTATTACCACTTTTACTACACTCAGTCACAGCTGTAATGTAATCTACAATGTCAACGTCAGGCAAACAGACTGCTGGGGGAAAAAACATAAATCAAGAAATAGCCTAATCATCAAATCGGGTTGTTTGGTGCGCTTTTATGTGCAAAAAGAGGTCATATGTTTCAGATGGGATGTCTAGATATAAGCATGCCACAAATATGACTATTTTTCTTGTGGCTTTGACACTCTTGTTGAGGCTGGTTGAGATTGTAAACAGTGCACAGCTGCCTGTAATGGTACATCGCGGGGCACTTTGTCTTCTCAGATGCCTGTTGATCCAAACAGCGAAACAGAAACCATGGTAATATCCTGTTAGCAAAGGAAAAAAAGAAGAAGATCAGAACACCTGGCATCAATATGATTTATGCATCTTTAATTATTAGAAACTGCACTCGCTCTCCATTGTTGTCTCTCATTTTCTCTACAATAGTAACATTCTCTTTTGTTGAACAGATCTGCAAGCTTCAATGGCTTACAAAAAGAAAAAAAAAACTCAGGGGTCCAAGGAAAACACCCGGCGTGAGTTAGGAGTAGTGCCTGTCTGCTGGCTGGCTGACAAGAGCAGGCCTGCTGTCGATTTGGACCTAATGGCACTCTTGGCACTGTTTTGCCTTGAGGGAAACCTTTAAAGTTATCATCATATTGGAAAAAAAAAGTGGAAGGTATCTGAAACTAGAATACTAGCCCCAACATTGCTGCCTGTATGATGTCATGCTGTTCATGGGTACTTAAGCATTCATGTATTGGCCTATTCAGCCGATAACACAACATGGCACATAATTGACCATTGACCTGTGGGCACAATGAATGACATCATCACAAACCAGTTTGGGAAAATAAATATCCCGTTGAAACATATGGGCTAAATATGGCACACACAGTTCTGTTTAAAGATGCTGATTATAACATAATGTATGCATTAAAAGGTTAAGCTGTTAACAGATTGTTATACACTCACCGGCCACTTTATTAGGTACACCTGTCCAACTGCTTGTTAAGGCAAATTTCTAATCAGCCAATCACATGGCAGCAATTCAATGCATTTAGGCATGTAGACATGCTCAAGACGATCTGCTGCAGTTCAAACCAAGAATCAGAATGGGAAAGAAAGGTGATTTAAGTGACTTTGAACGTGGCATGGTTGATGGTGCCAGACGGGCTGGTCTGAGCAGAGGTGTAAAGAGTACCTGAAAACCATACTTGAGTAAAAGTACAGATACCTTACTGTAAAAATTACTTCATTACAAGTTACAAGTCACCAATTCCAATAAGACTTCAGTAAAAGTATTAAAGTATCCGATTTTAAAAGAACTTAAGTATTTTACTCATACTGAATGTAGGCTCAAAGAACACCAAGAAAGGTTTAATTTTCCTAATATATCAATTAAATTAACACCTTAATGTTTCAAAATGGCAGAACAAAATATATTTTAAAAATAGAACAAAAAGTCACAGTCAAACTCAAATGTTCAAAAAAGACACAAACAATTTATCAAAAAATAAATAAATAAAAAGTAGTAAAACGTAGTAAAAAAAAATCAGAGCTTACTTTGATGTGATTCATCTCTCTGTATCAGAGGGGGCAATATTTTTATTTTGAGTAGTTTTTCAATTGATTAATTATGTTTTCTCTGTATTAAAATTAAACAAAGAGGAGCAGTGTTATTTTTCAACTTCGTAAACTACATATAAGTTCAAGCTTCGGCTTCATCACTGGCTGCAGCCATGTTGTTAATTAAACACCTGGTATTAGGCAAGCTGCTAATTCACGTTCACATGATTTAGCTCATAAATAGCATACAGTACCTTCAGCACCCTGCATCGCCTCATCCGCCCAACAAATTAGCTGTGGTAGATAAAGATGCCGACTTGTCGTGCACAATCACAATGTAATGAGTAGCGGTAAGCATCTGTTCAAATGTAGTGGAGTAAAAAGTACATATATTCAATCAAAAATGTAGTCAAGTAAAGAGTAAAAGTTGCTTATATTTTTAATACTCAGTACAAGTACAAAGTAGCCAAAAAATACTTAAGTAAAGTAACGAAGTCCATTTACTCAAGTACTTTACACCACTGGGTCTGAGTATTTCAGAATCTGCTGATCTACTGGGATTTTCACGCACAACCATCTCTAGGGTTTACAGAGAATGGTCCGAAAAAAGAGAAAATATCCAGTGAGCCGCAGTTCTGTGGGGGCACAAATGCCTTGTTGATGCCAGAGGTCAGAGGAGAATGGCTGATAGCTGATAGGAAGGCAACAGTAACTCAAATAACGTACAATGTAGGTATGCAGAAGATCATCTCTGACACACAAAACGTCGTACCTTGAGGCAGTTGGGCTACAGCAGCAGAAGACCACACCAGGTGCCGCTCCTGTCAGCTAAGAGGAAACCGAGGCTACAATTCGCACAGGCTCACCAAAATTACATAAAAGAAGATTGGAAAACCATTGCCTGGTCTGTTGAGTCTCGATTTCTGCTGCGACATTCAGATGGTTGGGTCAGAATTTCGCATCATGGATGTGCAGCCGACAAATCTGCAGCAACTGCGTGATGCTATACTGTCAATATGGACCAAAATCTCTGAGGAATATTTCCAGGACCCTGTTGAATCTATGCCATGAAGGATTAAGGCAGTTCTGAGGGGAAAAAAATGGTCAAACCCAGTACTAATAAGGTGTACCTAATAAAGTGGCCGCTAAGTTTAGTTTGCAGTGGACAATTTTTAGCCATGACTAACTCAAAATATAGCATTCATCTTTTTTGAGATATGATAGTTGCTGCAGACTGCAGATTATGTCGAGAGCATTTAAAAAAAAATGACTTCTGTTGCTGTTTGCATTATGACAAGCAAGATAAATGGCATCATAACATATGATGATAAAACCATATTGGCTGTCAGCATTTTTTCTCTCTCTTGTCTTTTTTGGGTCTCTGCTTGTTTGTGACTTGTCAAATCTCTCAAATCTCTCTGCTTGACTAGTCTTGAATAATGACAGGCTTTCTAGTGGAAACTGAGGTCAGCTGTCGTCTTAAGTCAAATTGGCTGGTTCTGAAGTTCTGACAGACATTTGTCTTTCTATACTTTTTTTCTTGTTTTGCAATGTGTTTTACATTTCTAAAGGTTATTGTTAGAGTCTGGCTGTCCTGTTTAGTCATTTTTAGAAAATTACTGCATATTATTCAAAAGAGTCTTCTTCTTTCTTTTCCTTGTGGAACCAACATCACTACTTGCTATACACTTTTATACACATATACACTTATTTAACAACACACTTTACATGCCAATTTGCACATAACAGCTGCACATATTATGTTGTATATAGTAATATACCTGTACATACACTTGTCAATTTGTATATTGCATTCACTACTTTTTAAAATATATTTATTACCTGTTTTTTAGTCCTGTCTGTAATTCTGTTGCACTGTAGAAGCTCTGTCACGAAAACAAATTTCTCGTATGTGTGAACATACCTGGCAATAAAGCTCTTTCTGAATCTGATTCTGATTGTTGTTAGTCTATATTGCCCAATTATTCCTCTTTTTACTCTTAAAATTGTCTTTGTTTCTTGTTTTCTATTTATTTATTTTAGTCAAGTTGGAAATATTAATTCATTTAAAACACACGAATCGGGAAATATTATTTAAAATCTTTCTTTCTTTCTTTCTTTCTTTCTTTCTTTCTTTCTTTCTTTCTTTCTTTCTTTCTTTCTTTCTTTCTTTCTTTCTTTCTTCTTTCTGCTTTGAAAACTTGTCTGAATGATTCAGTTTAAGGCTGCACAATATATAATTTCAGCATCGATATTGCAATGTGTGTGTTTGAAATAGTCACATCACAGGATGTGCAATGTTGAGTTAGATGGTGAGATTATGTTTGAGCAAGAGCCATAATTTCGAAAACTTGTGGAAAGTAACCATAATAAAGTGAAAGTTTATCATATGCATGTGTTTTTAAGGCCTGTGAATGCATTCAGGCATAACAGATTGTACCGTTTGTAACTTTAATAATAGTGTATTTAACTATTTATACAATGAAGAATATACAATGTTATTTTATTAAATTTTTTTACTTGAAAACTGTTTGGCTCCCCAAACACACTTTATATTTCCCTTTTTATCGTTGTTCTTTTGAGTTTACCTATGCTTTTATTACATTGTATGCATGATTCACACCCAGAATCAGTCTAAATTAAGGAACTGTATTTTATTTATGCTATCTCATCAAACTGTATTGATCTGTCTGTCTGTCTGTCTGTCTGTCTGTCTGTCTGTATATATATATATATATATATATATATATATATATATATATATATATATATATATATATATATATATATATATATATATATATATTTATCTATATATATATATATATATATTTATCTATATATATATATATATATATATATATTTATTTATATATATATTTATTTATATATATATATATATATATATATATATATATATATATTTATATATATATATATATATATATATATATATATATATATATATATATATATATATATATATATATATCTATATATATATATATATATATATATATATATATATATATATATATATATATATATATATATATATATATATATATATATAGCAGAAAATCTATATATCGCAATGTCATATTTTTCCAATATCATGCAGCTCTGATTCAGTTCAAAATTAAATGGTTTGTTTTTAATTATTTAGACTTTATACAATAATGTGTAATCTTGAAAGTCAATGCCCTCATTAGTTAACGTAGAATTGCTAGACAAATGTGTGCAGATCAGTATCTGTATCTCATCACAATTTAATCACAAACTTATATGTGTTTCTTTTGTCACCCTCATAAAATCCTTCCAAACACATTTTAAAGATTCAAAAGCATTTATCAAAAGCAGCTTACTAAACAACAACATTATTTTAACCAAACTAATTCTAAACACAAACACATTCAGTTCTCTTAAACAGTAACATCCCTTTTTAGATAAGCAAAGTGTGATAATTTCTTTACAAGCCATTGTGTGACTAAATATTCACGCAACAAGGTGTTTGTTGTGACAACCAGCAAGACCTCATCTCCATTAAACTGGGAGGTGTGGACTATAGGTCATGGTAGAGAGACACCATATTAATCTGATACAAGAGGAGGGAATTTTTATGGGAAGCTAATGTTGGCCTTTATTTCTTGGTAAAACTTGTTAAAGTTCAATATATTTAAGTCGAAGTATCTACAAACTCTTAAATAAAGAAGTATTATCTAGACAAGGAAAAAAAATATTGTTTTGTCTTGTCAAGAATAAATTGCCAATTCTAAAAAAAATAATAATAATATTTTATTTCTTTGAAAATCCCCATAGACAGATTATTTGTTGTAAGCTTGTTTTAGCTTATTTTCACTGAAATGAATTAAATTATACACAAATTTAATTAATTATTTCTGAAGACATGACACTATTTTTTTTTACTTAAAATTATTCTTATTTGAATATCTTTTTGGAAATTTGGACTAGATAACAAGACAAAAACTCTAAGAAAATCATTTTTTGCAGTGTACGCCATATTAACCTGATACAAGAGAAGGGCATTTTTATGGTAAGACAATGATGGCTTTTATACCTTGGTAAAACATGCTATCTATAAATGACACCTCTTCTATTAAAGAGCGCTGCTGCCAGTGATAAACCTATACACTATGTGTTTACCCATATAACACTGCAAAAAATGCTTTTCATACTTAGTGTTTGTCTTGTTTCTAGTCAAAATATTTAAAAAAAAATATGACCAAACAAGAAAAAATTTGTCTTTTTTTTCAGAAATAATAAACAAACAAAATAATCTGCCAATGGGATAAGTACAGTGTGTGTGTGTGTGTATATTGTATGTATGTATGTATGTATGTATATATATATATATATATATATATATATATATATATATATATATATATATATATATATATATATATATATATATATATATATATATATATTTATTTATTTATTTATTTATTTTTGCTCAATACTTTATCTTTTGTATTTTTTTTTTTACTTAAAATGCTTCTTAATTTGAAACTTTTTAGATATTTGTACTACACTGTCAGAAAAAAGGGTACGGTTGGGGTCCATTTGTGAACACTTGGGGTACAAATGATGAAGTTGTACCCTCAATGGTTCAAAGTAGCACCTTAAGATACTTATATGTACCATTTAAGGGTAAAAAGGGTACAAATATGTTCCCAAATGTCAAAGGGTCCATGTTTGGGCCATTTAAGGCCCAAACAAAGGTACAATCACTTGTGTGAAAAAGGAGCAAGTCAACGTGTATGAAATGGTCATTCATTTATGTTTTGAGATGTTGGTTATTTGGAAGAAATGCACAAAAAAAACTGTACATTAACAATAAAATTATTTATTTATATAAAACATGGCCTTATAATTAATATTATAAATTTATATTTTTGATTTAAGAAAATGTTAACATAAATCCCCATACATGTGAAGTGAAATTGCTTATTATACACAGACCTGTCTTTGATTATCAGATTTAATAAACTACTACAATGGACAAACAAGTAGGCCTATAAAGAACAAAATGTATACAATAGGAAATAAAGATAACTAGATTGGTAAACAAAGACAGAGTACAACAGGGTAGCATAAATTAATTAATAAAACAATTATAAAACGTAATAAAATAATACTGCCAAAATAATACACCTAAGAACAAATAATAGATTTAAAAGACCAAAACTGGCCGTTAGATATAGACAAGATGTATTAAATATCGTGTTTTAACTAAAATGGAGAGATTGAATCCAGCGGCAGATCCGAGATGGACTGGCCGCAGTAAAGCTGCTCTCGGCGGGGGAGAGAAACAGGAAGCTCCCGCTGACAGAGTCCGCATTCACTGAAGTACATCGTCAAAGACGCGCTATCTTTGTAAATAAACTGCCGATTCGAGTTTAACAAAACTACATTCTCGCCTGAAATGCTCTTAAAACTACATTTTGTGACACATTAGATGAGATCTATTTTAAACTTGCGGGTCTGCAGTGGGATATTATCCATTAACTTTCGCTTAGCACTAGCAGCCAGCAAATTTGAATTCGTGTTGTCCAATAGGATTTTTGCCCGCGCGGTGCATTCATAATGCCAGCAGATTGTGTGCGACGGTTATTCTTCTTTAAATTTAGCTGTTTAACTGCTGTCCTGACGTTCTCGACGCCGGGGGATCTTCTTGAAGGACTCGAAGAAGCTGGAATACATGCCCGTGAAGACGAAGCACAGACATTTGCAGGTACGTTTAATGTTAAATAACTTATTGTGAGTATCCGTTGGGTCATATTCAATTCATGTTTAACGTTACTTTGCCTTGTGTATGTAGTTAACTATGCCTGCCGTCGAGTTACTGGCGCGAGGGGACAATTTGTATGGTTAACCAGAAATGAAGATATGATTTTTCACATAACATGACCGTGAGACAGAGCTCGAGACGCTGACAAAACAGCGGTGAAACGTCCAGAAACACAGTTCAAACACATTGCGTTTTGTTTGGATAATGTCGTTAAGCATTTATTGCATATTTATAAATTCGGAATTTCCTTAGAGTTGGTAAGCTAACATTCATGCTAGCGTCCATGTTCACTACGGACAGGAATGAACGCCTGTCCCCTTTATGTCTGAAACAATATTACGTTAGCTTCTGCAAATCTGCATATCACCCGACCCATGTTGATTTATACCAGTTTTATTTAGCAACGTTACATATTTATATAACAATATGAACGCATGTCCAAGAGAGTCCTAATCATCTGTCGTGTCAGTTCGAGGTGCAGGTCATTTATCAAACCTTTGAGTTGCTTATTTAAAAGGTTTTTTTTTTTTTGCTGTTCACCTCAAGCTCACACCGATCATGATTTATTTTCTTTCAGAAAATGAAGTGGACGAGGAAGCAATAGAGTGTAATAACGTAAGTACAATCATTCATTACATCCAGTATTTTGAATTTCATCACTGTTTATGTTAATAATTAAATCAGTAATAATTATATATACTTTTTTTCTTATGAATTCATTGTGCAGTCTTAAATTTAATTTCTTTCTTTATCCATGAAACTGTAAGGTGAAGTGTTTTGAACTTGAAGTTTTATGATGGTTATTATTATGGACTTACATTTGATTCAATAGGTAATTGCTGCAATTGGTGAGGATGCATCATCTTTTGAGGGTAATGCGAATGTGCTGCATATCCAGTACAATAAGGTGTGTGACCCTTTATTAAAAACTTCCTTTTCAGTGAAATCCCACATTTTAAATCAGTTCTCAATTTAAATTAAAAGTTTAATGTCAGCATAAGCCAAACTGTATGATCAAATTATAATTTACAGTTATGACTATTGTAAAAACATTTACATTTTCAAAGCTTTGTGGTAAACACATATGTGCATTCAAGCTTACAACTATTTGTACAGTAATAACTAAAGGGACATGGCAACAAAGAATATTAAATAATGTTTTCAGTTAAAGTGAATCCCTAATTGCCTTTTTGTTTATTTTCAGTCGTGGTGAACCTGACTGAATGCATTCATCAACCATCTCCAGTATTGTGCTAAAGGTGCCTGAGCTTGATTAAGAAAGAAAGCATCTCCATTTGGCCAAAGTCTACAAAAAAAGGAAGAGAAGAGAAGTTTGCAGATGATCTAACAGGTAAAAATATATATATATAAATATACAAATATAATATTACATAAAATTTACATAATAATTTTGCTAGTTCAAACCCTTATTTCTTGGATGGGGTCATTAAGTGCCTTTTCAAGCTGCATTTAGCAAGTTCAAACTCATGGACCTTATATACAAACCCTTTATATTGAGAACATTCCTCAATTTTTTTCTTCAAAGAATGTAATTCATAAAAATACATCAGTATCATTTATTCAGCATTTGCTAATAGTTCCAATACTGTTTTTTTCTTTATTTTAAAAACAGGTCCTTTATATTATTAAATTATTTAAGAGTACTTCATTTTTTTATTTTATTTTTTTTTTGCAATAGATTCTGACTTTCGTGCAGCTCTAATTCTGCTCCCTCATATCTTTAAAGAGAAAGTTGATTGCTTACAGTGATTACACTGGGAGAGGTTTGGGAACTGTTGGTTAAACACTTTGTAATACTCTGATAGATGTTATGCATTTCTGACAGATTTTGCTCTGTTTAGTGATGTCCTTTTTTTTCTTTTCACAGTGGGATGATGATGATGATACTCCCTACCCAACTCTACAGATGGTAGAAAGTCCTCTGCAAAGTGTAGGGAGAATAGGAGTTAAAAGGCATTATTGCATCCTTCGCTGTTTAATGTGTTTTCAACTTGGCTTATTCACGCTACATAAAGAATGCAAAGGACAAACATCAGCAAGTCCCCAAGATGGAGCAACAATTTGAATTTGAAGATCAGCAACAATTTGAAGACGGAGATCCAAATTACAAGAAAAACAACTCAGTGCAAGCTGTCAGAGAGAACTGGTATTGCTGGGTTTGCATCAAACAGCAATGATTGGATCTTTGCAATTACTTTGGTGCATGCGTTTCAAGTCTGTGCATCAGTATTTTAAGACTGTTTTAAACCAGCAGCTACAGACATTTCAATAACATTGCTCACATCAACTGAGAAGCACAAGATAAAACAATGCTAAGAATTTTCTCTGCCCAACATCCTTGATGGGATTGACACATTCGGGGTTTTAAATTGGACTGTTGACATGTGCATGTGTGACTGCTGATGGAGAAGAAACTACTCTTTCCTAATGGAATACATTTTGAATGTCAATACTGCACTGGTTTCTGTGTGGCAAGTTTTTAATACTGGTGTTGTATGATTCATATTTCCATGCAAATACAGTAAGAGTTGACTTTGAATGGGGTGTTATAAACCAAGACAGACAGACTTTCAGGCCCTTGAAACATACTCTGCTGATAAACTGTTTCTTAAAAATGTTTAGAAATTTTAAATCAAATGTGTTTTTGAGATCTAAAGTTATAAAGGGTATAAGTGACTCCTAATGAAATGTTCCAATTTACTGCTGGAAAAAGATTGCTTTGAGATTCTTGATGCTTTTAGAAAATGTGTAATGCAGTGCACTAGCCAAAATGTACTTCATGAAGTCTAGTGCTGTTTTGGAAAAAATACTTTGTTACATTGGTAAAAATGCTCAGTGAAATGGGATGTATGTACTGATGTTGAGAAAAAAAAATTTTATATTAAGCTTTTTTGCTGTTTCATAAAATGTTTTGAAACGTTTAAACTATTTTTCTTAAACTTTATGCATCTGGTATGCCATTGTGATAGCTAAAAACTTCATCCTCTGAAAGGTGACAATGTAATTGTTTTGAATCTTTAAATGTGCGTTTGTGATAAAATGTTAAAGGTATAAAGTTACAATTATTGTGCAGTTTGTACTCATGGAAAAATATTGCTTTGTATTCTTTTAAAAATTGTGTAATATTTAAACATTCATCCTGTGAAAAATGTTGATATTTAATATGTTTAATAAATGTGAGAAACGAAATTCAATGTGCTGTGTATGGAGTACAAATCTGAAATAAAAGGGTACAAAATTCATCCCTATGGAAGAGAAATTGTACCTTTTTTAAAGGTACATTATTGTACCATAGCCCAAGTAAGGTACAAATTAGTCAGCAGGGGTACATATTTGACCCGTGAAGGTACATACTGCTAGGGTACAAATATGTACCCATGTAAAAGGGTACAACAGGTGTACCCTTGAGGGTACTGCCCCAGTGACAAGCCATTGTACCCCTTAAGGTACAAATTTTGCACATTTTTTCTGACAGTGTAGAAACAAAACAAAAACTGTAAGAAAAGCAATTATTTGCATCGTACACATTACAATTCGATGATGGCATGTGTTTTTTCAGTTATACCACCATATTTTACTCCGATTTATCATCGTGTTCCTCTGCGACCATGACGTAAGTGTCTTTAGTCTACGAGTGGTTTGTGGTCTTTATATTGGGTTGTGTGTTATGGTTTCTGACCAAGCCTGTCAATGCACAGATGCTGCGGTCAAGAGAGATGTTCTCCTTCAGGCTGCTCCAGGTTCTTGCTTTGTTTGGTCTCAGAAGGTCTTACTCCAAGGCTGGTTGAGTAGGGGGGAGCCTGTAGGGTGCACAGTAAAACCCTGTAAAAATCTTTACGAGACCTTTTACAAGACTCTAAACGGCCATGTTGGAGCAATTTTAGGTGTTATCTTGCCCTTTTAGTGGCCTTTTATGTGATAAGGATGACCCAGATGTCAGGCAAACAAAACATTTGTTGAGACCAAAGTGGATTGTGGCTGTAATGGAGATGTTTGTGTTATCTCCGACAATGAAGTACGATCAAATTTGGAGAGACACTATACTTTGAGTCAGAATGGTGAACTTGCGGTTGCCTGTGTAACTTAAGCTTTACAGTCTGCATGGCAGGAATGTGACCGCATATGATGTAATATAAAATAACATAGTGATGTATTGGAAGCACATACTGTATATAATATTTCTGTAGTCATAGACCTCATTCAAGCTTGATGGACCTCCAGATATGGTTATATATATCATAGTATACAGTCATCCACCAAAGGTTTTAGATTTCTTTATAGTTATTAGCTTTTCTGATTGTTTTAAGACTGTAACGCTACACTCTATGTAAACCATTTTATGATCAATAAGACTTGTCAACCCTCCCCCCTCCTTCCAAAATAATATTCCATTAAAATGCATTTGTTTAAATGCATTTGACAGTTCGCTCAAAGATTAAAATTCTCCCTCCAATTGTTCCAAACCAGTTTGAGTTTCTTTTGTTTCTTTTTTTTTAAATAAAATATTAGGAGAAAAGCAGGACTTCCAAAGCTGTGGACTTCCAGTGTTTTTGTTCTTACTATGGATGTCAGTGACTGCTGATTTTCAACATTTCCAACATAAGAGGGCTGTGCAATTAATTGAAATTTAGTTTCGATTTCGATTTTGGGTTTTAACGATTATGAAAAACATTAATCAAGATGAAACGATTATTGTTATATACCGCCCCCTTTCCAGTTGTACACATTTGTTGCTCTGCAAAGCTCAGTTTCACGTGAAAGTTACTAAAAGCATGTACTGTAATGTAACAGCAGCATGGGATGCTTATAATTCATTGATGTACATTTGAATCATTCATGTTTTTAAAAGTGCGAAAGAGATCGCATGCTATTGTGTGTATGCGCTCAGCCTCAGAGATGAGCAGAGCACACACATCTAAAGTCATCTTAATGTGAGCTTTAATGGTCAAATACATGCAAATTTCTGTTAAAACACAGTTTAATGATCATTCGTATTAACCCTCATTTATGTAATAAACAAACGAGTTGAGAATCAAAAGACATGTGAAAGTGAAACCATAAATCAGAACCGCACTGCTCTTAAAGTGACAGCGCGCAAAATTCCTGCTACCAACATTATTAATCAAACAACAAAAAGACTAAATCACTCACTGCTCTTGACTGAAGGACTTTTGTAGCTATAATTAAAGTTTTTTTCTGACAGTGAAGATGCTTAAAGCACAGTTTGTTTCATATTTTTATTCTATTGTATTTATTTGCCTTATCTTATTTACAGGGAGGAATTTAGAATTAAATTTTTCTCCTAATTTCTGTTTAACGGAAAGAAGCTTTTTTTTCAAGCCATTTCTAAACATAACAGTTTTAATAACTCATTTCTAATAACTGATTTCTTTTGTCTTTTCCATGATGGCAGCACATAATATTTTACGACATATTTTTCAAGATACAAGCGTTCAGCTCAAAGTGCAATTTAAAGGCTTAATTAGGCAAGTTAGGGTAATTAGGCAAGTCATTGTATAACAGCAGTTTCTTCTGCAGACAATCATAAAAATATATTGCTTAAGGGGGCTAATAATATTGATCTTAAAATAGTTTTCAAAATATTTAAGCCTGCTTTCATTTTAGCAAAAAAAAACAAATACGACTTTCTCCAGAAGAAAAATTATTATAGGAAATACTGTGAAAAATTCCTGAATCTGTTAAACATCATTTGGGAAATATTTCTAAAATAAATTCACTGGAGGCTGAATCATTTTGACTTCAACTGTATATTGTTTTGAATAATCGTGATTACATTTATGACCAAAATAATCGTGATTTATGATTTTTCCCATAACTGAGCAACCCTAGAAATTATACTTTTTTAAAAATAAAAGATTAGAAACACTTGAATGTGAATAAATGGTGAGGAAAACATTCCCTTTAAGCTCTTTTGTCAACCGTGTCTTACTGGACTCACAAATACAACACTGTAACCAGGTGAGAGTACGTTATTAGGTCTCCACTAAACATTGCATAGCACTATCGCCTCACAGCAAGAAGGTCACTGGTTCAAGTCCCGACTGAAGTTTGCATGTTCTCCCCATGTTCGTGTGGGTTTCCTCCGGTTGCTCTGGTTTCCACCACAGTCCAAAGACATGAATTGAATAAACTAAGCTGGCCATAGTTTATGAGTGTTTGAGTGAATTAACTTAATGTTCAGTGGAAATGTTTTATTTTATGTTCCCACTTTTACACACGTTGATCAGTTTAAGATAAAAACAATTTCTAAAATTAAGTTTTTAATAAATTTAAAAGTGCACTTGTGTGTCTGCCTTTTTATTGATCAAGTGGAGGTTGATATGACATTTAGAATGTAAGCAGAACTAAAAAATTGTCTTTAGAACGAGTAATAATCCCATTAATTTAGTTACAGTACATGTCCCTGTTGAAGGTCAGTGAATTTAAGCTAATTATTTATTAAAATGGACAAGCCATTCTCGTGATTTTGTTCTTTGTGTGACTGAAATGTAGGCAATAGCTATGTTTCCATCCAAAAATATTAATTAAATGTATGTGCAAAACTGGATTATCGCATAAGATGTGCGAATAAAGCAGCATTTCCATCCAACGAGTCAAAGCGAACAAATCGACACATCCTGATTGACTGGCGCCAAAATATCAACAGTAAAAACAGAATTTACTGCAGTAGAAGAAGCTGCATGAATCTTGACAATGCTGACATGCAATGGAACGTGTGGTGGTGTTTGAAGGCATCAGACACGGAGCACAGACATCTTGCCCGCTCTGGAGGTCATTAATAAAAAATAACACTAATACTGAAATGGTTCAGGCGTTTTAGAATGGCCAAAACAACATTTCAGATTTTTTACAGCATGCTCAGCCTGCTGGTTTTGCATTTACACACGTTTTAATCATCACATGATCTCTTACAACAAATAACATGACCTTTTTTAATGCACATACTGGAATTTGTTCGTTAAGTGTTTCCATCGTAGTTTATACGCATATTTTCTTAACGAATAAAAGTTTATCCTATTCAGTTATGCGCATACATTTTTTATGCGTGTTTTTAAAAGTGATGCGCATCTTGGCATTTCCATCAATCCTTTTTTTATGCGCATCTCCAAAATGCACATAAAAATAGATGGGTTGAAACGTAAGGCTATGGCGAAAAATACCGCTTCGTCTTTAAAAAAGGGGAGGAGACTGACAAAAACTCTGAGTTTAGAGAATAAAAACCTGCTCCCTGACCAGATTAGGTTCACAGAGTAAGTTACCATGGTTAACCGACTCTGAGTTAAAGTTACCTCTTTTTCAGAAACAGGCTTGACTTACCCTGCTTCTTGAGTTTGACAAACCTGCCATTTTGAAACGGAAAACTCAGAGTTTCTCTCATTTCAGGGTTAACAAACTCTGACTTTTCACTTGACCTCCTTTCTGAAATGGGGCCCAGGACCCTCATCAGCATTGTTTGGAAATCCTGACCTGTGCTTGTGTCTGCGACTTACCTGTTTTCGGTGCTGGTTTTTGCTCCTCGACTGCACCTTGTTTTTTGTTGACTTTTGTTTGTTAAAATTCACTTGCAATAGAGAAATTACCAACCTACGTCACACATGACATCACATGGGTTGCCAGTTGCAAAAAGATACCGGTTGCAATAGCAATCATGTCGTGTTGTGTGGTAGGATGCCAAATTCGACGTGTTTGGCTAAAAGGAAGCTGAATCGAGTGACGACCTAGGTAAAAATGCTATTAAGGTAAGGATTGATTGAGGTAATGTTGGTTTTATATTCGCACATTCAGACTTTCTCCTTAATATTATGATTTCAGAAAAGCATTATTTGCAAATTCTGAATAGTGCAATCATATGACTATCAAAGTGCAATGCTGCTCACTGTCATTTAAATAGTGCTAATGTTGTTTTGAAGTCATGCTTAAAGGCAATTCAGACTGAATATTTAAAGTAACTTAGTAAACAATATAGGGAGTGTTATAATGAACAAATGTGCAAATATAAAACCAACTTTACCACAGTGGTAAGTTCACGCTATGCTGAATCATACACATTACTCGTTTTTGATTGCAGCAATGATTTCGGCAAAAACAGTTAAATATGATTAATTAAACTGCGGACACTGAATGCTAAGAATGAAATGTAAACATGTAAGTTCACATACCCTGAAATACAGGTGCATTTTGCTGTCAGAATGCAGTTGTTTTGCTTGTTGATTACCAGGCCTTGTACAGTTTAGTCTTCTTTCTTTGTCTTTTGGCTCGGCAGAACCTCGGTTTTTAGCACTACAAAGTTTTGAATCTGGTAGTCATGGAACATTATTTCTTGCACATGACCACCCCAGAACTAAATTTTTGGCATCCAAAGACTTGTAGGCCTTTAACTTCTTTTCTTGTAAAATCAACTTGGAGTTTCAATGAGTTGTATATTTCAGACTGGATGCTTGGCCACTTCGTCTTATCCAATATCCATTGGGAGGGTGCTATCGCAAATAGACCTTGTCATGACGAATGCCGCTCACTTTAACGTTAATTTTGCACAATAACTGTGCTTATCACTGGGTGACAAGCTGTTATAATACGCTGAAAGCATTATGTAAATATTATATATAACATGTAATCAATATAACTTATTTCTAAGACAACAACAAACTCTGTACCGCATGGGAGGTCCATTCCCTCGCTGTAAATGCTAGCGGCTCCCGTTTTTTTTTCTGCAACCTCGCTGCGCACGCATCCTGAATGTTTACAAACATGGTAATTCGTCTATTGGATCCATCAGACTTTGTCAATTATTAATACACCGTGACAAAAAACTGTTTGTGAATATGTATATGCCATGTTTATGCATATTCACACAAATACCCCCCATCACTGAAGATGCTTTTCTTGGACCTTTTAACATGGGATGATTATGCTTTGATTTGTAATACTTTTACCCATCTTGCTTTCAAAATATTGATGGATATGTCTGCTGCAGTATATTTTTCAGAATAAAGTGTTTCAGAATTACATTTTTCTTATCAAAAATAAGCATCTCAAACTATTTCCGAGTTCACCTGCCAAACCTCAACAAAAGACTTTTGCTGAATTACGCAAGAGTTCATGTTAGGATCTGTTTTCCAAAGCTTTCTATAGATTTAGATGGTGAGCTACATAAATATTCCTTAAATTGCTTTTTAGGGAGAAAGAAGAAAAAAGAAACAATTTTTTTTTGGCTCATGTTCAAAATAGAGGCATGGGCTTGTCCTGAAAATGATGGATCTCCTTAAATGATTCCCAAAGTAGCTGTCAGTCTGTTTGGTTTTAGTTTAGGTTGATGCAAGAGGGTTCATGTTGGATCACAAAACCCAACCCACATATATAAGTCAATGAATACAAGTGAGGTCACGTTGCAAGTGGCCATTCAATTCAGGAAGATTTCTACAAATACAACCACCTTTATTTGAGATCTCCAAATTATGCATCTGAAACCTAGCCGTCTGATGAATGCATGATATTTTCATGATGTGAGCGCTGGCATTGGTTAATGTTTTCTGTGGGTTGTTTATACTGGCATTGTTCAGTGTGTTTCAGATGTGCTCGTAGTTTCTGCTCAGCTTGTAAACAGGCGTCGTGATCGTCAGGGGTCGCTGTGAGCTTGTGTTCTCTGTTTTTCTCATCTGGTGCAGAACACAGGTTACAAGCAGTCACCTCCCTGACCTACAGATGAACAGCGCTCCCCTCGTGGGCTTTCATGCTTTCTCACATGCACATACACACACACACAGACAGGGTGATTTCCATGTTTAACTCCCAAACCTTTTTTTTTTTTGGCCCACTTTATGTTAGGTGGGCTTAATATATGTGCTTGCCATAAACAAATAAATACAATGTACTTACTGTGTTCATAATGTATTGCAGAACATTTTTTTATTCTCATGAGATAGGATATGGGTAAAGTTAGGGACAGGTGTTGTTGGTATGGTTAGGTTTAAGGGTGGATAAAGATGTAATTACGTGCAGGCATTTAATTAATCATAAGTGCAATGTAAAAACATGTATTTACACATAAGTGCATTGTAACAACTTATTTATTTCAGTGTAAGTTAGAGCTGCCAATATTGGAAAAATTTATTTTGCGATTATTTAGTTTTTCTACAATATATTTTGCAATTAATACAATTTCACCAGATGACTTAAATTGCTTTTTTGGGGGGAAAAAAGGATTCATAATTTTAGGTTAATTAGGATTATTCTACATAACACACACTAATCAATTCCAAGCACAGACAAATACAAAAGATCAAAGATGCAAATGAAATAAACAGTACTTTTCTGATTTTCGTAGGAAGTCGTATAGTATTCAGACACAGAAATTGAATAATTAAATGCAAATTATCATTGTATAGTCTTCATCGTGTATATAATAATTAATCTTTGTAAAC
The DNA here is from genome assembly GCA_903798195.1 of Danio kyathit. Classification (NCBI taxonomy): domain Eukaryota; kingdom Metazoa; phylum Chordata; class Actinopteri; order Cypriniformes; family Danionidae; genus Danio; species Danio kyathit. Next base: position 21,276,171 of record LR812539.1, on the reverse strand, counting down.
CAAAGATGTATAGTAACGAAGTAGAACAACTTCACTACTGTACTTAAGTACTAAAAGGTTGTATCTGTACTCTACTGGAGTATGTTTTTTTCTCTTACTTCTACTTTTACTTTAGTACATATTTTCGATGAGCTTAATACTTTTACTCCAGTAGATTTTTATGTGTTGCATAGTTACTCGTTACACTTATAAAAATGTTATGAATCAATTATTCATTGATCAGACGATCAAAGAAGACAGTGCTGCCTGCCTGCATTGAGAGCACTTTAGTTTGTTTTAGACATGGAAAACCCAGAAATTCCACCTTCAACTCCTTCACTTTCAACTGTTCGTGGCGATGAGGAAAAAGACCACCCCTGACCCTATTAGAGCCAGTGTTTGCATTTGTCGGAGTGAAAGACAGTTCATATAGAATGAAGTGCATACTCTACCGTCGGATTTGAAGAAACATGTCAAGTTAAAGATAATATACATAAAACACCAGTTTGAGCTATCCATAAGAGCTAGATAAGTTAACTACCGTTAGCTACCCGCGGTTCATATCATGCTGCAATGTTCACATAACGTTAACTGTCTATCAAAAAGGCTGTCACGCTGAATGGTGTTTTTGACCCATCATATATATATATATATATATATATATATATATATATATATATATATATTATTTATTTTATATTATAAATCGTAAACCATAGTTCTTTTTGTTCTGTTTAATCCTGTGCCCCAAAAAAGATATTTAAAATAAACAAAACAATATGTCTTTTGATTGCTTTTTTAAAAAATAACTACATAATGCAATACTTGTACTTTTACTTTCAGTACTTGAGTAGTACATTTTTAAATAAACTACTCGCAATACTTAAGTACAAAAAATGTTGAATACTTTAGTACTTCCACTTAAGTATTGTGCTTATGATAGAGCACCTGTACTTTTACTTAAGTCTGGGTCTCTAGTACTTTATACATCTCTGTTGTAAACTAAACATTAGAATTTCTTGTGCTTTTAAGCTCGCTTGAAATGCTTAATAATAATAATCCAAAGATGACGTTTTAAATTGTAAAGAAATTTGTGTTTTTGAAACAAATGAAGACAGCAGAAGTCAAGGATTCATTTGAATTATATAGCCTGATGTGTTTACTGCTCCAAAATATCATAAATCTTTTTATAAAAAATATAATGTATTCTTATCAAAGGGGAAAAAAGTTTTAGTTTTTACCAAGACATTTAATAAGAATATTTTAGAGCAGTAGTCACAATACCGTGATACCGTGAAACCGTAATATTTTTATCCAAGTTTATCATACCGTCAGAATCTTAAACTGAGGCTAAAACTGCCTCTAAAACTGAGGCTTTTACTGAAATTTGCGAAGGTGTTTTATTAAAGTGAAGAATGCACAATATACTATTTTCAAATATTACAATTTCCGTTTATCTATTACGCTGCATTTATATTGCATACATACATGTAGCCAATATGAATGTTTATAACTTGATTGAATGGATGTTATCAGTGGTTATCAGCTGATAGATATGGGCCAGTAGGGGCCTTCTGTGCCTACTATTAGGCTCAGCAGGCTGTTATCATCCATCCAAATGGTTAATCAGCTTTAGATCACATACGGCTGTGGCCGGAAGTTAACGAGAATTATTTATATTATATATTAAATTTCCCATTAGTTGTATTTATTAGCATCTACCCCAACCCTAAACCCAACCGTCACAGTAATGTAAAAACAGATCTGGATGTCGAGTCTGATAAAACCATATTGGCTGTCAGCATTTTTTCTCTCTCTTGTCTTTTCTGGGTCTCTGCTTGTTTGTGACTTGTCAAATCTCTCAAATCTCTCTGCTTGACTAGTCTTGAATAATGACAGGCTTTCTAGTGGAAACTGAGGTCAGCTGTCGTCTTAAGTCAAATTGGCTGGTTCTGAAGTTCTGACAGACATTTGTCTTTCTATACTTTTTTTCTTGTTTTGCAATGTGTTTTACATTTCTAAAGGTTATTGTTAGAATCTGGCTGTCCTGTTTAGTAATTTTTAGAAAATTACTGCATATTATTCAAAAGAGTCTTCTTCTTTCTTTTCCTTGTGGAACCAACATCACTACTTGCTATACACTTTTATACACATATACACTTATTTAACAACACACTTTACATGCCAATTTGCACATAACAGCTGCACATATTATGTTGTATATAGTAATATACCTGTACATACACTTGTCAATTTGTATATTGCATTCACTACTTTTTAAAATATATTTATTACCTGTTTTTTAGTCCTGTCTGTAATTCTGTTGCACTGTAGAAGCTCTGTCACGAAAACAAATTTCTCGTATGTGTGAACATACCTGGCAATAAAGCTCTTTCTGAATCTGATTCTGATTGTTGTTAGTCTATATTGCCCAATTATTCCTCTTTTTACTCTTAAAATTGTCTTTGTTTCTTGTTTTCTATTTATTTATTTTAGTCAAGTTGGAAATATTAATTCATTTAAAAACACGAATCGGGAAATATTATTTAAATCTTTCTTCTTTCTTTCTTTTTCTTTCTTTCCTCTTTCTTTCTTTCTTTCTTTCTTTCTTTCTTTCTTTCTTTCTTTCTTTCTTTCTTTCTGCTTTGAAAACTTGTCTGAATGATTCAGTTTAAGGCTGCACAATATATAATTTCAGCATCGATATTGCAATGGTGGTTTGATAATAGTCACATACAGGATGTGCAATGTTGAGTTAGATGGTGAGATTATGTTTGAGCAAGAGCCATAATTTCGAAAAAACTTGTGGAAAGTAACCATAATAAGTGAAAGTTATCATGCATGTGTTTTTAAGGCCTGTGAATGCATTCAGGCATAACAGATTGTACCGTTTGTAACTTTAATAATAGTGGTATTTAACTATTTATACAATGAAGAATATACAATGTTATTTTATTAAATTTTTTTACTTGAAAACTGTTTGGCTCCCAAACACACTTTATATTTCCCTTTTATCGTTGTTCTTTTGACGTTTACCTATGCTTTTATTACATTGTATGCATGATTCACACCCAGAATCAGTCTAAATTAAGGAACTGTATTTTATTTATGCTATCTCACAAATGTATTGATCTGTCTGTCTGTCTGTCTGTCTGTCTGTCTGTCTGTATATATATATATATATATATATATATATATTATATATAATATATATATATATATATATATATATAATATATATTTATCTATATTATATATATATATATATTTATCTATATATATATATATATATATATATATTTATTTATATATATTTATTATATTATATATAATATATATATATATATATATATATATTTATATATATATATATATATATTATATATATATATATATATATCTATATATTATATATATATATATATATATATATATATATATATATATATATATATATTATATATATATATATATATATATATATATATAGCAGAAAATAAGAAAATCTATATATCGCAATGTCATATTTTTCCATATCATGCAGCTCTGATTCAGTTCAAATTAAATGGTTTGTTTTTAATTATTTAGACTTTATACAATAATGTGTAATCTTGAAAGTCAATGCCCTCATTAGTTAACGTAGAATTGCTAGACAAATGTGTGCAGATCAGTATCTGTATCTCATCACATTAATCACAACTTATATGTGTTTCTTTTGTCACCCTCATAAAATCCTTCCAAACACATTTTAAAGATTCAAAAGCATTTATCAAAAGCAGCTTACAAACAACAACATTATTTTAACCAAACTAATTCTAAACACAAACACATTCAGTTCTCTTAAACAGTAACATCCCTTTTAGATAAGCAAAGTGTGATAATTTCTTTACAAGCCATTGTGTGACTAAATATTCACGCAACAAGGTGTTTGTTGTGACAACCAGCAAGACCTCATCTCCATTAAACTGGGAGGTGTGGACTATAGGTCATGGTAGAGAGACACCATATTAATCTGATACAAGAGGAGGGAATTTTTATGGGAAGCTAATGTTGGCCCTTTATTTCTTGGTAAAACTTGTTAAAGTTCAATATATTTAAGTCGAAGTATCTACAAACTCTTAAATAAAGAAGTATTATCTAGACAAGGAAAAAAAATATTGTTTTGTCTTGTCAAGAATAAATTGCCAATTCTAAAAAAAATAATAATAATATTTTATTTCTTTGAAAATCCCCATAGACAGATTATTTGTTGTAAGCTTGTTTTAGTATTTTCACTGAAATGAATTAATTATACACAAATTTAATTAATTATTCTGAAGACATGACACTATTTTTTTTTACTTAAAATTATTCTTATTTGAATATCTTTTTGGAAATTTGGACTAGATAACAAGACAAAAACTCTAAGAAAATCATTTTTTGCAGTGTACGCCATATTACCTGATACAGAGAAGGGCATTTTTATGGTAAGACAATGATGGCTTTTATACCTTGGTAAAACATGCTATCTATAAATGACACCTCTTCTATTAAAGAGCGCTGCTGCCAGTGATAAACTATACACTATGTGTTACCCATATAACACTGCAAAAAAATCTGTTTTCATACTTAGTGTTTGTCGTGTTTCTAGTCCAAAATATTTAAAAAAAAAATATGACCAAACAAGAAAAAATTTGTCTTTTTTTTCAGAAATATAAACAAACAAATAATCTGCCAATGGGATAAAGTACAGTGTGTGTGTGTGTGTATATGTATGTATGTATGTATGTATGTATATATATATAATATATAATTATATATATATAATATATATATATATAATATTATATATATATATATATATATATATATATATATATTTATTTATTTATTTATTTATTTTTGCTCAATACTTTATCTTTTGTATTTTTTTTTTTACTTAAATGCTTCTTAATTTGAAACTTTTTAGATATTTGTACTACACTGTCAGAAAAAAGGGTACGGTTGGGGTCCATTTGTGAACACTTGGGGTACAAATGATGAAGTGTACCCTCATGGTTCAAAGTAGCACCTTAAGATACTTATATGTACCATTTAAGGGTAAAAAGGGTACAAATATGTTTCCCAAATGTCAAAGGGTCCATGTTTGGGCCATTTAAGGCCCAAACAAAGGTACAATCACTTGTGTGAAAAAGGAGCAAGTCAACGTGTATGAAATGGTCATTCATTTATGTTTTGAGATGTTGGTTATTTGGAAGAAATGCACAAAAAAAACTGTTACATTAACAATAAAATTATTTATTATATAAAAACATGGCCCTTATAATTAATATTATAAATTTATATTTTTGATTTAAGAAAATGTTAACATAAATCCCCATACATGTGAAGTGAAATTGCTTATTATACACAGACCTGTCTTTGATTATCAGATTTAATAAACTACTACAATGGACAAACAAGTAGGCCTATAAGAACAAAATGTATACAATAGGAATAAAGATAACTAGATTGGTAAACAAAGACAGAGTACAACAGGGTAGCATAAATTAATTAATAAAACAATTATAAAACGTAATAAAATAATACTGCCAAAATAATACACCTAAGAACAAATAATAGATTTAAAAGACCAAAACTGGCCGTTAGATATAGACAAGATGTATTAAATATCGTGTTTTAACTAAAATGGAGAGATTGAATCCAGCGGCAGATCCGAGATGGACTGGCCGCAGTAAAGCTGCTCTCGGCGGGGGAGAGAAAACAGGAAGCTCCCGCTGACAGAGTCCGCATTCACTGAAGTACATCGTCAAAGACGCGCTATCTTTGTAAATAAACTGCCGATTCGAGTTTAACAAAACTACATTCTCGCCTGAAATGCTCTTAAAACTACATTTTGTGACACATTAGATGAGATCTATTTAAACTTGCGGGTCTGCAGTGGGATATTATCCAGTAACTTTCGCTTAGCACTAGCAGCCAGCAATTTGAATTCGTGTTGTCCAATAGGATTTTTGCCCGCGCGGTGCATTCATAATGCCAGCAGATTGTGTGCGACGGTATTCTTCTTTAAATTTAGCTGTTGTAACTGCTGTCCTGACGTTCTCGACGCCGGGGGATCTTCTTGAAGGACTCGAAGAAGCTGGAATACATGCCCGTGAAGACGAAGCACAGACATTTGCAGGTACGTTTAATGTTAAATAACTTATTGTGAGTATCCGTTGGGTCATATTCAATTCATGTTTAACGTTACTTTGCCTTGTGTATGTAGTTAACTATGCCTGCCGTCGAGTTACTGGCGCGAGGGGACAATTTGTATGGTTAACCAGAAATGAAGATATGATTTTTCACATAACATGACCGTGAGACAGAGCTCGAGACGCTGACAAAACAGCGGTGAAACGTCCAGAAACACAGTTCAAACACATTGCGTTTTGTTTGGATAATGTCGTTAAGCATTTATTGCATATTTATAAATTCGGAATTTCCTTAGAGTTGGTAAGCTAACATTCATGCTAGCGTCCATGTTCACTACGGACAGGAATGAACGCCTGTCCCCTTTATGTCTGAAACAATATTACGTTAGCTTCTGCAAATCTGCATATCACCCGACCCATGTTGATTTATACCAGTTTTATTTAGCAACGTTACATATTTATATAACAATATGAACGCATGTCCAAGAGAGTCCTAATCATCTGTCGTGTCAGTTCGAGGTGCAGGTCATTTATCAAACCCTTTGAGTTGCTTATTTAAAAGGTTTTTTTTTTTTTGCTGTTCACCTCAAGCTCACACCGATCATGATTTATTTTCTTTCAGAAAATGAAGTGGACGAGGAAGCAATAGAGTGTAATAACGTAAGTACAATCATTCATTACATCCAGTATTTTGAATTTCATCACTGGTTATGTTAATAATTAAATCAGTAATAATTATATATACTTTTTTCTTATGAATTCATTGTGCAGTCTTAAATTTAATTTCTTTCTTTATCCATGAAACTGTAAGGTGAAGTGTTTTGAACTTGAAGTTTTATGATGGTTATTATTATGGACTTACATTTGATTCAATAGGTAATTGCTGCAATTGGTGAGGATGCATCATCTTTTGAGGGTAATGCGAATGTGCTGCATATCCAGTACAATAAGGTGGTGTGACCCTTTATTAAAAACTTCCTTTTCAGTGAATCCCACATTTTAAATCAGTTCTCAATTTAAATTAAAAGTTTAATGTCAGCATAAGCCAAACTGTATGATCAAATTATAATTTACAGTTATGACTATTGTAAAAACATTTACATTTTCAAAGCTTTGTGGTAAACACATATGTGCATTCAAGCTTACAACTATTTGTACAGTAATAACTAAAGGGACATGGCAACAAGAATATTAAATAATGTTTTCAGTTAAAGTGAATCCCTAATTGCCTTTTTGTTTATTTTCAGTCGTGGTGAACCTGACTGAATGCATTCATCAACCATCTCCAGTATTGTGCTAAAGGTGCCTGAGCTTGATTAAGAAAGAAAGCATCTCCATTTGGCCAAAGTCTACAAAAAAAGGAAGAGAAGAGAAGTTTGCAGATGATCTAACAGGTAAAAATATATATATATAAATATACAAATATAATATTACATAAAATTTACATAATAATTTTGCTAGTTCAAACCCTTATTTCTTGGATGGGGTCATTAAGTGCCTTTTCAAGCTGCATTTAGCAAGTTCAAACTCATGGACCTTATATACAAACCCTTTATATTGAGAACATTCCTCAATTTTTTTCTTCAAAGAATGTAATTCATAAAAATACATCAGTATCATTTATTCAGCATTTGCTAATAGTTCCAATACTGTTTTTTTCTTTATTTTAAAAACAGGTCCTTTATATTATTAAATTATTTAAGAGTACTTCATTTTTTTATTTTATTTTTTTTTTGCAATAGATTCTGACTTTCGTGCAGCTCTAATTCTGCTCCCTCATATCTTTAAAGAGAAAGTTGATTGCTTACAGTGATTACACTGGGAGAGGTTTGGGAACTGTTGGTTAAACACTTTGTAATACTCTGATAGATGTTATGCATTTCTGACAGATTTTGCTCTGTTTAGTGATGTCCTTTTTTTTTTCTTTTCACAGTGGGATGATGATGATGATACTCCCTACCCAACTCTACAGATGGTAGAAAGTCCTCTGCAAAGTGTAGGAGAATAGGAGTTAAAAGGCATTATTGCATCCTTCGCTGTTTAATGTGTTTTCAACTTGGCTTATTCACGCTACATAAAGAATGCAAAGGACAAACATCAGCAAGTCCCCAAGATGGAGCAACAATTTGAATTTGAAGATCAGCAACAATTTGAAGACGGAGATCCAAAATTACAAGAAAAACAACTCAGTGCAGCTGTCAGAGAGAACTGGTATTGCTGGGTTTGCATCAAACAGCAATGATTGGATCTTTGCAATTACTTTGGTGCATGCGTTTCAAGTCTGTGCATCAGTATTTTAAGACTGTTTTAAACCAGCAGCTACAGACATTTCAATAACATTGCTCACATCAACTGAGAAGCACAAGATAAAACAATGCTAAGAATTTTCTCTGCCCAACATCCTTGATGGGATTGACACATTCGGGTTTTAAATTGGACTGTTGACATGTGCATGTGTGACTGCTGATGGAGAAGAAACTACTCTTTCCTAATGGAATACATTTTGAATGTCAATACTGCACTGGTTTCTGTGTGGCAAGTTTTTAATACTGGTGTTGTATGATTCATATTTCCATGCAAATACAGTAAGAGTTGACTTTGAATGGGGTGTTATAAACCAAGACAGACAGACTTTCAGGCCCTTGAAACATACTCTGCTGATAAACTGTTTCTTAAAAATGTTTAGAAATTTTAAATCAAATGTGTTTTGAGATCTAAAGTTATAAAGGGTATAAGTGACTCCTAATGAAATGTTCCAATTTACTGCTGGAAAAAGATTGCTTTGAGATTCTTGATGCTTTTAGAAAATGTGTAATGCAGTGCACTAGCCAAAATGTACTTCATGAAGTCTAGTGCTGTTTTGGAAAAAATACTTTGTTACATTGGTAAAAATGCTCAGTGAAATGGGATGTATGTACTGATGTTGAGAAAAAAAAATTTTATATTAAGCTTTTTTGCTGTTTCATAAATGTTTTGAAACGTTTAAACTATTTTTCTTAAACTTTATGCATCTGGTATGCCATTGTGATAGCTAAAAACTTTCATCCTCTGAAAAGGTGACAATGTAATTGTTTTGAATCTTTAAATGTGCGTTTGTGATAAAATGTTAAAGGTATAAAGTTACAATTATTGTGCAGTTTGTACTCATGGAAAAATATTGCTTTGTATTCTTTTAAAAATTGTGTAATATTTAAACATTCATCCTGTGAAAAAATGTTGATATTTATATGTTTAATAAATGTGAGAAACGAAATTCAATGTGCTGTGTATGGAGTACAAATCTGAAATAAAAGGGTACAAAATTCATCCCTATGGAAGAGAAATTGTACCTTTTTTAAAGGTACATTATTGTACCATAGCCCAAGTAAGGTACAAATTAGTCAGCAGGGGTACATATTTGACCCGTGAAGGTACATACTGCTAGGGTACAAATATGTACCCATGTAAAAGGGTACAACAGGTGTACCCTTGAGGGTACTGCCCCAGTGACAAGCCATTGTACCCCTTAAGGTACAAATTTTGCACATTTTTTCTGACAGTGTAGAAACAAAACAAAAACTGTAAGAAAAGCATTATTTGCATCGTACACATTACAATTCGATGATGGCATGTGTTTTTTCAGTTATACCACCATATTTTACTCCGATTTATCATCGTGTTCCTCTGCGACCATGACGTAAGTGTCTTTAGTCTACGAGTGGTTTGTGGTCTTTATATTGGGTTGTGTGTTATGGTTTCTGACCAAGCCTGTCAATGCACAGATGCTGCGGTCAAGAGAGATGTTCTCCTTCAGGCTGCTCCAGGTTCTTGCTTTTGTTTGGTCTCAGAAGGTCTTACTCCAAGGCTGGTTGAGTAGGGGGGAGCCTGTAGGGTGCACAGTAAAACCCTGTAAAAAATCTTTACGAGACCTTTTACAAGACTCTAAACGGCCATGTTGGAGCAATTTAGTGTTATCTTGCCCTTTTAGTGGCCTTTTATGTGATAAGGATGACCCAGATGTCAGGCAAACAAAACATTTGTTGAGACCAAAGTGGATTGTGGCTGTAATGGAGATGTTTGGTGTTATCTCCGACAATGAAGTACGATCAAATTTGGAGAGACACTATACTTTGAGTCAGAATGGTGAACTTGCGGTTGCCTGTGTAACTTAAGCTTTACAGTCTGCATGGCAGGAATGTGACCGCATATGATGTAATATAAAATAACATAGTGATGTATTGGAAGCACATACTGTATATAATATTTCTGTAGTCATAGACCTCATTCAAGCTTGATGGACCTCCAGATATGGTTATATATATCATAGTATACAGTCATCCACCAAAGGTTTTAGATTTCTTTATAGTTATTAGCTTTTCTGATTGTTTAAGACTGTAACGCTACACTCTATGTAAACCATTTTATGATCAATAAGACTTGTCAACCCTCCCCCCTCCTTCCAAAATAATATTCCATTAAAATGCATTTGTTTAAATGCATTTGACAGTTCGCTCAAAGATTAAAATTCTCCTCCAATTGTTCCAAACCAGTTTGAGTTTCTTTTGTTTCTTTTTTTTAAATAAAATATTAGGAGAAAAGCAGGACTTCCAAAGCTGTGGACTTCCAGTGTTTTTGTTCTTACTATGGATGTCAGTGACTGCTGATTTCAACATTTCCAACATAAGAGGGCTGTGCAATTAATTGAAATTTAGTTTCGATTTCGATTTTGGGTTTTAACGATTATGAAAAACATTAATCAAGATGAAACGATTATTGTTATATACCGCCCCCTTTCCAGTTGTACACTTTGTTGCTCTGCAAAGCTCAGTTTCACGTGAAAGTTACTAAAAGCATGTACTGTAATGTAACAGCAGCATGGGATGCTTATAATTCATTGATGTACATTTGAATCATTCATGTTTTTAAAAGTGCGAAAGAGATCGCATGCTATTGTGTGTATGCGCTCAGCCTCAGAGATGAGCAGAGCACACACATCTAAAGTCATCTTAATGTGAGCTTTAATGGTCAAATACATGCAAATTTCTGTTAAAACACAGTTTAATGATCATTCGTATTAACCCTCATTTATGTAATAAACAAACGAGTTGAGAATCAAAAGACATGTGAAAGTGAAACCATAAATCAGAACCGCACTGCTCTTAAAGTGACAGCGCGCAAAATTCCTGCTACCAACATTATTAATCAAACAACAAAAAGACTAAATCACTCACTGCTCTTGACTGAAGGACTTTTGTAGCTATAATTAAAGTTTTTTTCTGACAGTGAAGATGCTTAAAGCACAGTTTGTTTCATATTTTTATTCTATTGTATTTATTTGCCTATCTTATTTACAGGGAGGAATTTAGAATTAAATTTTTCTCCTAATTTCTGTTTAACGGAAAGAAGCTTTTTTTTCAAGCCATTTCTAAACATAACAGTTTTAATAACTCATTTCTAATAACTGATTTCTTTTGTCTTTTCCATGATGGCAGCACATAATATTTTACGACATATTTTTCAAGATACAAGCGTTCAGCTCAAAGTGCAATTTAAAGGCTTAATTAGGCAAGTTAGGGTAATTAGGCAAGTCATTGTATAACAGCAGTTTCTTCTGCAGACAATCATAAAAATATATTGCTTAAGGGGGCTAATAATATTGATCTTAAAATAGTTTTCAAAATATTTAAGCCTGCTTTCATTTTAGCCAAAAAAAAACAAATACGACTTTCTCCAGAAGAAAAATTATTATAGGAAATACTGTGAAAAATTCCTGAATCTGTTAAACATCATTTGGGAAATATTTCTAAAATAAATTCACTGGAGGCTGAATCATTTTGACTTCAACTGTATATTGTTTTGAATAATCGTGATTACATTTATGACCAAAATAATCGTGATTTATGATTTTTCCCATAACTGAGCAACCCTAGAAATTATACTTTTTTAAAAATAAAAGATTAGAAACACTTGAATGTGAATAAATGGTGAGGAAAACATTCCCTTTAAGCTCTTTTGTCAAACCGTGTCTTACTGGACTCACAAATACAACACTGTACCAGGTGAGAGTACGTTTATTAGGTCTCCACTAAACATTGCATAGCACTATCGCCTCACAGCAAGAAGGTCACTGGTTCAAGTCCCGACTGAAGTTTGCATGTTCTCCCCATGTTCGTGTGGGTTTCCTCCGGTTGCTCTGGTTTCCACCACAGTCCAAAGACATGAATTGAATAAACTAAGCTGGCCATAGTTTATGAGTGTTTGAGTGAATTAACTTAATGTTCAGTGGAAATGTTTTATTTTATGTTCCCACTTTTACACACGTTGATCAGTTTAAGATAAAAACATTTCTAAAATTAAGTTTTTAATAAATTTAAAAGTGCACTTGTGTGTCTGCCTTTTTATTGATCAAGTGGAGGTTGATATGACATTTAGAATGTAAGCAGAACTAAAAAATTGTCTTTAGAACGAGTAATAATCCCATTAATTTAGTTACAGTACATGTCCCTGTTGAAGGTCAGTGAATTTAAGCTAATTATTTATTAAAAATGGACAAGCCATTCTCGTGATTTTGTTCTTTGTGTGACTGAAATGTAGGCAATAGCTATGTTTCCATCCAAAAATATTAATTAAATGTATGTGCAAAACTGGATTATCGCATAAGATGTGCGAATAAAGCAGCATTTCCATCCAACGAGTCAAAGCGAACAAAATCGACACATCCTGATTGACTGGCGCCAAATATCAACAGTAAAAACAGAATTTACTGCAGTAGAAGAAGCTGCATGAATCTTGACAATGCTGACATGCAATGAACGTGTGGTGGTGTTTGAAGGCATCAGACACGGAGCACAGACACTCTTGCCCGCTCTGGAGGTCATTAATAAAAAATAACACTAATACTGAAATGGTTCAGGCGTTTTAGAATGGCCAAAACAACATTTCAGATTTTTTACAGCATGCTCAGCCTGCTGGTTTTGCATTTACACACGTTTTAATCATCACATGATCTCTTACAACAAAATAACATGACCTTTTTTAATGCACATACTGGAATTTGTTCGTTAAGTGTTTCCATCGTAGTTTATACGCATATTTTCTTAACGAATAAAAGTTTATCCTATTCAGTTATGCGCATACATTTTTTATGCGTGTTTTTAAAAGTTATGCGCATCTTGGCATTTCCATCAATCCTTTTTTTATGCGCATCTCCAAAATGCACATAAAAATAGATGGGTTGAAACGTAAGGCTATGGCGAAAAATACCGCTTCGTCTTTAAAAAAGGGGAGGAGACTGACAAAAACTCTGAGTTTAGAGAATAAAACCTGCTCCTGACCAGATTAGGTTCACAGAGTAAGTTACCATGTTAACCGACTCTGAGTTAAAGTTACCTCTTTTTCAGAAACAGGCTTGACTTACCCTGCTTCTTGAGTTTGACAAACCTGCCATTTTGAAACGGAAAACTCAGAGTTTCTCTCATTCAGGGTTAACAAACTCTGACTTTTCACTTGACCTCCTTTCTGAAATGGGGCCCAGGACCCTCATCAGCATTGTTTGGAAATCCTGACCTGTGCTGTGTCTGCGACTTACCTGTTTTCGGTGCTGGTTTTTGCTCCTCGACTGCACCTTGTTTTTGTTGACTTTTGTTTGTTAAAATTCACTTGCAATAGAGAAATTACCAACCTACGTCACACATGACATCACATGGGTTGCCAGTTGCAAAAAGATACCGGTTGCAATAGCAATCATGTCGTGTTGTGTGGTAGGATGCCAAATTCGACGTGTTTGGCTAAAAGGAAGCTGAATCGAGTGACGACCTAGGTAAAAATGCTATTAAGGTAAGTTGATTGAGGTAATGTTGGTTTTATATTCGCACATTCAGACTTTCTCCTTAATATTATGATTTCAGAAAAGCATTATTTGCAAATTCTGAATAGTGCAATCATATGACTATCAAAGTGCAATGCTGCTCACTGTCATTTAAATAGTGCTAATGTTGTTTTGAAGTCATGCTTAAAGGCAATTTCAGACTGAATATTTAAAGTAACTTAGTAAACAATATAGGGAGTGTTATAATGAACAAATGTGCAAATATAAAACCAACTTTACCACAGTGGTAAGTTCACGCTATGCTGAATCATACACATTACTCGTTTTTGATTGCAGCAATGATTTCGGCAAAAACAGTTAAATATGATTAATTAAACTGCGGACACTGAATGCTAAGAATGAAATGTAAACATGTAAGTTCACATACCCTGAAATACAGGTGCATTTTGCTGTCAGAATGCAGTTGTTTTGCTTGTTGATTACCCAGGCCTTGTACAGTTTAGTCTTCTTTCTTTGTCTTTGGCTCGGCAGAACCTCGGTTTTTAGCACTACAAAGTTTTGAATCTGGTAGTCATGGAACATTATTTCTTGCACATGACCACCCAGAACTAAATTTTTGGCATCCAAAGACTTGTAGGCCTTTAACTTCTTTCTTGTAAAATCACTTGGAGTTTCAATGAGTTGTATATTTCAGACTGGATGCTTGGCCACTTCGTCTTATCCAATATCCATTGGGAGGGTGCTATCGCAAATAGACCTGTCAGACGAATGCCGCTCACTTTAACGTTAATTTTGCACAATAACTGTGCTTATCACTGGGTGACAAGCTGTTATAATACGCTGAAAGCATTATGTAAATATTATATATAACATGTAATCAATATAACTTATTTCTAAGACAACAACAAACTCTGTACCGCATGGGATGTCATTCCCTCGCTGTAAATGCTAGCGCTCCCGTTTTTTTCTGCAACCTCGCTGCGCACGCATCCTGAATGTTTACAAACATGGTAATTCGTCTATTGGATCCATCAGACTTTGTCAATTATTAATACACCGTGACAAAAAACTGTTGTGAATATGTATATGCCATGTTTATGCATATTCACACAAATACCCCCATCACTGAAGATGCTTTTCTTGGACCTTTTAACATGGGATGATTATGCTGTATTGTAATACTTTTACCATCTTTGCTTCAAAATATTGATGGATATGTCTGCTGCAGTATATTTTTCAGAATAAAGTGTTTCAGAATTACATTTTTCTTATCAAAAATAAGCATCTCAAACTATTTTCCGAGTTCACCTGCCAAACCTCAACAAAAGACTTTTGCTGAATTACGCAAGAGTTCATGTTAGGATCTGTTTTCCAAAGCTTCGTATAGATTTAGATGGTGAGCTACATAATATTCCTTAAATTGCTTTTTAAGGGAAAGAAGAAAAAAGAAACAATTTTTTTTGGCTCATGTTCAAAATAGAGGCATGGGCTTGTCCTGAAAATGATGGATCTCCTTAAATGATTCCCAAAGTAGCTGTCAGTCTGTTTGTTTTAGTTTAGGTTGATGCAAGAGGTTCATGTTGGATCACAAACCCAACCACATATATAAGTCAATGAATACAAGTGAGGTCACGTTGCAAGTGGCCATTCATTCAGGAAGATTTCTACAAATACAACCACCTTTATTTGAGATTCTCAAATTATGCATCTGAAAACCTAGCCGTCTGATGAATGCATGATATTTTCATGATGTGAGCGCTGGCATTGGTTAATGTTTTCTGTGGGTTGTTTATACTGGCATTGTTCAGTGTGTTTCAGATGTGCTCGTAGTTTCTGCTCAGCTTGTAACAGGCGTCGGATCGTCAGGGGTCCGCTGTGAGCTTGTGTTCTCTGTTTTTCTCATCTGGTGCAGAACACAGGTTACAAGCAGTCACCTCCTGACCTACAGATGAACAGCGCTCCCCTCGTGGGCTTTCATGCTTTCTCACATGCACATACACACACACACAGACAGGGTGATTTCCATTTTAACTCCCAAACCTTTTTTTTTTTTGGCCCACTTTATGTTAGGTGGGCTTAACTATTATGTGCTTGCATAAACAAATAAATACAATGTACTTACTGTGTTCATAATGTATTGCAGAACATTTTTTTATTCTCATGAGATAGGATATGGGTAAAGTTAGGGACAGGTTTGTTGGTATGGTTAGGTTTAAGGGTGGATAAAAGATGTAATTACGTGCAGGCATTTAATTAATCATAAGTGCAATGTAAAAACATGTATTTACACAATAAGTGCATTGTAACAACTTATTTATTTCAGTGTAAGTTAGAGCTGCACAATATTGGAAAAATTTATTTTGCGATTATTTAGTTTTTCTACAATATATTTTGCAATTAATACAATTTCACCAGATGACTTAAATTGCTTTTTTGGGGGAAAAAAGGATTCATAATTTTAGGTTAATTAGGATTATTCTACATAACACACACTAATCAATTTCCAAGCACAGACAAATACAAAAGATCAAAGATGCAAATGAAATAAACAGTACTTTTCTGATTTTCGTAGAAGTCGTATAGTATTCAGACACAGAAATTGAATAATTAAATGCAAATTATCATTGTATAGTCTTCATCGTGTATATAATAATTAATCTTTGTAAACCAAAGATGTATAGTAACGAAGTAGAACAACTTCACTACTGTACTTAAGTACTAAAAGGTTGTATCTGTACTCTACTGGAGTATTGTTTTTTTCTCTTACTTCTACTTTTACTTTAGTACATATTTTCGATGAGCTTAATACTTTTACTCCAGTAGATTTTTTATGTGTTGCATAGTTACTCGTTACACTTATAAAAATGTTATGAATCAATTATTCATTGATCAGACGATCAAAGAAGACAGTGCTGCCTGCCTGCATTGAGAGCACTTTAGTTTGTTTTAGACATGGAAAACCCAGAAATTCCACCTTCAACTCCTTCACTTTCAACTGTTCGTGGCGATGAGGAAAAAGACCACCCCTGACCCTATTT
This sequence comes from Danio kyathit, assembly GCA_903798195.1. Lineage (NCBI taxonomy): Eukaryota > Metazoa > Chordata > Actinopteri > Cypriniformes > Danionidae > Danio > Danio kyathit. The sequence goes on along the minus strand of LR812539.1, from coordinate 21,259,171 downwards.
AGAGCCAGTGTTTGCATTTGTCGGAGTGAAAGACAGTTCATATAGAATGAAGTGCATACTCTACCGTCGGATTTGAAGAAACATGTCAAGTTAAAGATAATATAATACATAAAACACCAGTTTGAGCTATCCATAAGAGCTAGATAAGTTAACTACCGTTAGCTACCCGCGGTTCATATCATGCTGCAATGTTCACATAACGTTAACTGTCTATCAAAAAGGCTGTCACGCTGAATGGTGTTTTTGACCCATCATATATATATATATATATATATATATATATATATATATATATATATTTATTTATTTATTTATATTATAAATCGTAAACCATAGTTCTTTTTGTTCTGTTTAATCCTGTGCCCCAAAAAGATATTTAAAATAAACAAAACAATATGTCTTTTGATTGCTTTTTTAAAAAATAACTACATAATGCAATACTTGTACTTTTACTTTCAGTACTTGAGTAGTACATTTTTAAATAAACTACTCGCAATACTTAAGTACAAAAAATGTTGAATACTTTAGTACTTCCACTTAAGTATTGTGCTTATGATAGAGCACCTGTACTTTTACTTAAGTCTGGGTCTCTAGTACTTTATACATCTCTGTTGTAAACTAAACATTAGAATTTCTTGTGCTTTTAAGCTCGCTTGAAATGCTTAATAATAATAATCCAAAGATGACGTTTTAAATTGTAAAGAAATTTGTGTTTTTGAAACAAATGAAGACAGCAGAAGTCAAGGATTCATTTGAATTATATAGCCTGATGTGTTTACTGCTCCAAAATATCATAAATCTTTTTATAAAAAATATAATGTATTCTTATCAAAGGGGAAAAAAGTTTTAGTTTTTTACCAAGACATTTAATAAGAATATATTTTAGAGCAGTAGTCACAATACCGTGATACCGTGAAACCGTAATATTTTTATCCAAGTTTATCATACCGTCAGAATCTTAAACTGAGGCTAAAACTGCCTCTAAAACTGAGGCTTTTACTGAAATTTGCGAAGGTGTTTTATTAAAGTGAAGAATGCACAATATACTATTTTCAAATATTACAATTTCCGTTTATCTATTACGCTGCATTTATATTGCATACATACATGTAGCCAATATGAATGTTATAACTTGATTGAATGGATGTTATCAGTGGTTATCAGCTGATAGATATGGGCCAGTAGGGGCCTTCTGTGCCTACTATTAGGCTCAGCAGGCTGTTATCATCCATCCAAATGGTTAATCAGCTTTAGATCACATACGGCTGTGGCCGGAAGTTAACGAGAATTATTTATATTATATATTAAATTTCCCATTAGTTGTATTTTATTAGCATCTACCCCAACCCTAAACCCAACCGTCACAGTAATGTAAAAACAGATCTGGATGTCGAGTCTTTTCTATTAGTATAGCTGATTAACCACGAGAATTATTTAAATTGTTTATTAAATTTCCCATTAGTTGTATTTTATTAGCGTCTACCCCAACCCTAAACCCAACCGTCACAGTAATGTAAAAACAGATCTGGATGTCGAGTCTTTTCTATTAGTATAGCTGATTAACCACGAGAATTATTTAAATTGTTTATTAAATTTCCCATTCGTTGTATTTTATTAGCGTCTACCCCTACACCAACCCCAAACCCAACCGTCACAGTAATGGTAAAACAGATCTGGATGTGGAGTCTTCTCTATTAGTATAGCTGATTAACCACAATAATTCTTTATATTATTTATTAAATTTCCCATTAATTGTATTTTATTAATGTCTACCCCTACTCCAACCATCACAGTAATGTAAAAACTGATCTGAATCTGGAGTCTTCTCTATTAGTTTAGCTGATTAACCATGTGGATGGACGAATCGGGTGTACATTTTGACGTTATGTTTTCCTTTAGTCGCTATAATATTCTCAGTCACTTCAGTTTCAAAAGTAAATATTGCATTTAAACAGATGTATTTGCTGCATAGGTGATCTTTTAGCATGCATTAAAAGTCTCGGAGAACCATCAGATTGGTCATTTAACAGTTATATTTGACAATTAAAACATTCATAATTACTGTATATTTGGTCTTAATTTGGTCAAGAACTTCATTTCATGTCATGTTTCTTTAAAGTATTTTAGTTAATGCTTTTCTGCCAAACAGCATTAACACACAGGGACTGTTTAAGTCCAATTTCATTTTGTTTTCCAAAATGCGTCATTGCTCTATTCTTAATAATGCAAGAATATATTGCATTCCAGCAGAAGCTGTTATAGCAGACATTAGTGTAAAGTAAATTGTCTACATTTGCAATCAGTTTTCTTTTTCAGGGCAAGTACTGTCCAAGCAGCGATTCATTGGTCAACCAGCTTTACCACAAAGACCACCCTGGTCACAATTTTTTTTTGTTGTTGTTGTTTGTGAACAGTGATCGAGCATGGCTGTACTTGTCCATAAATATAATTCTGATCTAGAAGGTGGTCCTCACAACAGCCTAGACAGCATCGGTCTAGACTTTTTTTGTAATCTAACAATAGATCATTTAGTTTTATTATGGTTGGATAGTCGCAGCAAATGTTTAACATGGAGGTTTGACAACCAGCTAACATGTTAGTAGACCTCCAGCATAATGCACATTGACCTTGTGATTACCTCTATTCAGCATTGCAACAAACCATGGAGAATTTGACCAGGAGCAGTTTCAGTCATCTGTCTTCTGTTGTTTTCTGTAGATGAGCATTCACAAGTGTCCATTTTCAGATAGACATGTATTGACTGGCTCTACTTTCATCCTTTTTTTATGACACACTGCTGTTGTGCCTCGTGAGTCGGGCATTAAATTTTAAACAGACATGGAGGGATCAAGCTTAAGCCAGGGTTAGGTCATAAAAATATCTGTGAATTTCTGAAAAATGGTTTAAATTACCTGATGTTAGGAGTTACAACATGTGTTCATAATACTAACATAGCCATGCTGCTTATTTTGTAAAGTATACTGCATACAATTATTTAAACATAGTGTGAAACAAAAAGCATTATGCCGTTCAAAACATTTCAAATATTTAAAACTTAATTACATTGCATTTGCTGTTTTATCTTTAAATCATATAATACATCTAACTCGTATAATATCATCTCACTAAATAAGATTGGGGCGACGCAGTGGCACAGTAGGTAGTGCTGTCGCCTCACAGCAAGAAGGTCTCTGGTTTGAGCCTCGGCTGGGTCAGTTGGCGTTTCTGTGTGGAGTTTTCATGTTCTCCCTGCGTTCGCGTGGGTTTCCTCTGGGTGCTCCGGTTTCCCTCACAGTCCAAAGACATGTGGTACAGGTGAATTGGGTAGGCTAAGTTGTCCGTAGTGTATGAGTGTGAATGAGTGTGTATGGATGTTTCCCAGAGATGGGTTGCAGCTGGAAGGGCATCCGCTGCGTAGAACATGTGCTGGATGAGTTAGCAGTTCATTCCGCTGTGGCGACCCCGGATTGATAATGGGACTAAGCCGAAAAGAAAATGAATGAATGAATAAAAAAGATTGATTTTAAAATTGCAGCAAACTTATGAATCGAAACATTGTTAAATTCATTGGTAACACTTTTAGTTTACAGTAGGTCACTATTCATGCTGTTAACTATTGGCGTATTACCTGCCTGTTATAAAGATATTAAATGTTCATTAGTAGTTATAAAGTATGATCTTATTCTGTATCTCTAATCCCAAAACCTAAACCTATCTTCTACATTACTAACTATTAATAAACAGCTAATTAGTAGTTTATTAAGCTAGTAGTGTTGGTGAATTGTGACCTAAACTGAAGCTTACCAATTCATTCAGGTGCGTTGTGTTGTGATTGTAGTAAATTCATGCATATTTCACATAATAAAGCAAAAATACTGCATGCTATTGATCCATTGTGTTTTTTTAAGGGAACTTTCCCCAATCATACCTTCTCATTTGAGCAGTTGAGCAAGCATGAGAACTGTTCCTGATCACTTTAAACTGCTGACACTCTTGAGTACCACTTCCCAGTTCACATAGCTACACTCTACTATCTCTCACATTTTAGAGCTAGAAAGCTGATAGTACTTAATGATCCTTTAAGCTCTTGGCAGATGAACCACTGCATAGCTATTACAAGTAAAGTCTTCTTTCCTTCAGTGGGCCTTTTGCTCAGGAGTATTCCCTAAGGAACTTGCCTTTTTCCTCTGAAGTTTAAGGCTGCCAAGTGCTGTCAATTCAAACCAATCTGAGAAGGTTAAACAGAACTCTAGACATGCCTGACTTATCTCTGAAGACTTAACATGTCTCTCTGCGTTTTGAAAGGACTTGCCCCAAACAAATGCTATCGCCATGTCTTATTGTATGCATATAACATAAGCAAGAATACAGTTTTGTAAGTGAAAAAAAAAACAAAAAAAGGGAAGTTGGCTTTGTAGAACAGTTTAAAAACCTAAGCAAATTGTTTGTCTTATATTTTAGACACAATATACAGTTGAAATCAGAATTATTAAACCCCCTTTGAATTTAGTTTTCTTTGTTAAATATTTCCTAAATGATGTTTAACAGAGCAAGGGAATTTTCACAGTATGTCTGATAATATTTTTTAGCCTTATTTGTTTTATTTCGATTTTATTTATATATGAGCAATTCCATGCAAATGTCAACCTTGCCATGAAGAAAATTAAGTTTTCACCAAAATACGGAAACCGTTTCAGGTTTTTTTGGGTAAGCAAGTATTTTACAGTACTTTAACAATACTCATAAATGTATCTGTCAATGTTTCAAACTATTATATTTAACTTTACCAAAATCACACAAGTGGCAATTTCACAGCTGTCACATCCATAACAGAGAGATGTCACATCCATAACGACACTTTTTCCTCATACATGCAAAAATGTCAAATAAAATGAAATCAATCATTTTTGTTCTATAGTGAGCCGACTCAGATCTGTTTGATTAGCATTGTTTCTTTCGGGTTTTGCAGTTTAATTGACAGAATTTCTGCGAAGTATGTCGTATATTGTAAACTCACAGACTTTTTTTGTCACATCCATAACGCATGTTTATTATCCTCATTTTAAGTATAAAAAATGTTTACAGATTGATATTTTTCTGCTTCCACAACTCTGTGGTCAGTGGTTTTGGAAAATATAAACGGATGTTTCAATATAATGTTAGCATAAACTTTCTATGTGAATTTATGTTTTGAGTTTTTCCTGCAAATGTCACATCCATAACGCTGGAATTGCTCATATATATATATAATTATTATTATTATTTTTTTTTACTTTAGTTGTTCTTATGTTTTTTTTTTTGTGTAAATTTAGAAAACATGTTAATTTTTGGTGAATCACGGTTTGTTGGGAAAATGTTAAAACACGTAAATAATGATATCTTTTTGACTATAAATCACACACCCCTGCTATATACAAAAATCTGTTATTTAAAACATACTGCTACACTTAAAAATCTTCACTCAGAAGTAGCAAATTTTACAAACAGTTTACAAAGAAATTACATGAAAAGGTTTGGCGATTAATCGGAAAGTAATCGAAATTGACATTCAGAACCTATAATCGATCTAATTTTTCCAGGTCGATTTTTATTTTTATTTATTTTTTTAATTATAATTTTTTTTAATTACTTTTCCTACCACTTGTGGAGTCATGTGACCCTGCTCTGTTAACTACATGTTGCCACAACGCGTAGTGCAAGCTCTGTGATTAGTGTGTTTGGTAGCGGTGAAGAGTGTGGGCAGCGCGTAGATTTGCAGGAGAGCTCGTTGAAGCAGGTGTTTACAAGTATGGAAACTTTTTTGTTTTGTGTTTACCATATGATTAAAGTTGTTGCACGTCCATCATTTCCCAATGATGCACCCATTCTTGAGCCTTTACTTTGCACTACATTGACTATGATTGGAAGCTGCGCCAGAGATGCCCTGAGATGTCATATTTTCCATTACATTAAAATTAATATTTACATTAAAATATTTGTTTACAGAAGATGGCAAGAAATGCACTGTTTAAAATATTATTTACAGGATATCAAAATGTATTTTGTTTAGAAGAGATACTGCTTATTTTCTACTTTTAATATGAACAAAATTAAAAATAATTTTTTAAGTTATTTATTTTTTTTTATATAAGAAAAATGTTGGTTTTAGGCAATGTGTGTTTTAATTGCAGTTGTTCAACGTTGATGTTCAACAAATACTCATAGAGAGTAAATAGTGTGTGTTTCTATCAATTATTTTAAAGTCAAGTAATGCATCCTTCATTCTAAAACGTGTAATGTGTGAGGATATTTACTGTATAAAACCTGTCATTGAACTATAAGGACTAAAAAATTAATCGTAATAGAGTTAAAATGTTCAATTAATCGAGATTTAGATTTTAGGCCAAATCTTCCAGCCCAAAAGTGTTTATAATGTTTTTAAACATGCTACAATCATCTTTGATTTGATTGCATGTATTTATTAGAATTTTCCTCCTTTATCTTCTGATTATTATTGCAGAACATAAGCAAGAAATATACTAAGAGGAAGATCATTTAGTTTTTTTTACGAGAGTTTAGTTTAGAAAGTGTCTCTTTCCTCTTCTTTTCCCCGGACTTCCCACTGGTACCCAGTAGCCAATTTGCCCCCCTATATCCGGCCAGTTACTTAAAGCCGGCATCTTTCATTCATTTTCCACATGAGTAGCAGAGCGAAAAAAGAAAACAGTTCTGTTAAGGCAAGTGTCAGCTTTTAGCTGGTCCTAATCAGTCCAAACAGACCCTTGTGTATCTTGTGCACAGCAAATTTACCATCCCCAGAACCAGGTTACAAACTATAAAAGACGGCTATCAAGTCATTCGAAATTTGAGCTAACGTCATTTACTCGTTCCGTTTGATTTTGAGCGGTTCGATCATATACAGTACAGTATGACGCTGTTCCCTTAATATGCTTTGCTTGTTCTGTGCAAGCTGAATATTGAGATGACCGCATTTCGGGCTTTTAAGATACAGTGCTCTTCCCATGTGGGGGTTCAGCAGGTCTAAGGGAAGTCTTTAATCACTGATTATTAGTGTCATCCAACCTCAATCTCTTCAGGCCGCCCTAGATAATTGGGGTACAGTAATTGAGCTATCCTCTGGCCCTTCCCGTACCATTAGCGTAATGTGATCCTGGAGTGAAGACGCTGTGGCAGGCGACTCTACAGTAATTCCCCCCGCGATTACAGAGCTTCACAGGATACAGGCAAAATGGGCCCAGGGTGGATATCAGCTGATAGCATTACCCTTGGAAATCAACAATTTGGGCTTTTTTTTTTTTTTGCTAAGGACAGAGTCTGATATGACCTCATATGGGGTGGTTAAGGCTAAATAATCCATTACCTTAGGCTACAGAGGGTGGTGACAGCTTCCATATGAATTGAAAGCTCTTCAGGAAATGCAGGAGTGATGTTGTGACTTTGGGGGAAAAGGTTAAGCATTTGTCTTGCTTCAAAGGCTGATTTTTGTTGCATTTGAAATCCCAGTTTTGTTGGAAGTTTTTGTAACTATGTCTGCTGCTTTTTTTTTTTTTTTTTCTCTTTGCTTTTAGATCCACTAACAAGCTCCAGAGCCACACTCTTTCTGTAGAAGCCATTCGTGCATGCTATAGAAACACAATCTGTTTTGCATGAGGTTTTGTGTTTTCATATAAGCTAGAGAGATTTTAAGTAGTTTATAAAAAGCAGCTCTACTAAAATAACTCAAGGGAATAAAACGCATGGGGGTGAATCCAATAGATTGATTTGCTTTATGACCCTGCATAATCGAGTGCATGAAATGTCCTTTCATGTAAAAAAAAAAAAAAATATTTAAATATATATGAATGACATGAGGATCTCATTGGTGAGAGTTTTCACAATGATCAGGGGTGTGATGTCCTGCTTGCTCAGTAGGACTGTATAATATTCTAGATTCAAGTCGAGCTGCCCGAAATGCCCTGTAAAGCAGATGTTTTTCTCATCTGATGAAACTTTCGCAACACATGAGAACAGAACATTTTGGGAATTTTCAACTGGCTCTTGTCAGTCATCACTAGAAAGTGTCGTTGTGTCACATGGGATCAATATGACCTTCTGACTTCTCACCTGCATTTCACAGTCAGCTCCATATCTACTTTAAGACCTTTTACGGAGTCTGTATCGCAGCCCATCAATCCAGTTTTTGAGGCACTTTTAACCCTCTTTCAGATGCCTGGTAGGTCCAGATGAGATGACTTCTAGACTTCAACATCTGCTTCAATAACCAGAACTTTTTTACAAAACATACAACTATTTGAATGGTCACATTACAGCTCTGGTTCTTCACAGTTTCTTGCTTTTTTATTCTCCTCTGCTCACATTTGGATTGATGCCAGATAAGAGAGTGTCATGTGAGGATTTGTAAACCGTTTATACTGCACATTGGTAGCTTTAGTTCACCTTTAAATAGATTTGTGTGGACTCTGGACTCATTAACACTTTTCCAATAGCCTCACTGTGCTCTAATGGCTCTCGTCATTTGAAGGCCATTTCAGTCTGCTGATAGACGCAGTTTTCAAACGGTCCAGAGCACATGTAAGTGTTCTTGTAATCTGGTGATGATTAGAGCGAATCACAGTCATATCTGTTGAGCATGTGAACACAATGGTCATTAAACAGTGTTCAAGAATCAATTTAGCTACTATCATGACATTTTCTTTTTAAATTTCAGCACAGATTCTGACAGCACTACCTTCGCCACGACCCAACAAGAAAGCCTACTGCGCAGTTTCACAGCTTGACCGAATAATTCAGAAGCAGTATATTCTCATGCTGCATCCAAAATTGTGTATAATTCCCTACTATATAGTGAAAAACATTATGTGAGCTGAGCAGTATGTCCGAATTTGTAGGTGGTGTCCGGAATTGGATTTGAATACTTGAATTGGATACTCGATTTGGATTTGAATTTACTACATGTCTATTAGAAAAGTTTGCTCCATGTAGTATGAATGGAGTTGTATGAATGGACGTACTATATACACTATTTTTTCATTATTACATGACCTACTCGCATCAGCTGCAATGCTTTGCAGGTACTTCTTGCCTACTGTTTTTCGATTACTATGAATTCAAACATACTACTTGGCACACAAACAGTTTTTTTACATACTGTATAGTAGGGAAGTATGAAATTTTGGACGCAGGCGTAGTATTCAAAAAACAGTACGCTGCAAAAAATGCTTTTCTTACTTAGATTTTTTGTCTTGTTTCTAGTCCAAATATCCAAAAATTCTTATATCAAGAAGCATTTTCTAGGCAAGCAAAACATATTGTCTTGTTTTCAGAAATAATATACCAATATTAAGTGAGTTTTTCTTTAAAACAAGCAAAATAATATTATGCAATTTTTTATGCAATTATCTGTTGTCTTAGACCTGACTCATGGTTGAGAATTTATGTTATTAAGTCTTACCTCTCTGACTCATTATCTGTCCTTTCTGCTTCATAGCATGCTTAGTCAAAATAAGATCATCATCATATTATAACTTTAGTTTTATCGACTTGCAAAGCTCGCTGCGTGCCGACACCTCTGCATAAAAGTTACTCCGGTTTCACAGTGCATATGCGGCGTGTATTTTATCGGCGTGCATGTAAACAACCGAGAGCAGAGCAGCACGTGTGAGGCGTGCGGGAATGGTTTTATGCGCGCATGTGTCAGTTTGCTTTCACCAGCGTTGTTTCCGTTTGCGCATGCAAAAGATGCCAAATGTGAATGGCCCCTACCGTCTTTCTGGGATTCCCACTTTAAATTTAATTTACACATGCATAAAGTAAATCGTATCTCAAAGCTTACTGTGGCTCGGGTTTTTTTTGTTTTGTTTGTTTTTTGCACTGTCTCCCCGTGTCACCCCCCAGCAAGGTGCTGCCCTGGCCGATCGCCCATATTGCCTATGCCTAAATCTGCCACTGGCTAGATGTTTTCTGTCTGAAGTCCCCATCCCCAGAAGTGATAACCCATTGTTGCCATGTGCTAAATAAATATTTTCATAATTTGTTATTTATTTATTCTTTGAAACTTTGTCGAAATATTAATTCTTACAATTGCAATGCTGTGATTTTAGTAAGGTTAGTACACAATCATAGCCATAAATACAATGTTACTAATAATTAGCATAATTTATTTTGGTGTTTCAGTTTTCTGTCTTGGTTTCCTGTTTTTCGGTTTTTGGTTTCAGCCAAGAATTTTCATTTCGGTACATCCCTAGCTAGCATTGTCTTAGTGTTCTTTCACACCTGCCTTATTTAGTTCGGTTGAATCACACTAGAGTTCATTTTCCCTCTTGGTGCAGTTCGTTTGGGCAGGTGTGAATGTAGCAATCGTACACGAGTGCGCACCAAAAGCGGACCAAAAAAGCATACTGAGACCTCCTTAAAGAGGTGGTCTCGGTACACTTTCAAATGAACCCTGGAGCGGTTAGTTTGTGGTGAGAACATGATCCGAACTAAAACAGACCCAACCTCA
>LR812539.1:21241170-21243670 GCA_903798195.1 Danio kyathit | reverse complement strand
GATCTTGGATGTGAGTATGAACTGCTGGAAGAGTGTTGTTTTAATAGAATTTGATACTGCATGCCGTATGGGAAAAAACCTCCACATTTCGTGATGTGTGTGTCTGTGGTCCTTTACTAACTGGACTCTAAAAAATCCTGTCACAAAATGTGGCGAAAATCCTACATAAAGGCAATAGCTTGATTTCTGTGTTTACATGTCTGTACTGCACTTCAATAATGCAACATACTCCATGTGTCTTAAATCGATTTTTTTTTAGTTCCATTATGACTTACAGTAAGTTGGATTAAGTTAATCAAAATCGCTGTTAACATGTTAGACTCAGTCCATGTAAACATACTCATTGTCAACTCTTTACTTAGTTTTTGTCTTGTCTTGTCTTTTGTCTTGTCCTTTATTTATCCAGCCCAAATATCTAAAATAATCTGCCAATGGGTAAACAAATTAATCTTGTTTTTGCTTTTAAATACGATTGTTCCACTTTCCCCATTGGCAGATTATTTTGCTTGCTTTAAAGAAAAACTCACTTAGTTTTGACATATTATTTCTCAAAACAAGACAATATTATTGCTTGTCTAGAAAATGCTTCTTGATTTTAAGAATATTTAGATATTTAGACTAGAAACAAGACAAAGATTAAGAAAGAAAAACATTTCTTTTTTGCAGTGTAAAAATGCCAGTCAAACACCATCCTTCCTAAGCACGCTTTCCACACGATCCACACCAGACTCCTCCTAGCTCGTAGTTAATGAAGTTTGTCTTTTTCTGGAGTCTGTTTATTGTGGCTGCACTGAAAAGCCCTGTTATCCACTCTGTTGCACATCCATGTGGCACTTGTACGGCTTTGCAGACATGATGTGTCCTCAAGGAATGTTCTCCTTGGCCTAGTCCATTCTCCCCCAAACACGGCCACAGAAGCAGCCTATGGAAAAAGCTTTGACGGATGAGAATGCATCACCCAAAGGCCTCACAGAAAGCATTCAGACAGCTTGCGTTGTGTGTGTGACCCCCAAATCCGTCTCTCCTGTCATAAACACAGCTTTGAACATGAACTGTGTTTTGAAACATGGACACCATGCTGCCCTCAGGATATGGCGGTAGTTTATAAGTGCACAAGTTTCAAGTAAGGACAATTCCAGGCATCTGGTTTATGTTTTTTTTTAGTATGCATGTTGTCATTTCTACGTCGTCTGACTCTGAGGGAAAACGCATCAGTCATTTTTGTGAAGCGAACTTGGGTAAGAGCTGTTTAACCTTCACCTTTCTGGAAAATGAGGAGTATATCATTTCTCGAGCTTCGTTTGTTCTTCTCCTCCTTTCTGTCTTTTTTCGCTTCTTTGATAAGTTCAGAAGCAAATTTCTCCAACCCGTAATCTAAAAGAGCGCGATATCCTTGTAGGATCTTTTATTCAAATGTAATCCAAGATGACAGCATCTCCACATCTGGGTTGAAGTCATCTGCGCTTTGATGTGAGTGTGATGTCATATCCTCAGTATTTATGGATCTTTTTGTTAGTCTAAAGCAGGTCTTAACCTGAAAATCACTTCTTTTGTTTTCAGACTTTCAGCCAGCCGGCTCAGCTTGTTGATATATCAGTGTAAGGACAGGACGTAGGCCAAATTGTCTTGGAATATCAGTCAAAATTTCCATTGGAGAGCCCATGGATGGGTTAATATTATTGGCTTATGATTCAGAAACAATCACAGTGTTTTGAAAGGTGGATTTGAGTCTTTTTCTGTTTCCAGCACATATGATACAGTTTGACTAATAGCCATAAATATTGTGACAACCGTTATAGAATTGACAGGAGTGCCAACTACAATCCCGGCATCAATTTTTAACTATTTTGTTGGAGCGGTAACAGAAGGTTAAAATATTGCATGCAGCAAACCAAAAGAAAAAGAAATGTGGTAAGCATTTGGAGCATGTTCACTTTGCAGTGTGTTTACTATGAGACTGAGGGAGAGTAAGGAAAGGGGGATGTGTAATCCTGTTGGAGCAATTACATGTTCCTGGAAAAAGGCTTGCAGTCCTGGTGTGGTGCTCGTTACACAGTGTGTAAATCAGCTGTGCTTCATGTGCATGTTCAGTCATCAGAATCCTTAACCTGTTTAGCTTGTTAACAGCACTGACCGCCTTAACTGTAGTTTTATAAGTTTCATTGGAAACTCATCTTATTACGCGTGTTTATTTGTCAGTTTAACTTTTAAATTGGCTATTTCATCATCTAAAACTCACAAAGTTAATCCTTAAAACATTCAAAATTTATTAACACTGTTAAATGTGATCTTTAAAAAGTATAATTTTGTAATAATGTGCATTAAACAATGTTCATGAGTGAGTTTACTTCCAACGTCTGATAGTGATTTTATTTTATTAATCTTTTTTTTTTTTTCATTTTAAAATAACATACACTGGTGATTTTCAGACATTAATTATTTTTATGCTTTTTTTTTTTTTTTACGCTATAAGGAAAATTACTGTCAAGCTATTTAAGTT
>LR812539.1:20868145-21241070 GCA_903798195.1 Danio kyathit | reverse complement strand
CCAGTGACAGCTCGTGTACCTTTATTTCTTAGAGTGTATCATATGAGAAGCACTTCTCACTAAACAGATGCTTTATACACATAAATACTTCTGTATAAAAATTCATTACTAACCTTTCTATAAACATGATTTGATTATAACTGCAGATCAATGAATATCAATACTGATCAATACTGTAAAATAGCCTGTGATGTCTGCAATTACATAAAATAAATATAGAAATGCAACATATATGAGCACATTCTCTTACAGTTTCTGATATGTTACCAATTACAGAAAAACACATACACCATACATTTAGTCCTTATTTGGGTTCAAAAACAACACGCAATATATAGCCCACAGTCAGTGCAAACCTCTCATCTGTATCTTTAATCTTCACCAGCACATGTAACCTCTGTTAGAAAGTAATTCCGTCATTCCGAGTTCATAATAGTCCAAAAGGTGATGACAATACAGTAGTTAAACATGGCAGTTTTTTTCATGGTATAGGTTGCTGAAACAATCATTTGCTCCTTTGTTTTTTTGGGCTTCTCCTTTGTTTTTTCACGCTTCTCTCTCGCGTTTGTCCGTTTCTGAAAGGATCGGACGTGAGAAGCACTTCAATAATCAAGCACCCGTTATTATCATCAGCTTAAGAAGTTTGTTATTTCAAATAAAGACGCGCACTCGAGCGCTCTGGAGAAAGTGAAACTTCTCGTGCTTTTAGGCGGCCTTATAAACAACGAGGCACGTAGTAGAAATAAAGGTATGCGAGTTGTCACTGGGGTGGTACCTTTTCAAAAGGTATTTGTACTTGAAGGGTTCATATTGCCACCTCAAAAGTATATATTAGTACCTACAAATTTTAAGAGGAACACTTTTGTACTTTTTAGGTACCAATACGTACCCTTGAGGTATTAATATGGACCTTTTAGGTACAGATTTGTACCTTTTGAAAAGGTACCACCCCAGTGACAGCTCGCGTGCCTTTATTTCTGAGAGTGTAGATTCTGCTTTTCTTCTTGGCTTTGTGGCTGTTCATCAAGACGACAACAAGGTTTGTTTGAGCTCGGGTTGTCTATGGCTCGTTGTCACATGTATATATTATTATGGTGTAATGTCTCAGCTGTGTATTTAAAAATGGCGCTTCCTATGTTTTCATTCTCCTGGCTTGTGCTAGTGATAGTGATAGTGATGTATCTCTATAAACCAAAAGCGTTCAGCTGCGCATCTTGCTCTACCTTTTGGTACCCTTTTTTTTGTGCTAGGTACACTTTTGAAAGAGTACCCAAAAAGTGGTACAGTATGGTTCACTTTCTGGTATCTTTTGACAGTGAACATGGCCATAAAAGCGTACCGTACCATACCACTTTGTGGAAAAGGGACATAAAGGTACAAAAGTTTACCCTAAAGCAGTGTTTCTCAACCACGTTCCTGTAGGACCACCAACACTGCATGTTTTGGATGTCTCCTTTGTCTTTTACACCCATTACAGGTCTTTCAGTCTCTGCTAATGAGCTGATGATCTAAATCAGGTGTTTGGTTAAGGAAGATGGAAAATATGCAAAGCTAGTGGTCCTCCAGGAACATGGTTGAGAAACACTGCCCTAAAAGTATGCATGTCCACCTGTATGGTATAAAAGTGTACCTTTTGAAAATGTAGAAAAAGTGACAGATTTTGTACCTTTATTTCTGAAAGTGTATTTAAGTTGTTTTATTGTAACACATTTTATCATATTTTTGATCAAATAAATGCAGCCTTGATATCCAGCATAAAAGATATTAGCAAAATCATTGATAGGTTTTACCATCCGCAAGCATTTAACTTTATTCCAGTCTTCTATTTCTTACAAGCCTCTTGCATAACAGTTTGATAAGCAAGACTCTACAGATATGCACACACACACAGTTCTGGCACACATGCACTGAAGTGAGCTCATAGATCAGTTGCCATGCAATCTTGTATAAAAAAAACAGTTTAAGAGTTATAAGCCTGTGAACACATCTGTCATCTTAGTAATAATTGAAGCAATAAGTTGTTTTCCTGTCTTTTGTTCATGTAGGTTGCAGTGCATGCCATTTCCATGTCTCAAGCTAAAAAAACATCTCAGCTGATTACAGTAGATGCTCCATCAACAATGCACTGATGCATTGAACTATGCCGATAGTTAGCGCATCCAGAGAATCTGTTGTGAAAACATGTATGACTATGTGCAGTGTAAAACTGATTTACTAAAGTGCACAAGAGACGAAGATGATTTTAATAAATAGTGTTCTATTAAAGCATTTCAGCCGAGCGATATTAATGAATGTTTTCTTCATTTGATTGATCTGTTTCACTGCAGCATCTGACAGTTGTTTAGTGCAGCAAATATAAATGTGTTTGAAATTAAGTTAACATCTATTTATACATGTGAGAGAACTTGTTTCCAATTCGCATGTCACAATGACAATAAACAAGAGTAAAAACATCATGTGATTATATAACTTTCTGCCATTTAAGAGATCAACTGTGCAAACTGTTACATAATTTAAAGCATATTTTAGTTTTTTTTATGGAGTGTATGATGGTTTGCAGAAAACTCTGTAATTATACTTCATTGTGCAGGCAGGCGTCTTCATCATGCCCTGCTCTCCTTCTCCCTGTCTTTCTGCTCGCGGGCAGTAACACTGTTGACGGGTGCCCTCAGCTCTAACTCACTGCTGTAATTACTACTTCTGAGACAGTAATTTAGTACCGTCCAACCCCAAACCCACAATAAATCACATGCAAAGTGACCATGCAGAAATACCGTGTTACTCTTTCATTTTCATACTTGATAGACATATACCTGTACATAAAACAGAAGCTATAGATTGTTGAATGGATGTATGAGTTGATAGATCAGGCTAGATGAATGTGTAGATGGATATAGGTGAATAAATAAGAGGATAGATAGGGATAAATAGATATGGTTGGATGAGAGGATCTATATGGTTTATGGGTTGAGAGATGGGTTGATGACTGGACGAATAGGAAAGGATGGATATTTAGTTTAAGGCAAAATTATTTGCCCTCCTGTCCATTTTGTATTCTTTTTCAAATATTTACCAAGTTCTGTTTACAGTTTTTCTCAGTCACTTTGGTGCATTTCTCACAACACTATTTACATTTGCACAACAGTTAATGGATTTCTCAAAACAATTAGTACAAACTGCAAAACCTAGTTGATAACCTGTAAAAGCGTGTCATTTGCTCAAAATGGATAGTTCATTCCTCAAAAGCAAGTATTCATGTCAATGAAAGTGTCAATGAGGACTATTAGTTTAAATGGAATGACTATTCAGCATTCACAAGTTTAGTTAATTTTGACTGACATGACATAAGCAAACGATAATGTTAAAAAACAGCAGAGAGTTGTATGAAAGCAGTTGATGCATGTCCAAAAGCATTTGCAATTTGTTGAAAGTAATGAGAAATTGCTGCTATGATGTGAACAAATGACTAATTGTTTTGAGAAATGCATTAACTCTTGTGCAAATGTAAATAGTGTTGTGAGAAATGCACCAAAGGGACTGAGAAAAACTGTAATGGTGAGAAGATTTTTTTAACACATTTTAGTATACATAGTTTGTTCTGTAGCCAATCGAAAATAAATTAATATTGACCATAAAAAAAAAAAAAAATTCTGGTTTTATTCTAGCCAAACTAAAATAAATAAGACTTTCTCCAGAAGAAAGTTATAATAGGAAATACGGTGAAGATGTCCTTGCTCTGTTAAACATCACTTTATTATGACTCTTATTATATTCTAAAATTTCATTTTAAGGGTCCAAAATAATGCATCAGTTAAGCATTAATTAATGGTTAATTTGTTCACAATTAAGCATTAGTTAAAAACAAAAGCACTAGTAATTAATGGTTAACTATTTTTTTATTTTTTATTTTAATTAGTTAAGCTCAGTTAAACTTGTAATTCATGATTAACTTGTTCACGATTATGCATCAGTTAAGCATGAGCAAACACATAATTCATGATTAACTAAACATAAAGGCATTTTAACCATTATTTACAATTTGATAAACCATATATTATTTCTTTGATTCTTTGTGTTAACTGAACAACAAGCTAGTAATTATGTTTAATGTTGCAATTATATATAGCTAAAATAATATAATAAACATAGTTTAATCTGTTGTCCTAAAGTTAAAGTTATGTCCACATTTATAATGGCATTGAGTGATATTCAAGCTTATTGACTAGGACTAGTTAGTTGCTAATTAAGGCTAAAATGTCATTAATACAGTGCTAATAAAGGTAATTTAACCCCCTATTCTAAAGTGAAAGATATATCTACATTAATGATGGCACTTATTGAGGGATATTCAAGTCTATTGACTTAAACAAGCTAATAATTAGGGCTAAAATGTCATTAATACAGTGCTAAAAAAGAAAATGTGACCCTCTATTCTGAAGTGAAATATATATTCACATTAAGTATGACACTTATTGAGGGATATTGAAGTCTTTTGACTAGACAAAACTATGAATTATGTTTGGTCATGCTTAACTGATGCATAATTGTGAACAAGTTAATCATGATTTACAAGTTCACTGAGTTTAACTAATTCATAATTTGGGACCCTTAACATGTTTAGTTAACCATTAATTACTAGTGCTTTTGTTTTTAACTACTGCTTAATTGGGAACAAATTAACCATTAATTAATGCTTAAATAATGCATTATTTTAGACCCTTAAAATAAAGTGTTACCAATTTCGAATAAACTAATATTAGTTTATAAACTAATATTAGGGCTTATAAACTCTATATGAAGAGTTAATTTGCAAAAACAGATAATTCAGTTTATTTTCAATTCATTTTAATTAATCTTTTTTTATTTCTCTGCATCAAAGAATTCATTTGCCAAACATATATTTTATAAAAATTCATAAAAACCGAGCCATCAGATTTTGCATATGAACTCTTCAAATAATTTGATATGGATAAACAGAGATGGATTGGTGTATGATGGAGATAGATAGATAGATAGATAGATAGATAGATAGATAGATAGATAGATAGATAGATAGATAGATAGATAGATAGATAGATAGATAGATAGATAGATAGATAGATAGATAGATAGATAGATAGATAGATAGATAGATAGATAGTATGATGATGGATGGAATGGATATAGATTGATGGATAGATGAATAAGTGGAAGAATATAGATAGATAGACAGACACTCAGCACTTGTCAACACTGATCAGAGTCCTACAAATCAGGACTGACTGGAGATTTCTGGAAGCAATTATCTGCTATTTATGAAGGACCCTTGTGACAGATCCCCACAGACTGTCTCTATGAAGACTTTCCAGATTGTTTTCTGTGTTACAAGCTGAGGGTGTGGATGGCCTTCTCTTTCATTTCACATCTTTGATTCATAGCATTGGCAGGCGCTTTTTTTCTTCTTCTTCTCGAGTTGCACGTTATTCGTATCAGCAAGCTGTCAAGAAACTGGTTCATTCTTCGAGGCGATGCCAAAAATGTGTTCGCAAACACAGGCAGGGCATGAATTCCCCATCGACCCATTACTTTCTATTGCATGAACGATACTGTTGCTATCAATTAATTCTGATCCACTTCAGTGAGCATGTAAGCACTTGTATCTGGACACTACAAGCGTTCTTATTCACTCACAATGACAAGAGTGAACCCTCGCACAATCACCCGCTCAATCTGCCCTCCAGCCACGCTGCCAAACAGGTGTCTCATTGTGTAGGTGATATGAGTGTGTACCCTGCATGCGTGTGGGTTGGATTGAGCATTTGTGGGTGTGCTAGTGTGTTTTGCGCATATTTGACTGTGAGTCTCATTGCATTTTTGTTGTAGGTGATGTATGTGTGAGTGTGTGTGCCATCATGAGGATCTGGATGTGTTTGCTAGCATGCTTTCTGTTGGATTTAATGAGATTTGGAGCGCAAGGTCAGAGGAATCGCATTCCAAAGGTATGGCTTCATTCTGGCAACCCTTCTGAAAGTGTTTTTGTTTGGAAAATTGTTCTTACAAATCATCCATCCACTACTCGTATTTAATAAAGAAATGTGGGTTTTGCTAATCCAGTACTTCATAAAAGCCTCAGCTTTGATTTCATCTTTCCGAACGTGTCTAAATATTCGTTTTTGAAAAATATGTCATATGCGTGTAATCAAGTGTTAGTCCGTCTCTCCTGAAGCCTCACTGTGGTTTGGCTGCAGATGTGAGAGGTTACAGTGGTTTTGGTTTTTATGAGGGAAATAGTTTTCACTGAGCTGGTTCGACCACAAGTTCTGGGTTCACAACCAGTGTCAGAGTGCAGATTTTAAATTTGTTTGACATTTTATTGGTTTAGCAGTATTTTACAGCATCTTTACAATTTCTTTGCACTTCTCACTATTCATTTTTAATGCTTCTTATATTAATAAGCTGCATGATAACCACTGTTCTTTTTATTATTATTATAATACATAGAGCTAAATTGAATTCCCAGCCTGACGTTGTATTTAAAACCCTTCAGTGGCAGAAAAACAACAGCTGTGTGCGACGACTTTATAACAAAACCAAAATAACTTAATGGACTGAGAATTAATTCAGTTGTTTGTGCAGATGTGATTGGTGTTTTCATACTTCATTTTGGTTTTGTGCCTAACCATTTTCACCATATAAAAATTAGTTTGTTTTCCACTTTTTTTTTAAAAGGGGGATGTGACATGAGAAGCAATTTATAGGAAGCTGTTTAGTCAAAGTACAAGATCTGGCTGGTTTGACATTGGTCATATAAATACCTGTGTCTCTGTGATAGATTTACACACAGTCGACATCTTTCAAGGCAGATCAGCTCCTTTCTTAGCAAGCATTTGTTATTTTCAAAAGATGTCTAATAGATGTCTAAACATGGTCGTCTTGGCTAAAACAAGGAAATTAGTGACTACACATTATAAAGTCTGTCTATACTGTCTAGACTGTCTAGACCAGGGGTGTCCAAACTCGGTCCTGGAGGGCCGGTGTCCAGATTTTAGCTCCAACCTGCCTTAACACACCTGCAAGGATGTTTCTAGAAAGCCTGGTAAGAGCTTGATTAGCTAGCCCAGGTGTGTCTGATTGGGGTTGGAACTAACTGTTGCAGGACACCGGCCCTCCAGGACCGAGTTTGGACACCCCTGGTCTAGACATACTAGTCTTGTTTTAGAGATGTCTAGCAGATGTCTAATAGACATCTAAACATAGTCCATCTTGTCCGAAAGAAAGAAAGAGAAAGAAAGAAAGAAAGAAAGAAAGAAGCATTTTTGTTTAATAGATGTCTAATAGACATGTCTAATAGACCGGTCTAAACATAGTCATCTTGGCTAAAGAAAGAAAGCGAAAGAAAGAGAAAGAAAAAGAAAGAAAGAAAGAAAGCATTTTTTGTTTTTAAAATATGTCTAATAGACGTCTAAACATAGTCATCTTGGCGAAAGAAAGAAAGAAAGAAAGCATTTTTTGTTTTTAAAATATGTCTAATAGACGTCTTAACATAGTCGTCTTGGCTAAAACAAGGAAATGAATGTCTACACATATAAAGTCTGTCTAAAACTAGTCTAGTTTTGGGCTATTCTTAGATGTCTATTAGATTTTCACTGACAGCCCAAGTTTAGCCTTGTTTTAGCCAAGCTGTCTACATTTAGATGTCTATTAGACATCTATCAAACACAAACTTGTTTGCTAAGAAAGAAAGAAAGAAAGAAAGCATTTTTGATTTTAAGAGATGTCTAATAGACGTCTAAACATAATCATCTTGCCTAAGAAAGAAAGAAAGAAAGAAAGAAAGAAAGAAAGAAAGAAAGAAAGAAAGCAAGCAAGCATTTTTGTTTTTAAGAGATGTCTAGCAGATGTCTAATAGACATCTAAACATAGTCATCTTGGCGAAAGAAAGAAAGAAAGAAAGAAAGAAAGAAAGAAAGAAAGAAAGCATTTTTGTTTAATAGATGTCTAATAGATGTCTAATAGACGTCTAAACATAGTCATCTTGGCTAAAGAAAGAAAGAGAGAGAAAGAAAAAGAAAGAAAGAAAGAAAGAAAGAAAGAAAGAAAGAAAGAAAGCATTTTTTGTTTTTAAAATATGTCTAATAGACGTCTTAACATAGTTGTCTTGGCTAAAACAAGGAAATGAATGACTACACATATAAAGTCTGTCTAAAACTAGTCTAGTTTTGGGCTATTCTTAGATGTCTATTAGATTTTCACTGACAGCCCAAGTTTAGCCTTGTTTTAGCCAAGCTGTCTACATTTAGATGTCTATTAGACATCTATTAAACACACACTAGTTTGCTGAGAAAGAAAGAAAGAAAGAAAGAAAGAAAGAAAGAAAGAAAGAAAGAAAGAAAGAAAGAAAGAAAGAAAGAAAGAAAGAAAGAAAGAAAGAAAGAAAGAAAGAAAGAAAGAAAGAAAGCATTTTTGATTTTAAGAGATGTCTAATAGACGTCTAAACATAATCATCTTGCCTAAGAAAGAAAGAAAGAAAGAAAGGAAGAAAGCAAGCATTTTTGTTTTTAAGAGATGTCTAGCAGATGTCTAATAGACGTCTAAACATAGTCATCTTGGCTAAAGAAAGAAAGAGAAAGAGAAAGAAAAAGAAAGTAAGAAAGAAAGAAAGAAAGAAAGAAAGAAAGAAAGAAAGAAAGAAAGAAAGAAAGAAAAAGAGAGAGAAAGAAACAAAGAAAGAGATAATTTTTTTTTTGTTTTTAAAAAATGTCTAAAAGATGTCTAATAGACGTCTAAACATAGTTGTCTTGGCTAAAACAATGCAATGAATGTCTACACATATAAAGTCTGTCTAAAACTAGTCTAGTTTTGGGCTATTCTTAGATGTCTATTAGATTTTCACTGACAGCCCAAGTTTAGCCTTGTTTTAGTCAAGCTATGTACGTGTAGATGTCTATTAGACCTCTATTAAACACAACATTGTTTACTGGGTTTGTGCTGACTTCTGTGTGTGGTTATGTACTTAACAATTTGCATACACTATATACAGACCAAGGCGTTAGATGCAAATTTGTAACATTTAGAAGGGAGTTTAATAAGTGTCTTTTTGATTTTTTTCCAAACTGCTTTGCATTTAGCTCTATAGTGGTGGTTAGCTGGCATGTAGACACGTGTAAATAATGTCTCTGAAGCCTAAAGGCATATCCCTTTTATTTTTTAGGAAACTCTTTACCTCTCCCTCAGATCTGTCATCCGGACGCTTTCAATCTTTCTAAACTGTATTCAGTCAGGAACATTTTTTTTTTTGCAGCAAACCTTAAAGCGGTAAAAAATGGCTGTTAATTGAGTCGCCCTCAGGCCATTTGCAATGTAGATAAGGAAGATTTTAGCAGAATTCTTGGTGATTTATACAATTCAAGTCAATTGTTACTATCCCTTTGAGAGTCAAAAAACATATATAGGAAAAAAAAATTATAATAATAACAACACCTACAGGTCCTGATGATACACTGAGGTCTTATGAAGCAAAACAGATCATTTACTCAGACTGATTATTTTCTGTGAACATGGAGAGTCAGTTCACCAAATCAACTGACCTGTAACTCAGGTTACTAAATTATAACATACTTTCATACATGACAGTCAGCCAAAATATAACAGTATACTAGCATGTACATTATCAGTATCATATCATGCTGTTTTTTTTTTTTGTTTTGTTTTTTTTTTGGCCAAAGAATTCAGAATTCCGTTTACTCCAATTTCCAACTTTGTCAGTAATGACTTGGTGGGACGTGTATGGTATAACAAGTAACTGATGAAGCAATGAAATGAATCATTTTATGGTTTCTCATAGTTTATGGTAAAAAATTAGTTTGATGAAGATTAGTTTATTCGCCTTGTATGCTTTATTATTACTTGTTGAGCTAATAATATGATATTAATATGATAATAATATGTGTATATGTTACTTCATGACTACGTAAACAAAGGGATGAATCAGTTATTTTAACCAGAAATTAACTGTCTAAAGTATCAAGTTTGGAAGTGAATTGGAGTTCCCTGTTCAGTGTCTTGCACAATTGTTTTGCTTTATAAGACATCAATATATTATCATTTAAAGCCACAGGTATTAATTTTTTTGTCTGTATGTGATTTATAATAAATAAAAGAAAACAAGTCATCCATCAATACATTGGATGACCTGATAGTGAGTAAACTAACAGCAAACTTTTATTTTTAGTGAAGTATACCCTTTGAATAACAAAAAAAAAAAAGCAATCAAAGACTGTGCAGACCTAAAAATTCCAATGAATGAAAAAACTGAAGAAAAGTCTGCATACTCTTAAAAATCAAAAAGACACAATCAAGATAAAGTGACACGCAATTTACTGAAAAAAGACAAATGTCTTGGTCACAACGCTTTGGTCAGCATTGTATTGCCAAGCTAACAGTGTTAGAACTGTTAAGTAACCGGAAAGTATTCATAGCGCTTTACTTTTTCCATATTTTTTTATTTTAAGCCTTATTCCAAAATGGATTAAATTCATTTATTGCCTCAAAATTCTACACACAATACCCCATAATGACAATGTAAAAAAGAGTTTTTTAAATTGTTGCCAAATTATTAAAAAATAAAAAACCTGAAAAATCACATGTACAAAAATATTCACAGCCTTGAAGCTCAAAATTGAGCTCAGGTACATTCTGTTTCGACTAAGCATTCTTGAGATGTTTCAGCAGCTTAATTGGAGTTCACCTGTGGTAAATTCAGTTGATTGGACAAGGCATACACCAGTCTATATAAGGTTCCAGGGCTGACAGTGCATGTCAAAGCACAAACCAAGCATGTAGACAAAGAAATTGTCTGTAAACCTCTGAGACAGGATTGTCTTGAGGTACAAGGCTGGGGAAGGTTGCAGATAAATTTCTGCTGCTCTGAAAGTTCCAATGAGCACAGTGGCCTCCATCATCCTTAAGTGGAAGATGTTTGGAACCACCAGGACTCTTCCTAGAGCTGGCCGGCCATCTAAGCTGAGTGATCAGGGAGAAGGGCCTTAGTCAGGGAGGTGATCAATAACTCGATGGTCACTCTGTCTGAGCTCCAGTGTTCTTCTGTGGAGAGAGGAGAAACTTACAGAAGGACAACCATCTGTGCAGCAATCAGGCCTGTATGGTAGAGTGGCAGACGGAAGCCACTCCTTAGTAAAGGGCACATAGTAGCCCGGAATTTGCCAAAGACATCTGAAACAAAAGGTCTGATGAGTTTACTCAAGTTCTTTAGTTTATCTACAGGATCCACGTTAAAGTTCAATTTACTCGGTAAAACCAAGTAAAGTCTACAAATGTGCTGAAATTAGTAAAGTTTACAAGCATTTCTCAAGTAGATTGAGTAATTACTTTTTAGAGAGTATGGTAGAGTGGCCAGACAGAAGCCACTCTTTAGTAAAGGCCACGTAGTAGCCCGGAATTTGCCAAAGACATCTGAAACAAAATTCTCTGGTCTGATGAGACTAAAATTGAACTCTTCGGAGTGAATGCCAGGCATTACATTTGGAGAAAACCAGGCACCGCTCATCACCAGGCTAATACCATCTCTACAGTGAAGCATGGTGGTGGCAGCCTCATGCTGTGGGGATGTTTTTCAGCTGCAGGAACTGGAAGACTAGTCAGGATAGAGGGAAAGATGAATGCAGCAATGTACAGAGGCATCCTGAATGAAAACCTGCTCCAGAGTGCTTGACCTCAGACTAGGGCAACGGTTCATCTTCTAGCAGGACAATAATCCAAAGCACACCGCCAAAATATCAATGGGGTGGATTCACAACAACTCTGTGAATGTCCTTGAGTGGCCCAGCTAGAGCCCAGACCTAAATCCTATTGAACATCAGGAGAGATCTAAAAATGGCTGTACACCGTTGCTTCCCATCCAACCTGATAGAACTTGAGAGGTACTGCAAAGAGGAATGAGCAAAAACTCCCAAAGACTGGTGTGCCAAGCTTGTGGCATCATATTCAAAGAGACTTGAGGCTGTAATTGCTGCCAAAGATGCATCAACAAAGTATTGAGCAAAGGCTGTGAATACTTATGTACATGTGATTTTTCAGGTTTTTTTATTTTGAATAAATTTTCAACAATTAAAAAAAAATCTTTTACATTGTCATTATAGGGTATTGTGTGTAGAATTTTAAGGAAATAGATTAATTTAATCCATTTTGGAATAAGGCTGTAAAAATAAATGGGGGAAAATTTGAAGGGCTATGAGTACTTTCCAGATGCACTGGATCTTATTTAAGGAGTCACATGATGATTCAGTAGATCACATGATCAAACTAGACCAACCAGAGAAGGAGAGGGAAAATAATGAAATAAAAATATCATCTTTGAATAACATCAGGGTTGCACATATGTACATCACACTCACAGCAACATGCCTGGAAATATTCAGTTTAGTTGTTCTGGATTGTCACAATATAACAGTTTATATATACTGTATATACAGTAGATCATGCCCAATCTCATCACAGCTTGTGTATTTCCCCCTGCTTGTCAAAATAATCAATGTACAATCAATGAAGTTGAACTTTTTTCAACCACTACAAACCCAGACTTATTATGCTAAATTTGTTTCCTGTCTGTATTTTGAATTTCCCCATTATAAAAAAAAATCACCTTAGTGACTTTAATAAAATAATCAAGATCAACCTCTATTTCCAAATTTTGCACACAAAAAAAGCCTTACAAGCACTTGCAAAAGTGAGGTTACTGCAACTATGTTTTAAAGCTGGTCCTAGTCACATGAAGCCCTCTGGTGGTCAGATGCTGTTCTGGCTAGAGCTAAAGTGGAAGCTGCTGTTCTCTGGGTGACTGGCGACTTTATTGCGAGTCAGTGTGTTCAGACCCTCTTTGGAGGGCTATTAGAGGGATATCATCAGACCAACAGCGGGAAGATAAGCTGGACGGCAGCCCTTCATTGCCAGGTGAAGATCAAATGTCGTTTTATCAGGACGTGGCCACAGAAAGAGCCATTGTTAGTTTGTTAGCCTTTGTATTAGAACGGGGGCTGTTTTACTGAGTTTGTTTTTTTACGTATATAGAGTAAGTTGTTTTCAACTTATATAGAGTAAATAAAAAAAAGGATGTAAGGATGTCGCAGGACATCAACATGATTTACGGAATGACATTAAAATGTAATTTAGTGTAACTAATATATATGCCAGATTTAGAACAAGAATTGTTTGAATAAAAGAAATTTTTTGTTTGAATAAAAGATTCTATTTAAAGGGATAGTTCACCTAAGTTTACACACCCTCATCTGGGTTTCACCATTTTAACCATTGACTTCTATAGTAGGATAAATGAGTCAAATCTGTAAATCATTGGAAATCAATGGTTTCAGGTTTGCAGCTTTATTCAAAATATCTTCTTTTGTGTTCAACAGATAAAAGAAAGTCAGTAAGGTTTTGAACAAGCGTGAGTAAATGATGACAATTTTAAGTTTTGGGTGAACTATCCCTTTAAGTTAGATAGTTAGATGCCCTTTTAAGTCCACTATCCTTTAAACCTCTACATTTTTCAACAAATGCCACTAATAATTTAACAAAATCATATATATTTTTATAAATACAGTTTAGTCGTTTAATTTTTACATCAATATGCATTTTACTCTGATTGATGATTAAGCATTATCCTAGGGCTGGGCGATATTGCAAAAAAATTATCACGATATCACGATTCCTTTCATTCGATATCGATAATTATTGAATATTTTTTAACAATACATTTAGGAATATTATGATTTTTTTTTATTTAACGACTTTTTTTAATTTACCAACATTACTAAGGCAAATAGTTTTAATAGACAAAAACTAAAACATTTAAACAATATCTAATTTCTTCATAATAAAATAAGCATAAGTGTTAATAAGAGACTCATAAACTTGATAAATAAAATGTTACAAAGTGTGTGCAATGGTCAAGCTTAAATTCTGAACAATCAAAGCAAACTTTTAAGGTGTGAATAATAATGTCACAGTAAATCTCAAACTCTGTCAACAACACAAATTATGATAATCAAATCTGAGCTTTCAAGTTAAGAAACCAGCCATCATTATTCAAATACATGTTGAACATTACAAATTGTGAAGTTGAATGACTACATTACGCACTATGCTAAAAACACTGTCAGATGGGGTGCTAGTGGCTAGGATGCACAAGAAAAGAAACCAAAAAGCCATGTCTGGCGACATCCTTACATCCTTTTTTTGTTTACAATCTCCTCACTGCTGCTATACGGCACTCATTTTCGCATGTGTAGTTATTCTGACCTGATGTGACAAGCACATATGCGTGGATTCCTTAACTATTTACACTGGACTTTGCGCTCGCGCTCCCCTGACGTCTCTTGTAGCTAGGTGACCATCAACCATTTTCTCAGAGGATAACAAACAGACAAATCATTGCTGCAGCTCCGATGCAAGTTTATGGAGAAAAGTAAAAACCGCTGCAGTGTTTGGGTGCGCTGTGTTTGTCTGAGGTAATTAGTCTGCTGTTATTACTGAAATCTGTATATTCCATACAAAGTGTGCAGCAGATTGGTTAGTTCTACTTACATGAATTGCGGTGCGCTCTGGGCATTCGG
Source organism: Danio kyathit (assembly GCA_903798195.1). Lineage (NCBI taxonomy): Eukaryota > Metazoa > Chordata > Actinopteri > Cypriniformes > Danionidae > Danio > Danio kyathit. The sequence goes on along the minus strand of LR812539.1, from coordinate 21,226,461 downwards.
AAAAAGTTTAAATGTTTTTTTAACTAGGTGTGGCTGGAAAATGCACGCGGTTCGCTTGCGTGTCGCTCCCGTATGCACGACGTGCAAGTCGCGTGCCCCTATTGGAAATGACAAACTTACCCCTAAGCTTATTGGCATTGCTTCCAAGGAGTGCGCTCAGCAGCCATATTTTAATAAAACTATAGTGCTTCATACTGAAACTACATACTGAATCTTTTTTTATCGATATTGATGATGGTGTTCGGTCAATAAATATCGATACCAATTTTTTCACCCAGCCCTACATTATCCCACATATTTTGAATAAAATTTTCGTGAAAGTTATTTGTAATCTTAGCATATAGACACAAGTTTATGTATATGTCTATAAATAAAAGTTTATAGTCTCTGTATATAAAAATAACTTTGACTGACACTTGTACATTATGCATATGTTTTTTCTTTCTAACATTTATTTTATTTTTCCATAAACCATTAAATTGACAGACTGGCAAAATATAATTATAACTGTGCAAAATAGCTGTTCATGAATAACTTGCTTGTCCCCCTTTTTTTTTTTTTTTTTTTTTTTTTTTTTTTTTTTTTTTTTTGGAGTGCATCATCTTGCAAATGCCACCAAATAGCATTCAAATTGCCAATATGACCAAAATACCTGGCTGAGATTCATGCAAATAAAGAAACTAGACAGAATCACAGCTGATTTTAGGGAGACACATGTTTCAATTTTGTATGATGTCATGTTGATATACAGCAACAATCCTCTGCCTTTGACACCATGATGTGGGTGTTTTATCACACTGAGAGACTGTTTTTCATTTCCCATTCAGAACCAAGCCAGGCCATATGGAATCCAGACCACGATTCTCTATCATTTTACCCTTTTTTTTATTCTTTCTTTTTTTTTTCTTTCTTTTTTGTAAATCTTTGTCTCAAAATGTTGTATGTGCAACTGTCTGTGAACTTGTTTTTGTGGTTTATGAGGACACAAAATTGTAAAATGGCATGGCTTTGACCTAGGTGTACAACTATTAAGGTGGTTTATGAGGACATGCCTTGTGTCCTTGTAAATCAAACACTTAAAAATCATACTTAATGAGGTCTTTTGACATGAGGTCAGATCTCACTACATCATTCCTGATTGAAGGGTACAATAGTTTCAATTATTGTTGTTTTATTTGCACTGAAACTATTCCCAATATTTACCTCAACATCTGTTAGCAGCAGCAAATTCAACAATATGTTAAAATGAAAATTACAGCTTTAATCAAGCCACATAAACACTCTCACATTAAATTAGACCCTATGAAGAATACAAGTCATTATATTGTCATTAAACGCATTACTGTACACAAAGCTCCCAGATGTACAAACCAAACAAGCAGAACGGAATGATAGTTTACAGGCAATTCAGTGAAGTCATTTGTTTTATGTTCTTAGGGTCTTCGTAGACGTGGGATTATTCGTGGTGATGGGACTTTGCCCACTGGATCCAAACGTCCTGCAATTGTGGGCCGTGGCGATGTGTTTTGAGGTGGATGAAGATACAGACCTTCTGGACCAAAACGTCTTGTCTAAAATGGAGATAAACCTTCCAAAACATTCCCAACTGACACTACAAGCAGCCGAGATGGTAAGCCAGAATCCACATCTAAACATCTTGATGAAAACATCACCGTTGACAAGCACAACCAGGCAAACCTTTACCAAAGAAGCCAGTGGACACCACTATTATCAATCTGGATGTATCTGGAAAACCTACTGGAAGTACTGTTCCTAGTAGAGAAATCCACTTGATGACCACATCAAGTCCTGAGGATGAAGAATCAAACTTGTTAAAAGAGACTTCGGGGTCACCACACTGGCTCCTGCTAGGACTTCTTGGGACAATGTGTCGAAAGGCAGTGGAAGGACACCATCGAAATCTCCAGATATTCATGCAGGATCTGGAGGTGGATCTGAGGACCATCCGGATACCATTGTGCTTACAGGCAGACAAGGAGACATTGTGCGTGGGTCTGATGGGAAAATGTATCGCATCCAAAGAGGGCCCATTGGGCCAATGGGGCCCCGAGGTGAGCCTGTGAGTATAAATTTGATATATTTGACGTTATTGATTAAACCAATAAATAGTTTTTTGAAATGTCTTTTTATTTATTTGTTTGTTTGTTTGTTTATTTTTTCAGTTAAAAATATGGTTTTGTGTGATTATGGTTGAAATTATAGTATCTTCATAGCTAATTAAAATACGAAAAATGAAAGAAAAAAAAAGCTGAAAAAATGAAGGCTACTGTAAATAATAATTATTATATTAATTAATATGTTATGATGATTATATCAATTATTTTATATTATTATATATATAGATGTGCTATATATCGGTGGCCATATCGTTATCGGTCCGATGTCAAAATTAGGCTGACATCTATAAGCCGATAGATTACGTAATTGTACAGAACTGCCTACCTGGCGGATGCGTGGCCGGAACTTGTTCAGAATGGTCCAGTGCACTATAATAGAGCTTTCCTCACATTGTTTATTCCATCAAAGTCTGTCCTTTCTTTGTGTAGTATTGCTGGGCGTTAATATCTCAGTAAGTAACCCTATTCCTTATCATTGTAGATATGTTTGATAGAGTGTCATTGTGTATTTTGGTTTAAATCGCCTCAGGAAAAATATTACACGTGTAAACATAATAGCAGCGATGCACGCATGCTAAACAACTCGTTGGGTTGTTTGTAATATAATAGGATTATTTGTTCTTATCAACGCCTCGTTTGGCATGTGTTGTTGATGCAGGATTGTATTCAGTTTGATCTTAAAATTCATATTGATTATAATGAGCACACGTGAGGGCTATCACCACACACACACACACACACACACACACACACACATATCCAGACATCCCAAGTCTCAGATGCCCGCAAACGAATGATAATCTCCTGGAAATTGCGCGTCTCCTCCCGGTCCTTAAATATGTTGCGCACCTCTCTCCACCGCATCCCTCCCTGCTCTTCAGATACATCACGCATCACAATAAGTTATTTTTGGCATGCTATAAAGGCATGAATATAGGTCTATATAATCGCCTTGCAATTTTTTAATTATATTGAAATTATAGCTGTAAAATATTAGCTTTTTGCTTTGAGTAGGCTCTTCAGTTCATAAGCAGTTCAAACTTTTATGAAGTTTTTTAAATAAAATCCGTTGTTCACTCTATAAAAATATAACATTTTGAAATATATATATATATATATACAGTAAAAGTCAGAATTATTAGCCCCTGTGAATTATTAACCCCCTTTTTTTTCCCCCCAATTTCTGTTTAACAGAGAGAAGATTTTTTCAACACATTTCTAAACATAATAGTTTTAATAACTCATTTCTAATAACTGATTTATTTTATCTTTGTCATGATGACAGTAAATAATATTTTACTAGATCTTTTTCAAGACACTTCTATACAGCTTAAAGTGACATTTAACTAGGCTTAACTAGGTAAACTAGGCAGGTTAAGGTAATTAGGCAATATATATATATATATATATATATATATATATATATATATATATATATATATATGTGTGTGTATATATATATATGTGTGTATATATATATATATATATATATATATATATATATATATATATATATATATATATATATATATATATATATGTAATTTATATATATATATATATATATATGTATATATATATATATATATATATATATATATATATATATATATATATATATATGTGGTGTGTGTGTGTGTGTGTGTGTGTATACTGTATGTGTGTGTATATGTATATGTGTGTGTCTTATTACTATTTATTATTATTAACATTAATAATAATAATAATAATAATAATAATAATAATAATAATAATAATAGTAATAATAATAATAATGGTGACGTAAATAATGATAATAATCATCATAATAAAAATAATCATAATGAAATAAGTGTATTAGTGAAAAGCAAATGAAATTAAGCTTAAAAATGCTTATTTTAAAGTGTAAAAACTTCAACTATGAAACTAAAAGCAATTAAGACTTTATAATATTGTAAACTAAATACATAAAAGTGCTTCTGTATAAATTTTACAGAATGTGTTGCACTTATGTCACATCCTGTTATAATGATTGAATATGGATTACCAGTTTACATCTTAAAAGGGAATTGACAAAAGCTGGAATCAATTGCTCTAGCAGATATGTCACACATATTACAAGTCAAACAAGGCATGTGCAGCTTTTATAAACACAATAAGAAACTTCTTTCTCAATCTGAAACATCACAAGAACCAGGTCTGACGCACAGAGCACACGAGGAAAAAATGAAAGAAGGGAATAATTAGGTCTTTGATGTTGTCTATGTATATTACAGCTGTTATAAGCTGAACTACATACTACATATGTCCCTATGTCTTACTGTTCATATTTGCTTTCATCCGCTTCTCTATAATTGGCTGTAGGAGGAACAGCCCCAATCTCAATCACCCAATCAAATACAACGTTCACCTGGTTTTACAAATGACCAGGCCTAACAGAAGTAAACCCAGATGTGGTGCCATCTGGAGGTTTCTGGCTGAGCTCCAGTGGCTCAGACTCTGTAATAGACCTCTATTTGTTCATGAAGGGTTGATTTATGCCATTAACCAGACACTGCACTGCCCGGGAGCAAAATTCAGCAGGGATGCAGTAATTAATAAGCCCTATTTTTCACGTTGCTGTTTCTATTACCCTGCTTTTCTGTCTTGCTGGGGGTCAAGCTTTTAGTTATATGTTGGAATAAGGATCTAATTTTGAAGCTACAGGTTTACATGAACCCAGAATGTAATTTAAATAAACAAATATTTAAATATTAGATTTAAATGAGCTTAGGTGTTCAAATGTAATCTTTTTTGAACATGCCTTTACTGGAGTTAGAATAGTATATTGTAATGCAGTGTGTGTTGTTACTGTATAGTTAAATAAATATAATGTTAGATGAAAAACATTGCAATAAAGGTATAAAGATAAAATTTGAAAAACTTTTAAATAAATAAAATAAAATAAAAATGACCAAAGCACATACAGTAATACAAATATTAAAACCAAAAAAACAACAACTTTGGAATCTGTAACCACAAGGGAGAGTTGGTTAACAACGGAGAGAGGATCCACATGCAGCTTTATTCAGAGTCGTAAGACAGGCAATGGTCAAACACAGGAGCAAACGGGTACATACAGGGAAATCTGGAAGTGTAATCAGTTAACAGGCAAATGGTTGATACAGGCGGCAGACAAAGTGTTCATTCAGATGTCAGACAAGAACAGAGCATTTACAACTAATATTTATAACTGCATCACCCTGGATTCGAACACATTATCTCAGCATGCTAGTCTGGAACTCTCACCGGTCCACTAAATCACTTGAAACCTCAACTCTACAATGTGAGGTTTAATACCTCTGTAGAGACGGGTTTCAAAACGTTTCAAAGCTTCGACACATTTGCTTCGACTGTTTCACTGTTTTATAAAGCCTCACTTTGCCCACCTCTAGTACATACAGGGAAATCTGGAAGCGTAGTCAGGTAACAGGCAAATGGTCGATACAGGCAACGTAAACAACAGAACAAGGGAAGGATCAAACACAGAGAGACTAAACAATAAGGATGGCTGACGTGAAACTGATGTTTCGACACAGTGTTGAGATCCCGAAGCGCAAGTGTTTCGAAACACTGCACCGAAGCATGATCTGAAACACCCAGGTCACGTGATTAAGGCGATTCAAAACACCAGATCACGTGACTAAAGCGATTCAAAGCATTGGTCATTTCAGAAGCGGTTTAAGACCTGACGAATCTGCGTTTGTCTGACAGGGTCGGGATAATTCTCTACCTCATGTAGTCTAGTGGGCTGTGCGTATGCACAGAGTAACTGTGCTGCAAATGGCCAGAGTTCGAACTTGTACGAATACTTGTACAAATACTCTGAAAATATGATTTGATGTATTTCAATAATGTTACTTTATGTTTGATGAACAAAAACAAGACCTATTATTCCCAAAGTGTTCATTCAGATGTCCGACCAATGTTAAAACAAAACACGTTACAAGAACAGAGCATTTACAACTAACATTTATAACTACATCACCCTGGATTTGAACACATTATCTCTGCATGCTAGTCTGGAACTCTCACCGCTCCACTAAATCCCTTGAAACCTCAGCTCTAAAAAGTGGGGTTTAATACCTCAATTTGCTTAACTGTTTCTTTGCTGAAGCTGTTCCAGAGCAATACATAAAATTGGCCACTAGGTGTCACTGTAGAGACTGGTTTCAAAACGTTTCAAAGCTTCGACACATTTGCTTCGACTGTTTCAGTGTTTCATATAGCCTCGCTTTACCCACCACTAGTACATACAGGGAAATCTGGAAGCGTAGTCAGGTAACAGGCAAATGGTCGATACAGCAGCAGACAACGTAAACAAGAAAACAAGGCAGGCTCAACACAGAAAGACTAAACAAGGAAACCGCTTCACAATGTTACAGCGTAAAAACCAACAAGACTCAGCAAAGTGTGTGACAAAGTGAGCTTGAGCACCTCCCAGCTGTGTGCGTGTGTAATCGGAGCACAAGAGGAAAAAATGTAACCGGAACAGGTGTGTGTGAGGTGCATGACAGGATTTGAAGTTCATTGGGTGACAGGATTGTAGTCTTGGTGAAAGTGAATGTTTACCACGATCTGCAAGCCTGGAACGCTGGTGATTGTGAAAGAAGTATTACATTTAGTTTTTGGAAGGAAATCTATGATATAGCTTGCAGTTAAGGTATAAAATAAATAAATAAATAAGGGTGACACAGTGGTTCTGTCGTTAGCACTGTCGCCTCACAGCAAGAAAGTCGCTGATTCGAGTCCCGGCTGGCTCAGTTGGCATTTCTGTGTGTAGTTTGCATGTTCTCCCCATTTTCACGTGGGTTTCCACCGGGTGCTCTGGTTTCCCCCACAGTCCAAGATATGCGGTATAGGTGAATTGAATTAAACTACAATTGGCCGTAGTGTATGTGTGTGAATTAGTGTGTGTGGGTGTTTCCCAGTGATGTGTCGCAGCTGGAAGGGCATCTGCTGCGTAAAAATATGTTGGATAAGTTGGTGGTTCATTCTGCTGTGGCGACCCCTGATGAATAAAGGGACTAAGCCGAAGGAAAATTAATGAATAAATGAATGAAACATTTAATAAAAAATAAATAAATAACATAAAAATAACCAAATCACATACAGTAATACTAAAACTAAAAAAAAAAAACTTTTGAAGTACTACATTTAGTTTTCGGAAGGAAATCTATATGTTAGATGATATAGTTTGCAGTTAAGGTATAAAATAAATAAATAAATGTAAAATAAAAATAAGATAAATAAAATAAATAACAGTAAATAAAAAATAAATAAATAAATATAAAATAAATAAATGATAAATAAATAAATAAATAAAAATAAAAAAAAAGTAAATAAAAAATAAATAAATAAATATAAAATAAATTAAAATAAGATCAAATAAAATAAATTAAACTAAATAAATAAATAAAATAAATAAATGAAATAAAAAATAAGATAAAATAAATTAATTAAAATTAAATAAATAAATAAATAAATAAGGGCGACGCTGTGGAGCAGTAGGTAGTGCCGTCACCTCACAGGAAGAAGATCGCTGGTTCGAGCCTCGGCTGGGTCAGTTGGCGTTTCTGTGTGGAGTTTGCATGTTCTCCCTGCATTCGCGTGGGTTTCCTCCGGGTGCTCCGGTTTCCCCCACAGTCCAAAGACATGCAGTACAGGGGAATAGGGTAGGCTAAATTGTCCGTAGTGTATGAGTGTGAATGAGTGTGTATGGATGTTTCCCAGAGATGGGTTGCAACTGGAAGGGCATCCACTGCGTAAAACATGTGCTGGATAAGTTGGCGGTTCATTCCGCTGTGGCGACACCGGATTAGTAAAGGGACTAAGCCGAAAAGATAATGAATGAATGAATGAATGAATAAATGAATATAATAAAAATGACAAAAGCAGTACAATAAAAAAAATAAAAGAAAATTTGAAAGTATAATAAATAAAATAACAAAGTCCACATTCTAATAAATACTCTTTAATGGCAAATAAATGTTGGTCCAGTAAAGATGGCCATATTTTATTTTAAAGGCTAAATTAATAGTTTGTACTGCTCTTTTTTCACAAATTGTTTAGTGCCATGAAGTCAAATAAATTTTTTATTTTTGTGCATCCAAAAAAAAAAAAAAAAGCTCTGTTGTCGTAACCCAGCGTTGGGTCAAATATGGACAAACTTGGTTAAAAGTGTCATTTAAGTTTGAATTGATTTGGCTGTGAAGGGTGTGAATGGTTTTAAATGCAAAACATACAAACCAGTTGTCGTCCTGCAGGAAGCCAGCTTTGATGTGATGGTTTAAAAGCTTAGGTTTAATTTTAACAATGTGCTCATATTACCCTGGTCCTAGTGCCACTAAAATTAATGACTTTTATTAGCTAGTTTGACCTCTGAACTCTGAATGGTTGTTTTATTGAGTATAGTAATTTTTTTTAATCCTGTTTATCATTGATTGTTTATCCTTTCTATCAGCGATACATCTGTTACATGAGCTTGGTTGCTGTTAAAAATGACAGCTGTTCTTATTTTATTTGTTTAGATGCTGCTTTGTATATTTTTTAATCTCTTTTCTAGGGGTGTCCTGGGAATGCTGGCTATCCTGGACCCAAAGGAACAAGGTATGCTAATCAGAGAGTGTTTACTAACAAGAAATGTATTGGAATTGTCAGTGTAGTGTCACAGTGAATGAAAGCAAGCCGAGGTCTTAGAGCTTTACTACTGAAGTTCACTGAAAGTTCGCATGCCTGTGGTCATGACCGTCTCACCTCTCGTGTCTTTTTATGACCTTTGTCACTTCAGAAGACAGCTCTCATTTGTTCAGTCCAAACACAAATCTAAATGCCAGCAGGAGAGCTTGCGAAGACATGCTGACAGACTTACTTCCTATCTTCATATAGTCACAGATAAATGATTATGAATTTGGATGTTTCCTTATATGTTTGCTCTTTATTTTTTTTTCTATGTCACTTTTATTAACATATTTAACATTTGAAGATTAAAGGTCTCCCATTTACGGAGCGTTTATCAATTCAGCATTCAAAATTAGTAAACTTTTGCTAACTGAATTCTGATTGTCCATCTTGCATTTATCATGTTAATACAAATAAATGAAAGATAATTGTTAGATGAAAAATGTTGCAGTTGAGGTATAAAATTATACAATTGCAAAAATGTAATATTAAATAAATAAATAAATAAATACAGTAAATAAATAAATAATAAATAAATAAAAGATGTCCATATTTCATTTTTAGAGGCCAATTTAATAGTTTTTATTGCTTGGATGACAAAAGAGGTGGCACGGTGGCTCAGTGGTTAGCACTGTTGCCTCACAGCAAGAAGGTCGGTGGGTGTAAACAAACTGTTTTGTGCCAAAAATATTCAAATATAAAGGTCTCTCATTTATGAAGCATTTAACAATTCAGGATTTCAAATTTAGTCAACATTTGTGATATTTGCAAACTGAATTCTGCTTGGGAGTATTTCTAGCATTTAATTGCATACTAAATTGTGACTGATATTTCTTGCATCTCTTTAAAAATCTACAGCCATCTTTAAAATGTAAATATACATTAGACTTAATAGGGGCCAGTTTAACTTTTAAAGCATCGAGAGTTGGAGTTGAGGAGTAAAATGTTTTGCAATGACAATAAGCAAATTAAAGAACACAGGTCTACTCATTAATATTTAATGCAGCCCATTAATCAGTGTTAATTAGTCTCAAAGAGGGAGAGTTGTTAGTGATAAGATGCATGTAATCTACTGAAAACACATGCAAAGTGCAAATGAGTATCTCTTAGCTGTCACTGTGCTGCCATTGGGAGCCTCAAGTTTTCTTCACTATATTCCAATTAAATCCTAATCTAAGCATGACAAACTACTGTATATATCATTGGAAAAGTCTAAGACTACTGAAATACATATCTATCACCATTTTTGTTAGGTGGGAAGAGTAATAGATCAAAACCCATTTAATTTCAGGGTCTCACCCATAAACCTATGGGACCATTTACGGTAATTTTTAAAAAATACATGTATACTGTATTGTTGTATATAAAATTAACTATAAACGATATACACTACTGGTCAAAAGTTTGCGGTCAGTTTTTTTTCATGTTTTTTCTTATAAAATTATTCTGCTCATCAACAGCATTTATTAAATGTAAAGAAAATGTTAAGTTGTTAAATACTTATTTATGCAATATTTATTTATTACTTATTGTATGTAGTTTCAAATGAAATTATTACTCCAGTCATTATTGCTTTATTACTATTAATAATAATAATAATAATATAATAAAAGTAAAAATAATAATTAATATTAGAGTGATTTCTGAAGGATCATGTGACTCTAAAGACTGGAGAAATGAAGCTGAAAATTCATCTTTAAAATCACTAAAATAAATTATTAAATTATAATCTATTTTGAACAGTTATTTTATAGTGCAATAACATTTCACAATTTTACTATTTTTACTGTATTTTTGATTAAATAAATTCAGCCTTGGTGAGCAGGATAAGCTTCATTTAAAACGCTTAAAAATCGTACTCACCCCAAACTTTTGATATGTATCATTTGAAAGCTTAACATTAACGTTTCCAAATCTGGTGACTGATTTTTGATAAATATTACTGAGCAACAGTTTTACCCAATACTCATTGAAAGGAGTCGTAAAGCGTTAGTTTGCTACAGCAATACACTTTTTTTCCCACAATTTCACAATCCACAATTTTTTTTTGATGTTTTTAGAGGCTAAATTCAAATCAAATTCCACCAAACTGCCCATAATACTTTAGGGTTTGATGTCAACCTAACAAATCTTATCAAATGTTCATCAAAAGGTTCAAAACATACACAGCAATAGAGAGCACCCTTATGTAACAGCCAATGGGAACTGAATGTCATCTGGTGGTGATGTCTGGTACTGCGCCCCAAACAAATGTTCATTTTTTGAGATATCAACTTTAAATGATTTTTAATTAACATTAGTTTAAGCTAACTAAATGAATTTGAGGGAGAAAAAAAGACAAGCACTTAAGACAGAAACCACCAAATGTGTTAAAATAAATGAGTCAAGTATACTCTTGGGATAAGGCACGCAAATCTGAAATTACGCCTTGAAAAGTCATAGCACTACTGGTAGTTGTCTCCAAACTCTTCCGCCTTAAAGCTCTGCCCAGGCTGGTTGATTGGCACTCCTCATTTGCATTTGATTTATCATTTAATCATTACAGGTTTATACTGAGTTGTTAATGAAAATTAAATATAAATACATTTGATTTCTCATTTGAGAATGCGTTTTGATTTATTATTTGATAGTTTGAGCATTTGATTTATCATAAAGTATATATTAGTACCTACAAATTTTAAGAGGAACACTTTTGTACTTTTTAGGTACCAATACGTACCCTTGAGGTATTAATATGGACCTTTTAGGTACAGATTTGTACCTTTTGAAAAGGTACGACCCCAGTGACAGCCCGTGTACCTTTATTTCTGAGAGTGTAGATTCTGCTTTTCTTCTTGGCTTTGTGGCTGTTCATCAAGACGACAACAAGGTTTGTTTGAGCTTGGGTTGACTATGGCTCGTTGTCACATGTATATATTATTATGGTGTAATGTCTCAGCTGTGTATTTAAAAATGGCGCTTCCTATGTTTTCATTCTCCTGGCTTGTGCTAGTGATAGTGATAGTGATGTATCTCTATAAACCAAAAGCGTTCAGCTGCGCATCTTGCTCTGCCTTTTGGTACCCTTTTTTTTGTGCTAGGTACCCTTTTGAAAGAGTACCCAAAAAGTGGTACAGTATGGTTCACTTTCTGGTATCTTTTGACCGTGAAAACGGCCATAAAATCGTACCGTACCGTACCACTTTGTGGAAAAGGGACATAAAGGTACAAAAGTTTACCCTAAAGCAGTGTTTCTCAACCACGTTCCTGTAGGACCACCAACACTGCATGTTTTGGATGTCTCCTTTGTCTTTCACACACATTACAGGTCTTTCAGTCTCTGCTAATGAGCTGATGATCTAAATCAGTTGTTTGGTTAAGAAAGATGGAAAATGTGCAAAGTTAGTGGTCCTCCAGGAACATGGTTGAGAAACACTGCCCTAAAATTATGCATGTCCACCTGTATGGTATCAAAGGGTACCTTTTGAAAATGTAGAAAAAGTGACAGATTTTGTACCTTTATTTCTGAAAGTGTATTTAAGTTGTTTTATTGTAACACATTTTATCATATTTTTGATCAAATAAATGCAGCCTTGATATGCAGCATAAAAGATATTAGCAAAATCATTGATAGGTTTTACCATCCGCAAACATTTAACTTTTATTCCAGTCTTCTATTTCTTTTTTCTTACAAGCCTCTTGCGTAACAGTTTGATAAGCAAGACTCTACAGAGATGCACACACACACAGTTCTGGCACACATGCACTGAAGTGAGCTCATAGATCAGTTGCCATGCAATCTTGTATAAAAAAACAGTTTAAGAGTTATAAGCCTGTGAACACATCTGTCATCTTAGTAATAATTGAAGCAATAAGTTGTTTTCCTGTCTTTTGTTCATGAGGGTTGCAGTGCATGCCATTTCCATGTCTCAAGCTAAAAAAACATCTCAGCTGATTACAGTAGATGCTCCATCAACAATGCACTGATGCATTGAACTATGCCGATAGTTAGCGCATCCAGAGAATCTGTTGTGAAAACATGTATGACTAGATGCAGTGTAAAACTGATTTATTAAAGTGCACAAGAGAGGAAGATGATTTTAATAAATAGTGTTCTATTAAAGCATTTCAGCCGAGCGATATTAATGAATGTTTTCTTCATTTGATTGATCTGTTTCACTGCAGCATCTGACAGTTGTTTAGAGCAGCAAATATAAATGTGTTTGAAATTAAGTTAACATCTATTTATACATGTGAGAAAACTTGTTTCCAATTCGCATGTCACAATGACAATAAACAAGAGTAAAAACACCATGTGATTATATAACTTTCTGCCATTTAAGAGATCAACTGTGCAAACTGTTACATAATTTAAAGCATATTTTGTTTTTTTTTATGGAGTGTATGATGGTTTGCAAAAAACTCTGTAATTATACTTCATTGTGCAGGCAGGGCGTCTTCAGTCATCATGCCCTGCTCTCCTTCTCCCTGTCTTTCTGCTTGCGGGCAGTAACACTGTTGACGGGTGCCCTCAGCTCTAACTCACTGCTGTAATTACTACTTCTGAGACAGTAATTTAGTACCGTCCAACCCCAAACCCACAATAAATCACATGCAAAGTGACCATGCAGAAATACTGTGTTACTCTTTCATTTTCATACTTGATAGACATATACCTGTACATAAAAAAGAAGCTATAGATTGTAGAATGGATGTATGAGTTGATAGATAAGGCTAGATGAATGTGTAGATGGATATAGGCGAATAAATAAGAGGATAGATAGGGATAAATAGATATGGTTGGATGAAAGGATCTATATGGTTTATGGGTTGAGAGATGGTTTGATGACTGGACGAATAGGAATGGATAGATATTTAGTTTAAGGCAAAATTGTTTGCCCTCCTGTCAAATTTGTATTCTTTTTCAAATATTTCCCAAGTTCTGTTTACAGTTTTTCTCAGTCGCTTTGGTGCATTTCTCACAACACTATTTACATTTGCACAACAGTTAATGCATTTCTCAAAACAATTAGTACAAACTGCAAAACCTAGTTGATAACCTGTAAAAGCGTGTCATTTGCTCAAAATGGATAGTTCATTCCTCAAAAGCAAGTATTCATGTCAATGAAAGTGTCAATGAGAACTATTAGTTTAAATGGAATGACTATTCAGCATTCACAAGTTTAGTTAATTTTGACTGACATGACATAAGCAAACGATAATGTTAAAAAACAGCAGAGAGTTGTATGAAAGCAGTTGATGCATGTCTAAAAGCATTTGCAATTTGTTGAAAGGAATGAGAAATTGCTACTATGATGTGAACAAATGACTAATTGTTTAGAGAAATGCATTAACTCTTGTGCAAATGTAAATAGTGTGTGAGAAATGCACCAAAGGGACTGAGAAAAACTGTAATGGTGAGAAGATTTTTTAACACATTTTAGTATACATAGTTTGTTCTGTAGCCAATCGAAAATAAATTTATATTAACCATAAATAAAATAAATTCTGGTTTTATTCTAGCCAAACTAAAATAAATAAGACTTTCTCCAGAAGAAAGTTATAATAGGAAATAACGTGAAGATGTCCTTGCTCTATTAAACATCACTTTATTATGACTCTTATTATATTCTAAAATTTCATTTTAAGGGTCCAAAATAATGCATCAGTTAAGCATTAATTAATGGTTAATTTGTTCACAATTAAGCATTAGTTAAAAACAAAAGCAAAAGTAATTAATGGTTAACTAATTTTTTTTTTTTTAATTAGTTAAGCTCAGTTAAACTTGTAAATCATGATTAACTTGTTCACGATTATGCATCAGTTAAGCATGAGCAAACACATAATTCATGATTAACTAAACATAAAGGCATTTTAACCATTATTTACAATTTGATAAACCATATATCATTTCTTTGATTCTTTGTGTTAACTGAACAACAAGCTAGTAATTATGTTTAATGTTGCAATTATATATAGCTAAAATAATATAATAAACACAGTTTAACCTGTTGTCCTAAAGTTAAAGTTATGTCCACATTTATAATGGCATTGAGTGATATTCAAGCTTATTGAATAGGACTAGTTAGTTGCTAATTAGGGCTAAAATGGCATTAATACAGTGCTAATAAAGGTAATTTAACCCCCTATTCTAAAGAGAAAGATATATCTACATTAATTATGGCACTTATTGAGGGATATTCAAGTCTATTGACTTAAGCTAATAATTAGGGCTAAAATGTCATTAATACAGTGCTAAAAAAGAAAATGTGACCCTCTATTCTAAATTGAAAGATATATCCACATTAAGTATGACACTTATTGAGGGATAGTCTTTTGACTAGACAAAGCTATGAATTATGTTTGGTCATGCTTAACTGATGCATAATTGTGAACAAGTTAATCATGATTTACAAGTTCACTGAGTTTAACTAATGCATAATTTGGGACCCTTAACATGTTTAGTTAACCATTAATTACTAGTGCTTTTGTTTTAACTACTGCTTAATTGTGAACAAATTAACCATTAATTAATGCTTAAATAATGCATTATTTTAGACCCTTAAAATAAAGTGTTACCAATTTCGAATAAACTAATATTAGGGCTTATAAACTCTATATGAAGAGTTAATTTGCAAAAACAGATAATTCAGTTTATTTTCAATTCATTTTAATTAATCTTTTTTTATTTCTCTGCATCAAAGAATTCATTTGACAAACATATATTTTATAAAAATTCATAAAAACCGAGCCATCAGATTTTGCATATGAACTCTTCAAATAATTTGATTTGGATAAACAGAGATGGATTGGTGTATGATGGATGGAGATAGATAGATAGATAGATAGATAGATAGATAGATAGATAGATAGATAGATAGATAGATAGATAGATAGATAGATAGATAGATAGATAGATAGATAGATAGATAGATAGATAGATAGATAGATAGATAGATAGATAGATAGTAAGATAGATGGATATAGATTGATGGGTAGATGAATAAGTGGAAGAATATAGATAGATAGACAGACACTCAGCACTTGTCAACACTGATCAGAGTCCTACAAATCAGGACTGACTGGAGATTTCTGGAAGCAATTATCTGCTATTTATGAAGGACCCTTGTGACAGATCCCCACAGACTGTCTCTATGAAGACTTTCCAGATTGTTTTCTGTGTTACAAGCTGAGGGTGTGGATGGCCTTCTCTTTCATTTCACATCTTTGATTCATAGCATTGGCAAGCGCTTTTTTTCTTCTTCTTCACGAGTTGCACATTATTCGTATCAGCAAGCTGTCAAGAAACTGGTTCATTCTTCGAGGCGATGCCAAAAATGTGTTCGCAAACACAGGCAGGGCATGAATTCCCCATCGACCCATTACTTTCTATTGCATGAACGATACTGTTGCTATCAATTAATTCTGATCCACTTCAGTGAGCATGTAAGCACTTGTATCTGGACACTACAAGCGTTCTTATTCACTCACAATGACAAGAGTGAACCCTCGCACAATCACCCGCTCAATCTGCCCTCCAGCCACGCTGCCAAACAGGTGTCTCATTGTGTAGGTGATATGAGTGTGTACCCTGCATGCGTGTGGGTTGGATTGAGCATTTGTGGGTGTGCTAGTGTGTTTTGCGCATATTTGACTGTGAGTCTCATTGCATTTTTGTTGTAGGTGATGTATGTGTGAGTGTGTGTGTGCCATCATGAGGATCTGGATGTGTTTGCTAGCATGCTTTCTGTTGGATTTAATGAGATTTGGAGCGCAAGGTCAGAGGAATCGCATTCCAAAGGTATGGCTTCATTCTGGCAACCCTTCTGAAAGTGTTTGTTTGGGAAAATTGTTCTTACAAATCATCCATCCACTACTCGTATTTAATAAAGAAATGTGGGTTTTGCTAATCCAGTACTTCATAAAAGCCTCAGCTTTGATTTCATCTTTCCGAACGTGTCTAAATATTCGTTTTTGAAAAATATGTCATATGCGTGTAATCAAGTGTTAGTCCGTCTCTCCTGAAGCCTCACTGTGGTTTGGCTGCAGATGTGAGAGGTTACAGTGGTTTTGGTTTTTATGAGGGAAATAGTTTTCACTGAGCTGGTTCGACCACAAGTTCTGGGTTCACATCCAGTGTCAGAGTGCAGATTTTAAATTTGTTTGACATTTTATTGGTTTTGCAGTATTTTACAGCATCTTTACAATTTCTTTGCACTTCTCACTATTCATTTTTAATGCTTCTTATATTAATAAGCTGCACGATAACCACTGTTCTTTTTATTATTATTATAATACATAGAGCTAAATTGAATTTCCAGCCTGACATTGTATTTAAAATCCCTCAGTGGCAGAAAAACAACAGCTGTGTGCGACGACTTTATAACAAAACCAAAATAACTTAATGGACTAAGAATTAATTCAGTTGTTTGTGCAGATGTGATTGGTGTTTTCATACTTAATTTTGGTTTTGTGCCTAACCATCTTTTCACCATATAAAAATTAGTTTGTTTTCCACTTTTTTTTTAAAAGGGGGATGTGACATGAGAAGCAATTTATAGGAAGCTGTTTAGTCAAAGTACAAGATCTGGCTGGTTTGACATTGGTCATATAAATACCTGTGTCTCTGTGATAGATTTACACACAGTCGACATCTTTCAAGGCAGATCAGCTCCTTTCTTAGCAAGCATTTGTTATTTTCAAAAGATGTCTAATAGATGTATAAACATGGTCGTCTTGGCTAAAACAAGGAAATGAGTGACTACACATTATAAAGTCTGTCTAGACTGTCTAGACCAGGGGTGTCCAAACTCGGTCCTGGAGGGCCGGTGTCTTGCAGATTTTAGCTCCAACCTGGCTTAACACACCTGCAAGGATGTTTCTAGAAAGCCTGGTAAGAGCTTGATTAGCTAGCCCAGGTGTGTCTGATTGGGGTTGGAACTAACTTTTGCAGGACACCAGCCCTCCAGGACCGAGTTTGGACACCCCTGGTCTAGACATACTAGTCTTGTTTTTAAGAGATGTCTAATAGATGTCTAATAGATGTCTAAACATAGTCATCTTGGCTAAAACAAGAAAGAAAGAAAGAAAGAAAGAAAGAAAGAAAGAAAGAAAGAAAGAAAGAAAGAAAGAAAGAAAGAAAGAAAGAAAGAAAGAAAGAAAGAAGAAAAAAAAAATGTCTAAAAGATGTCTAATAGATGTCTTGGCTAAAACAATGCAATGAATGACTAAACGTATAAAGTCTCTCTAAAACTAGTCTAGTTTTGGGCTATTCTTAGATGTCTATTAGATTTATAATGACAGCCCAAGTTTAGCCTTGTTTTAGCCAAGCTGTCAACATGTAGATGTCTATTAGACATCTATTAAACACAAAATTGTTTGCTGGAAAAGAAAGAAAGAAAGAAAGAAAGAAAGAAAGAAAGAAAGAAAGAAAGAAAGAAAGAAAGAAAGAAAGAAAGAAAGAAAGAAAGAAAAGAAAGAAGAAAAAGAAAGAAAGCATTTTTGTTTTTAAGAGATGTCTAATAGATGTCTAAACATAATCATCTTGGCTGAAAGAAAGAAAGAAAGAAAGAAAGCATTTTTTGTTTTTAAAATATGTCTAATAGACGTCTTAACATAGTCGTCTTGGCTAAAACAAGGAAATGAATGACTACACATATAAAGTCTGTCTAAAACTAGTCTAGTTTTGGGCTATTCTTAGATGTCTATTAGATTTTCACTGACAACCCAAGTTTAGCCTTGTTTTAGCCAAGCTGTCTACATTTAGATGTCTATTAGACATCTATTAAACACAAACTTGTTTGCTGAGAAAGAAAGAAAGAAAGAAAGAAAGAAAGAAAGAGAGAAAGAAAGCATTTTTGTTTTTAAGAGATGTCTAATAGATGTCTAATAGACGTCTAAACATGGTCATCTTGGCTAAAGAAAGAAAGAAAGAAAGAAAGAAAGAAAAAAAAGAGAGAGAAAGAAACAAAGAAAGAGATAATTTTTTTTGTTTTTAAAAAATGTCTAAAAGATGTCTAATAGACGTCTAAACATAGTTGTCTTGGCTAAAACAATGCAATGAATAGCTACACATATAAAGTCTGTCTAAAACTAGTCTAGTTTTGGGCTATTCTTAGATGTCTATTAGATTTTCACTGACAGCCCAAGTTTAGTCTTGTTTTAGTCAAGCTATGTACGTATAGATGTCTATTAGACCTCTATTAAACACAACATTGTTTACTGGGTTTGTGCTGACTTGTGTGTGTGGTTATGTACTTAACAATTTGCATACACTATATACAGACCAAGGCGTTAGATGCAAATTTGTAACATTTAGAAGGGAGTTTAATAAGTGTCTTTTTGATTTTTTTTCCAAACTGCTTTGCATTTAGCTCTATAGTGGTGGTTAGCTGGCATGTAGACACGTGTAAATAATGTCTCTGAAGCCTAAAGGCATATCCCTTTTATTTTTTAGGAAACTCTTTACCTCTCCCTCAGATCTGTCATCCGGACGCTTTCAATCTTTCTAAACTGTATTCAGTCAAGAACATTTTTTTTTTTGCAGCAAACCTTAAAGCGGTAAAAATTGGCTGTTAATTGAGTCGCCCTCAGGCCATTTGCAATGTACATAAGGAAGATTTTAGCAGAATTCTTGGTGATTTATACAATTCAAGTCAATTGTTACTATCCCTTTGAGAGTCAAAAAACATATATAGGAAAAAAAAATAATAATAACAACAACACCTACAGGTCCTGATGAGACACTGAGGTCTTATGAAGCAAAACAGATCATTTACTCAGACTGATTATTTTCTGAATCAAAATATACCAGTATACTAGCATGTACATTATCAGTATCATATCATGCTGTTTTTTTTTTTTTTTTTTGTTTGTTTTTTGGCCAAAGAATTCAGAATTCCGTTTACTCCAATTTCCAACTTTGTCAGTAATGACTTGGTGGGACGTGTATGGTATAACAAGTAACTGATGAAGCAATGAAATGAATCATTTTATGGTTTCTCATAGTTTATGGTAAAAAATTAGTTTGTTAAAGATTAGTTTATTCGCCTTGTATGCTTTATTATTACTTGTTGAGCTAATAATATGATATTAATATGATAATAATATGTGTATATGTTACTTCATGACTACGTAAACAAAGTGATGAATCAGTTATTTTAACCAGAAATTAACTGTCTAAAGTATCAAGTTTGGAAGCGAATTGGAGTTCCCTGTTCAGTGTCTTGCACAATTGTTTTGCTTTATAAGACATCAATATATTATCATTTAAAGCCACAGGTATTCATTTTTTTTTTGTCTGTATGTGATTTATAATAAATAAAAGAAAACAAGTCACACTTGTACATTGGATGACCTGATAGTGAGTAAACTAACAGCAAACTTTTATTTTTAGTGAAGTATCCCTTTGAATAACAAAAAAAAAAAAAAAAGCAATCAAAGACTGTGCAGACCTAACAATTCCAATGAATGAAAAAACTGAAGAAAAGTCTGCATACTCTTAAAAATCAAAAAGACATAATCAAGATAAAGTGACACGCAATTTACTGAAAAAAGACAAATGTCTTGGTCACAACGCTTTGGTCAGCATTGTATTGCCAAGCTAACAGTGTTAAAACTGTTAAGTAACCGGAAAGTATTCATAGCGCTTTACTTTTTCCATATTTTTTTATTTTAAGCCTTATTCCAAAATGGATTAAATTCATTTATTGCCTCAAAATTCTACACACAATACCACATAATGACAATGTAAAAAAAAGAGTTTTTTTAAATTGTTGCCAAATTATTAAAAAATAAAAAACCTGGGTCCCACTTTATATTGTGTCCCTTATACCTGTGAACTTACATGGTAATTAGATGTGTAAGTAGTATGTAACTACAGTGTATGTACACACTGGTACAGAGTATTTACTTGTGTATACTGGTGTAACTACACTCATGTAACAACCAACTGAATAGTATGTGTAAGTACAAATGTGTAACAAGACATTGGTAACAACACTAGGAAAGTACACATCTGTAACAAGAATTATGTAAGTGCATTGTGTAACAACAATATGTACTTGCAGATGTTTTCCCACTTCCACACGTGTTTGCAGATCATGTACTTGTGAACACTGTATGGCAGAACTAATGCTGCATTAGAAGGTTTCACCTTGTGATACAAGTGTACTTGCATGGTAAATCCACAGGATCCACTCAATATAAAGTGTAAAATGGTCACAAATTACTGTTCATACATTCATTAATTTTCTTTTCGGCTTAGATGGGTTGCAGCTGGAAGGGCATTCACTGTGTAAAACATATGCTGGATAAGTTGGCGGTTCATTCCGCTGTGGCAACCCCAGATTAATAAAGGGACTAGGCCAAAACGAAAATGAATTTTATTTTAAACTTTATATTGTGGACTGTTCCTGTGGAGTTACCATGTAACTACACTGTTATTAAAGTGTTGCATAGAAGATATTTCTACAAGTTACACAGTAATTTGTGACCATTTTACACTTTATATTAAGTGGACAGTTCCTGTGGAGTTACCATGTAAGTACACTGGTATCACAAGGTGAAACCTTCTAATGCAGCATTAGTTCTGCCATACAGTGTTCACAAGTACATGATCTGCAAACAGGTGTGGAAGTGGGAAAACATCTGCAAGTACATATTGTTGTTACACAATGCACTTACATAATTCTTGTTACAGATGTGTACTTTCCTACTGTTGTTACCAACGTCCTGTTACACATTTGTACTTACACATACTATTCAGTGGGTTGTTACATGAGTGTAGTTACACCAATAATACAAAAGTAAATACTATGTAAACGTGTGTACATACACTGTAGTTACATACTACTTACACATGTAATTACCATGTAAGTTCACAGGTATAAGCGACACAATATAAAGTGGGACCAAAACCTGAAAAATCACATGTACAAAAATATTCACAGCCTTGAAGCTCAAAATTGAGCTCAGGTACATTCTGTTTCCCCTAATCATTCTTGAGTTGTTTCAGCAGCTTAATTGGAGTTCACCTGTGGTAAATTCAGTTGATTGGACATGATTTGAAAAGGCATACACCAGTCTATATAAGGTCCCAGGGCTGACAGTGCATGTCAAAGCACAAACCAAGCATGAAGACAATGGAATTGTCTGTAAACCTCTGAGACAGGATTGTCTTGAGGTACAAGTAGGGATGGGCGATATGGCCTAAAATCCATATTGCGATATACATTGCAGCCTCTTGCGATAACGATATATATTGCGATATATAAATTATAATAGAACCATTTCAGAACAGGTTACATAGACCCTTAGGAAAGCCAAACTGCAATTTTTTTAAGAAATAAAGAAACGTTGCATGTCATTTTGAGAACATTTATTGTGCAAAAGCAAAACTGTAATTAAACAACACAATGTTGCAGATAAATAAACTAAATGTAGTGCCTTTTAGAAAGAAAGACTTTTCTTTTAAGTCCTTGGTTCCTAAATGCCAAGTTGCAGAGAACAAAAAAATTGGTGTCTTTTTAGTTAAGGAACTTGCACTGTACTGAAAATACTTCCAGTATTAAATTAGTCAAATAAAATTGTGTATTGCAGATACTTTAAATAAAAACATATTTCTAACCTGCAGCCTAAGGTAACACATTTGATTTTGAACATTTTGTTCTCCTAATGAAATTAAAACTGGTGTCTTGATCTGCTCTTTCTCTCTCTCTCCCTCACTCTCTCTCTGTCTGCGTGCTGCTGAGAGATTGAGACGCACCAGACAAAGTTTGCTTATAAAGTAATGCAAAAATGAATACAATTAATATCGAAAGCGAAAGCAGATTCTCGGACATGTCCGGGGAAAAGAGAATTTATTGTCACCCCAAATAATGAGCTGGATCAGTCTATTTAGTCTTCGCGCTCTTCTGTATCCAGCGCGTCTCTGTGGGTCTGCATGCAGAGCATGCGAGTCTGTGGCAGAGTGTTCTCAGTTTCTCGCGAACACAGAACCGGGCCGCCCCAATAATATATCGGCCGCAGCCAAATGGTCGCACTGTTGTTTATTCAAGATTATGCGTTGCAGCCGGCTGCAGCTCGTTGCTCTTAATTTCGCGGGTAGATAGCGTCATCAAACATGCATTATCGCGATAGTGCAATAGAATTAGAATCTCTATCGTAGGCCAATTTTGTATCGTTTATATCGCATATCGTTTATATCGCCCATTACTAGGTACAAGGCTGGGGAAGGTTGCAGAAAAATTTCTGCTGCTCTGAAAGTTCCAATGAGCACAGTGGCCTCCATCATCCTTAAGTGGAAGATGTTTGGAACCACCAGGACTCTTCCTAGAGCTGGCCGGCCATCTAAGCTGAGTGATCAGGGAGAAGGGCCTTAGTCAGGGAGGTGATCAATAACTCGATGGTCACTCTGTCTGAGCTCCAGTGTTCTTCTGTGGAGAGAGGAGAAACTTACAGAAGGACAACCATCTGTGCAGCAATCAGGCCTGTATGGTAGAGTGGCAGACGGAAGCCACTCCTTAGTAAAGGGCACATAGTAGCCCGGAATTTGCCAAAGACATCTGAAACAAAATTCTCAGGTCTGATGAGTTTACTCAAGTTCTTTAGTTTATCTACAGGATCCACGTTAAAGTTCAATTTATCAATCAATCCTTTATTCGTCACATATATCTCCATGCATTTACATACACTGACATATAGTGAAATTGAACCCCCCCCCGACCATACACAAACATCACATTTCAGGGGAAGACAGATCAACGGGAGGTAGCATTTAGAAAAAGGAAGTAAGATACAATTCAGGAAAGAGAGGCGAAAAAAAACTCCCTCTCACCCTGGCCTTGAGGTAGAGCAGTGTGAGATCAGGGAGATAAAAAAAGCCCCAGCAGAAGCACATAAAAACACATAAACATTGACATACATCGCAACAGGTATGGGAAAGGGGGTGTGGATGTAGTCCGGCAAGGGCGGGCAGCCGCCGATTCCTGCAGCCATGGAGGCGCTGGTCACAGCCCGCCTACCCCCTCCAGTGGATGAAAGCACTCAGATTGTTTTACTCAGTAAAACCAAGTAAAGTCTACAAATGTGCTGAAATTAGTAAAGTTTACAAGCATTTTTCAAGTAGATTGAGTAATTACTTTTTAGAGAGTATGGTAGAGTGGCCAGACGGAAGCCACTCTTTAGTAAAGGGCACATAGTAGCCCGGAATTTGCCAAAGACATCTGAAACAAAATTCTCTGGTCTGATGAGACTAAAATTGAACTCTACGGAGTGAATGCCAGGCATTACATTTGGAGAAAACCAGTCACCGCTCATCACCAGGCTAACACCATCTCTACAGTGAAGCATGGTGGTGGCAGCATCATGCTGTGGGGATATTTTTCAGCAGCAGGAACTGGAAGATTAGTCAGGATAGAGGGAAAGATGAATGCAGCAATGTACAGAGGCATCCTGAATGAAAACCTGCTCCAGAGTGCTCTTGACCTCAAACTAGGGCAACGGTTCATCTTCTAGCAGGACAATAACCCAAAGCACACCGCCAAAATATCAATGGGGTGGCTTTACAACAACTCGGTGAATGTCCTTGAGTGGCCCAGCTAGAGCCCAGACCTAAATCCTATTGAACATCTCAGGAGAGATCTAAAAATGGCTGTACACCGTTGCTTCCGATCCAACCTGATAGAACTTGAGAGGTACTGCAAAGAGGAATGAGCAAAAACTCCCAAAGACTGGTGTGCCAAGCTTGTGGCATCATATTCAAAGAGACTTGAGGCTGTAATTGCTGCCAAAGATGCATCAACAAAGTATTGAGCAAAGGCTGTGAATGCTTATGTACATGTGATTTTTCAGGTTTTTTTATTTTGAATAAATTTGCAACCATTAAAAAAAAATCTTTCACATTGTCATTATGGGGTATTGTGTGTAGAATTACGTAAGGAAGGAATTAGTAAGGAAATAGATTAATTTAATCCATTTTGGAATAAGGCTGTAAAAAAAAAATGGTGGAAAAAGTGAAGAGCTATGAGTACTTTCCGAATGCACTGTATCTTATTTAAGGAGTCACATGATGATTCAGTAGATCACATGATCAAACTAGACCAACCAGAGAAAGAGAGGGAAAATAATGAAATAAAAATATAATCTTTGAATAACATCAGGGTTGCACATATGTACATCACACTCACAGCAACATGCCTGGAAACATTCAGTTTAGTTGTTCTGGATTGTCACAATATAACAATTTATATATACTGTATATACAGTAGATCATGTCCAATCTCATCACAGCTTGTGTATTTCCCCCTGCTTGTCAAAATAATCAATGTACTATAAGTTGAACTTTTTTCAACCACTACACCACTACAAACCCAGACTTATTATGCTAAATTTGTTTCCTGTCTGTATTTTCAATTTCCCCATTATGAAAAAAATCACCTTAGTGACTTTTATAAAATAATCAGGTTCAACCTCTATTTCCAAATTTTGCACACAAAAAAAGCCTTACAAGCACTTGCAAAAGTGAGGTTACTGCAACTATGTTTTAAAGCTGGTCCTAGTCACATGAAGCCCTCTGGTGGTCAGATGCTGTTCTGGCTAGAGCTAAAGTGGAATCTGCTGTTCTCTGGGTGACTGGCCACTTTATTATGAGTCAGTGTGTTCAGACCCTCTTTGGAAGGCTATTAGAGGGATATCATCAGACCAACAGCGGGAAGATAAGCTGGACGGCAGCCCCTCATTGCCAGGTGAAGATCAAGTGTCGTTTTATCAGGACGTGGCCACAGAAAGAGCCATTGTTAGTTTGTTAGCCTTAGTATTAGAACGGGGGCTGTTTTACTGAGTTTGTTTTTTACTTATATAGAGTAAATAAAAAAGGATGTAAGGATGTCGCAGGAAGTTGTTTTCAACATGATTTACAGAATGACATTAAAATGTAATTTAGTGTAACTAATATATATGCCAGATTTAGAACAAGAATTGTTTGATAATATAAAAGACTCTATTTAAAGGGATAGTTCACCTAAGTTTACACACCCTCATCTGGGTTTCACCATTTTAACCATTGACTTCTATAGTAGGATTAACGAGTCAAATCTGTAAATCATTGGAAATCAATGGTTTCAGGTTTGCAGCTTTCTTCAAAATATATTCTTTTGTGTTCAACAGATAAAAGAAAGTCAGAAAGGTTTTGAACAAGCGTGAGTAAATGATGACAATTTTAAGTTTTGGATGAACTATCCCTTTAAGTTAGATAGTTAGATGCCCTTTTAAGTCCACTATCCTTTAAACCTCTACATTTTTCAACAAAAAGCCACTAATAATTTAAC
Source organism: Danio kyathit (assembly GCA_903798195.1). NCBI lineage: Eukaryota > Metazoa > Chordata > Actinopteri > Cypriniformes > Danionidae > Danio > Danio kyathit. Next base: position 21,200,318 of record LR812539.1, on the reverse strand, counting down.
AAAATTGTATATATTTTTATAAATACAGTTTAGTCGTTTAATTTTTACATCATTATGCATTTTACTCTGATTGATGATTAAGCATTATCCTAGGGCTGGGCGATATTGCAAAAAAAATTATCACGATATCATGATTCCTATCATTCGATATCGATAGTTATTGAATATTTTTTAACAATACATTTAGGAATATTATGATTTTCTTTTTATTTAACCACTTTGTTTTAATTTACCAACATAACTAAGGCAAATAGTTTAAATAGACAAAAACTAAAATATTTAAACAATATCTAATTTCTTCATAATAAAATAAGCATAAGTGTTAATAACATAAGAGACTCATAAACTTGATAAATAAAATGTGACAAAGTGTGTGCAATGGTCAAGCGTAAATTCTGAACAATCAAAGCAAACTTTTAAGGTGTGAATAATAATGTCACAGTAAGTCTCAAACTCTGTCAACAACACAAATTATGATAATCAAATCTGAGCTTTCAAGTTAAGAAACCAGCCATCATTATTCAAATACATGTTGAACATTACAAATTGTGAAGTTGAATGACTACATTACGCACTATGCTAAAAACACTGTCAGATGGGGTGCTAGTGGCTAGGATGCACAAGAAAAGAAACCAAAAAGCCATGTCTGGCGACATCCTTACATCCTTTTTTTATTTACAATCTCCTCACTGCTGCTATACGGCACTCATTTTCGCATGTGTAGTTATTCTGACCTCATGTGACAAGCGCATGTGCGTGGATTCCTTAACGATTTACACTGGACTTTGCGCTCGCGCTCCCCGGGCATCTCTTGTAGCTAGGTGACCATCAACCATTTTCTCAGAGAATGACAAACGGACAAATCATTGCTGCAGCTTCGATGCAAGTTTATGGAGAAAAGTAAAAGCCGCTGCAGTGTTTGGGTGCGCTGTGTTTGTCTGAGGTAATTAGTCTGCTGTTATTACTGAAATGTGTATATTCCATACAAAGTGTGCAGCCGATTGGTTAGTTCTACTTGCATGAATTGCGGTGCGCTCTGGGCATTCAAAAAAGTTCAAATGTTTTTTTAACTAGGTGTGGCTGGAAAATGCACGCGGTTCACTTGCGGGTCGCTCCCTTATGCACGTCGTGCAAGTCGCGTGCCTCTATTGGAAATGACAAACTTACCCCCTAAGCTTATGGGCATTGCTTCCAAGGCGTGCGCTCAGCAGCCATATTTTAATAAAACTATAGTGCTTCATACTGAAACTACATACCGAATCTTTTTTTATTGATATTGACGATGGTGTTCGGTCAATAAATATCGATACCAATTTTATCCCACCATTATCCCACATATTTTGAATAAAATTTTCGTGGAAGTTATTTGTAATCTTAACATATAGACACAAGTTTATGTATATATCTATAAAGAAAAGTTTATAGTCTGACTGACACAATATGCATGTTTTTTCTTTCTAACATTTATTTTATTTTATTTTTCCATAAACCATTAAATTGACAGACTGGCAAAGTATAATTATAACTGTGCAAAATAGCTGTTCATGAATAACTTGCTTGTCCCCCTTTTTTTATCTTTTTTTTTTTTGGAGTGCATCATCTTGCAAATGCCACCAAATAGCATTCAAATTGCCAATATGACCAAAATACCTGGCTGAGATTCATGCAAATAAAGAAACTAGACAGAATCACAGCTGATTTTAAGGAGACACATGTTTCAATTTTGTATGATGTCATGTTGATATACAGCAACAATCCTCTGCCTTTGACACCATGATGTGGGTGTTTTATCACACTGAGAGACTGTTTTTCATTTCCCATTCAGAACCAAGCCAGGCCATATGGAATCCAGACCACGATTCTCTATCATTTCACCCTTTTTTTTTCTTTCTTTTTTGTAAATCTTTGTCTCAAAATATTGTATGTGCAACTGTCTGTGAACTTATTTTTGAGGTTTATGAGGACACAAAATTGTAAAATGGCATGGCTTTGACCTGGGTGTACAACTATTAAGGTGTTTTACGAGGACATGCCTTGTGTCCTTGTAAATCAAACACTTAAAAATCGTACTTAACGAGGTCTTTTGACATGAGGTCAGATCTCACTACATCATTGCTGATTGAAGGGTACAATAGTTTCAATTATTGTTGTTTTATTTGCACTGAAACTATTCCCAATATTTACCTCAACATCTGTTAGCAGCAGCAAATTCAACAATATGTTAAAATGAAAATTACAACTTTAATCAAGGCACATAAACACTCTCACGGTAAATTAGACCCTATGAAGAAATACAAGTCATTATATTGTCATTAAACGCATTACTGTACACAAAGCTCCCAGATGTACAAACCAAAACAAGCAGAACGGAATGATAGTTTACAGGCAATTCAGTGAAGTCATTTGTTTTATGTTCTTAGGGTCTTCGTAGACGTGGGATTATTCGTGGTGATGGGACTTTGCCCACTGGATCCAAACGTCCTGCAATTGTGGGCCGTGGCGATGTGTTTGAGGTGGATGAAGATACAGACCTTCTGGACCAAAACGTCTTGTCTAAAAATGGAGATAAACCTTCCAAAACATTCCCAACTGACACTACAAGCAGCCGAGATGGTAAGCCAGAATCCACATCTAAACATCTTGATGAAAACATCACCGTTGACAAGCACAAACCAGGCAAACCTTTACCAAAGAAGCCAGTGGACACCACTATTATCAATCTGGATGTATCTGGAAAACCTACTGGAAGTACTGTTCCTAGTAGAGAAATCCACTTGATGACCACATCAAGTCCTGAGGATGAAGAATCAAACTTGTTAAAAGAGGACTTCGGGGTCACCACACTGGCTCCTGCTAGGACTTCTTGGGACAATGTGTCGAAAGGCAGTGGAAGGACACCATCGAAATCTCCAGATATTCATGCAGGATCTGGAGGTGGATCTGAGGACCATCCGGATACCATTGTGCTTACAGGCAGACAAGGAGACATTGTGCGTGGGTCTGATGGGAAAATGTATCGCATCCAAAGAGGGCCCATTGGGCCAATGGGGCCCCGAGGTGAGCCTGTGAGTATAAATTTGATATATTTGACGTTATTGATTAAACCAATAAAATAGTTTTTTGAAATGTCTTTTTATTTATTTGTTTGTTTGTTTGTTTATTTTTTCAGTTAAAAATATGGTTTTGTGATTATGGTTGAAATTATAGTATCTTCATAGCTAATTAAAATACGAAAAATGAAAGAAAAAAAAAGCTGAAAAAATGAAGGCTACTGTAAATAATAATTATTATATTAATTAATATGTTATGATGATTATATCAATTATTTTATATTATTATATATATAGATGTACTATATATCGGTGGCCATATCGTTATCGGTCCGATGTCAAAATTAGGCTGACATCTATAAGCCGATAGATTACGTAATTGTACAGAACTGCCTACCTGGCGGATGCGTGGCCGGAACTTGTTCAGAATGGTCCAGTGCACTATAATAGAGCTTTCCTCACATTGTTTATTCCATCAAAGTCTGTCCTTTCTTTGTGTAGTATTGCTGGGCGTTAATATCTCAGTAAGTAACCCTATTCCTTATCATTGTAGATATGTTTGATAGAGTGTCATTGTGTATTTTGGTTTAAATCACCTCAGGAAAAATATTACACGTGTAAACATAATAGCAGCGATGCACACATGCTAAACAACTCGTTAGGTTGTTTGTAATATAATAGGATTATTTGTTCTTATCAACGCCTCGTTTGGCATGTGTTGTTGATGCAGGATTGTATTCAGTTTGTTCTTAAAATTCATATTGATTATAATGAGCACACGTGAGGGCTATCACCACACACACACACACACATATCCAGACATCCCAAGTCTCAGATGCCCGCAAACGAATGATAATCTCCTGAAAATTGCGCGTCTCCTCCCGGTCCTTAAATATGTTGCGCACCTCTCTCCACCGCATCCCTCCCTGCTCTTCAGATACATCGCGCATCACAATAAGTTATTTTTGGCATGCTATAAAGGCATGAATATAGGTCTATATAATCGCCTTGCAATTTTTAAATTATATTGAAATTATAGCTGTAAAATATTATAGCTTTTTTGCTTTGAGTAGGCTCTTCAGTTCATAAGATCAGTTCAAACTTTTATGAAGTTTTTTAAATAAAATCCGTTGTTCACTCTATAAAATATAACATTTTGAAATATATATATATATATATACAGTAAAAGTCAGAATTATTAGCCCCTGTGAATTATTAACCCCCTTTTTTTTCCCCCCAATTTCTGTTTAACAGAGAGAAGATTTTTTCAACACATTTCTAAACATAATAGTTTAATAACTCATTTCTAATAACTGATTTATTTTATCTTTGTCATGATGACAGTAAATAATATTTTACTAGATCTTTTTCAAGACACTTCTATACAGCTTAAAGTGACATTTAACTAGGCTTAACTAGGTAAACTAGGCAGGTTAAGGTAATTAGGCAATATATATATATATATATATATATATATATATATATATATATATATATATATATATATATGTGTGTGTATATATATATATATGTGTGTATATATATATATATATATATATATATATATATATATATATATATATATATATATATATATATATATATATATATATGTATATATATATATATATATATATATATATGTATATATATATATATATATATATATATATATATATATATATATATATATATATATGTGTGTGTGTGTGTGTGTGTGTGTGTGTGTATACTGTATGTGTGTGTGTATATGTATATGTGTGTGTGTCTTATTACTATTTATTATTATTAACATTAATAATAATAATAATAATAATAATAATAATAATAATAATAATAGTAATAATAATAATAATGGTGACGTAAATAATGATAATAATCATCATAATAAAAAATAATCATAATGAAATAAGTGTATTAGTGAAAAGCAAATGAAATTAAGCTTAAAAATGCTTATTTTAAAGTGTAAAAACTTCAACTATGAAACTAAAAGCAATTAAGACTTTATAATATTGTAAACTAAATACATAAAAGTGCTTCTTTATAAATGTTACAGAATGTGTTGCACTTATGTCACATCCTGTTATAATGATTAAATATGGATTACCAGTTTACGTCTTTAAAGGAAATTGACAAAAGCTGAAATCAATTGCTCTAGCAGATATGTCACACATAATACAAGTCAAACAAGGCATGTGCAGCTTTTTTAAACACAATAAGAAACTTCTTTCTCAATCTGAAACATCACAAGAACCAGGTCTGACGCACAGAGCACAAGAGGGAAAAATAAAAGAAGGGAATAATTAGGTCTTTGATGTTGTCTATGTATATTACAGCTGTTATAAGCTGAACTAAATACTACATATGTCCCTATGTCTTACTGTTCATATTTGCTTTCATCCGCTTCTCTATAATTGGCTCTAGGAGGAACAGCCCCAATCTCAATCACCCAATCAAATACAACGTTCACCTGGTTTTACAAATGACCAGGCCTAACAGAAGTAAACCCAGATGTGGTGCCATCTGGAGGTTTCTGGCTGAGCTCCAGTGGCTCAGACTCTGTAATAGACCTCTATTTGTTCATGAAGGGTTGATTTATGCCATTAAGCAGACACTGCACTGCCCGGGAGCAAAATTCAGCAGGGATGCAGTAATTAATAAGCCCTATTTTTCACATTGCTGTTTCTATTACCCTGCTTTTCTGTCTTGCTGGGGGTCAAGCTTTTAGTTATATGTTGGAATTAGGATCTCATTTTGAAGCTACGGGTTTACATGAACCCAGAATGTCATTTAAATAAACAAATATTTAAATATTAGATTTAAATGAGGTAATGATGCTTAGGTGTTCAAATGTAATATTTTTTGAACATGCCTTTACTGGAGTTAAAATAGTATATTGTAATGCAGTGTTGTTGTTACTGTATAGTTAAATAAAATATTAACGTTAGATGAAAAACATTGCAATAAAGGTATAAATGATAAAATTTGAAAAACTTTTAAATAAATAAAATAAAATAAAAATGACCAAAGCACATACAGTAATACAAATATAAAAAAAAACAAAAAAAAAAAAACAACAACTTTGGAATCTGTAACCACAAGGGAGAGTTGGTTGACAACGGAGAGAGGATCCACATGGAGGTTTATTCAGAGTCGTAAGACAGGCAATGGTCAAACACAGGAGCAAACGGGTACATACAGGGAAATCTGGAAGTGTAATCAGTTAACAGGCAAATGGTTGATACAGGCGGCAGACAAAGTGTTCATTTAGATGTCAAACAAGAACAGAGCATTTACAACTAATATTTATAACTGCATCATCCTGGATTCGAACACATTATCTCTACATGCTAGTCTGGAACTCTCCCCGCTCCACTAAATCACTTGAAACCTCAACTCTACAATGTGAGGTTTAATACCTCAATTTGCTTAAGTGTTTCTTTGCTGAAGCTGTTCCAGAGCAATATATAAAATTGGCCACTAGGTGTCACTGTAGAGACGGGTTTCAAAACGTTTCAAAGCTTCAACACGTTTGCTTCGACTGTTTCACTGTTTTATAAAGCCTCACTTTGCCCACCTCTAGTACATACAGGGAAATCTGGAAGCGTAGTCAGGTAACAGGCAAATGGTCGATACATGCAGCAGACAACATAAACAACAGAACAAGGGAAGGATCAAACACAGAGAGACTAAACAATAAGGATGGCTGACGTGAAACTGATGTTTCGACACAGTGTTGAGATCCCGAAGCGCAAGTGTTTCGAAACACTGCACCGAAGCATGATCCGAAACACCCAGGTCACGTGATTAAGGCGATTCAAAACACCCAGGTTACGTGACTAAAGTGTTTCAAAACACCAGATCACGTGACTAAAGCGATTCAAAGCATTGGTCATTTCAGAAGCGGTTTAAGACCTGACGAATCTGCGTTTGTCTGACAGGGTCGGGATAATACTCTACCTCATGTAGCCTAGTGGGCTGTGCGTATGCATAAAGTAACTGTGCTGCAAATGGCCAGAGTTCGAACTTGTACGAATACTTGTACAAATACTCTGAAAATATGATTTGATGTATTTTAATAATGTTACTTTGTTTGATGAACAAAAACAAGACCTATTTATTCCCAAAGTGTTCATTGTGATGTCCGACCAATGTTAAAACAAAACACGTTACAAGAACAGAGCATTTACAACTAACATTTATAACTACATCACCCTGGATTTAAACACATTATTTCTGCATGCTAGTCTGGAACTCTCACCGCTCTACTAAATCCCTTGAAACCTCAGCTCTACAAAGTGGGGTTAATACCTCAATTTGCTGAAGCTGTTCCAGATCAATACATAAAATTGGCCACTAGGTGTGTAGAGACGGGTTTCAAAACGTTTCAAAGCTTCGACACATTTGCTTCGACTGTTTCAGTGTTTCATATAGCCTCGCTTTACCCACCACTAGTACATACAGGGAAATCTGGAAGCGTAGTCAGGTAACAGGCAAATGGTCGATACAGGCAGCAGACAACGTAAACAAGAAAACAAGGCAGGGCTCAAACACAGAAAGACTAAACAAGGAAACCGCTTCACAATGTTACAGCGTAAAAACCAACAAGACTCAGCAAAGTGTGTGACAAAGTGAGCTTGAGCACCTCCCAGCTGTGTGCGTGTGTAATCGGAGCACAAGAGGAAAAAATGTAACCGGAACAGGTGTGTGTGAGGTGCATGACAGGATTTGAAGTTCATTGGGTGACAGGATTGTAGTCTTGGTGAAAGTGAATGTTTACCAGCGATCTGCAAGCCTGGAACGCTGGTGATTGTGAAAGAAGTATTACATTTAGTTTTTGGAAGGAAATCTATGATATAGCTTGCAGTTAAGGTATAAAATAAATAAATAAATAAGGGTGACACAGTGGCTGGCTCAGTTGGCATTTCTGTGTGTAGTTTGCATGTTCTCCCCATTTTCACGTGGGTTTCCACCGGGTGCTCTGGTTTCCCCCACAGTCCAAAGATATGCGGTATAGGTGAATTGAATAAACTAAATTGGCCGTAGTGTATGTGTGTGAATTAGTGTGTGTGGGTGTTTCCCAGTGATGTGTCGCAGCTGGAAGGGCATCTGCTGCGTAAAAATATGTTGGATAAGTTGGTGGTTCATTCTGCTGTGGCGACCCCTGATGAATAAAGGGACTAAGCCGAAGGAAAATTAATGAATAAATGAATGAAACATTTAATAAAAAATAAATAAATAACATAAAAATAACCAAATCACATACAGTAATACTAAAACTAAAAAAGTACTACATTTAGTTTTCGGAAGGAAATCTATATGTTAGATGATATAGTTTGCAGTTAAGGTATAAAATAAATAAATAAATGTAAAATAAAAATAAGATAAATAAAATAAATAACAGTAAATAAAAAATAAATAAATAAATATAAAATAAATAAATGATAAATAAAATAAATAAAAAAGTAAATAAAAAATTAATTAATTAATATAAAATAAATTAAAATAAGATCAAATAAAATAAACTAAATAAATAAATAAATGAAATAAAAATAAGATAAAATAAATTAATTAATTAAAATCGCTGGTTCGAGCCTCGGCTGGGTCAGTTGGCGTTTCTGTGTGGAGTTTGCATGTTCTCCCTGCGTTCGCGTGAGTTTCTCCGGGTGCTCCGGTTTCCCCCACAGTCCAAAGACATGCTGTACAGGTGAATTGGGTAGGCTAAATTGTCCGTATTGTATGAGTGTGAATGAGTGTGTATGGATGTTTCCCAGAGATGGGGTTGCAGCCGGAAGGGCATCCACTGCGTAAAACATGTGCTGGATAAGTTGGCGGTTCATTCCGCTGTGGCGACACCGGATTAGTAAAGGGACTAAGCCGAAAAGATAATGAATGAATGAATGAATGAATAAATGAATATAATAAAAATGACAAAAGCAGTACAATAAAAAAAATAAAAGTAAGAAATTTAAAAGTATAAATAATAAAATAACAAAGTCCACATTCTAATAAATACTCTTTAATGGCAAATAAATGTTGGTCCAGTAAAGATGGCCATATTTTATTTTAAAGGCTAAATTAATAGTTTGTACTGCTCTTTTTTCACAAATTGTTTAGTGCCATGAAGTCAAATAATTTTTTATTTTTGTGTATCCAAAAAAAAAAAAAAAAAAGCTCTGTTGTCGTAACCCAGCGCTGGGTTGAATATGTACAAACTTTACTGTTGGGTTAAAAGTGTCATTTAAATTTGAATTGATTTGGGTGTGAATGGTTTTAAATGCAAAACATACAAACCAGTTGTCGTCCTGCAGGAAGCCAGCTTTGATGTGATGGTTTAAAAGCTTAGGTTTAATTTTAACAATGTGCTCATATTACCCTGGTCCTAGTGCCACTAAAATTAATGACTTTTATTAGCTAGTTTGACCTCTGAACTCTGAATGGTTGTTTTATTGAGTATAGTAATTTTTTTAATCCTGTTTATCATTGCTTGTTTATCCTTTCTATCAGCGATACATCTGTTACATGAGCTTGGTTGCTGTTAAAAATGACAGCTGTTCTTATTTTATTTGTTTAGATGCTGCTTTGTATATTTATTTTAATCTCTTTTCTAGGGGTGTCCTGGGAATGCTGGCTATCCTGGACCCAAAGGAGACAAGGTATGCTAATCAGAGAGTGTTTACTAACAAGAAATGTATTGGAATTGTCAGTGTAGTGTCACAGTGAATGAAAGCAAGCCGAGGTCATAGAGCTTTACTACTGAAGTTCACTGAAAGTTCGCATGCCTGTGGTCATGACCGTCTCACCTCTCGTGTCTTTTTATGACCTTTGTCACTTCAGAAGACAGCTCTCATTTGTTCAGTCCAAACACAAATCTAAATGCCAGCAGGAGAGCTTGCGAAGACATGCTGACAGACTTAATTCCTATCTTGATATAGTCACAGATAAATGATTATGAATTTGGATGTTTCCTTATATGTTTGCTCTTTTTTTTTTCTTTTTCTATGTCAAATTTTATTAACATATTTAACATTCGAAGATTAAAGGTCTCCCATTTATGGAGCGTTTATCAATTCAGCATTCAAAATGTAGTAAACTTTTGCTAACTGAATTCTGATTGTCCATCTTGCATTTATCATGTTACTACAAATAAATGAAAGATAATTGTTAGATGAAAAATGTTGCAGTTGAGGTATAAAATTATACAATTGCAAAAATGTAATATTAAATAAATAAATAAATAAATACAGTAAATAAATAAATAAATAAATAAAAGATGTCCATATTTTATTTTTAGAGGCCAATTTAATAGTTTTTATTGCTTGGATGACAAAAGAGGTGGCACGGTGGCTCAGTGGTTAGCACTGTTGCCTCACAGCAAGAAGGTTGCTGGGTGTAAACAAACTGTTTTGTGCCAAAAATATTCAAATATGAAAGGTCTCTCATTTATGAAGCATTTAACAATTCAGGATTTCAAATTTAGTCAACATTTGTGATATTTGCAAACTGAATTCTGCTTGGGAGTATTTCTAGCATTTAATTGCATACTAAATTGTGACTGATATTTCTTGCATCTCTTTAAAAATCTACAGCCATCTTTAAAATGTAAATATACATTAGACTTAATAGGGGCCAGTTTAACTTTTAAAGCATCGAGAGTTGGAGTTGAGGAGTAAAATGTTTTGCAATGACAATAAGCAAATTAAAGAACACAGGTCTACTCATTAATATTTAATGCAGCCCATTAACCAGTGTTAATTAGGTCTCAAAGAGGGAGAGTTGTTAGTGATAAGATGCATGTAATCTACTGAAAACACATGCAAAGTGCAAAATGAAGTAATCTCTTAGCTGTCACTGTGCTGCCATTGGGAGCCTCAAGTTTTCTTCACTATATTCCAATTAAATCCTAATCTAAGCATGACAAACTACTGTATATATCATTGGAAAAGTCTAAGACTACTAAATACATATACTAGCACCATTTTTGTTAGGTGGGAAGAGTAATAGATCAAAACCCATTTAATTTCAGGGTCTCACCCATAAACCTATGGGACCATTTACGGTAAAATTTTTAAAAATACATGTATACTGTATTGTTGTATATAAAATTAACTATAAACGATATACACTACTGGTCAAAAGTTTGGGGTCAGTTTTTTTTCATGTTTTTTTCTTATAAAATTATTCTGCTCATCAAGACAGCATTTATTAAATGTAAAGAAAATGTTAAGTTGTTAAATACTTATTTATTCAATATTTATTTATTACTTATTGTATGTAGTTTCAAATGAAATTATTACTCCAGTCATTATTGCTTTTATTACTATTAATAATAATAATAATAATAATAATAAAAGTAAAAATAATAATTAATATTAGAGTGATTTCTGAAGGATCATGTGACTCTAAAGACTGGAGAAATGAAGCTGAAAATTCATCTTTAAAATCACTAAAATAAATTATTAAATTATAATCTATTTTGAACAGTTATTTTATAGTGCAATAACATTTCACAATTTTACTATTTTTACTGTATTTTTGATTAAATAAATTCAGCCTTGGTGAGCAGGATAAGCTTCATTTAAAACGCTTGAAAAATCGTACTCACCCCACACTTTTGACTGGTAGTGTTATATAAGCTATATGTATCATTTGAAAGCTTAACATTAACGTTTCCAAATCTGGTGACTGATTTTGATAAATATTACTGAGCAACAGTTTTACCCAATACTCATTGAAAGGAGTCGTAAAGCGTTAGTTTGCTACAGCAATACACTTTTTTTCCCACAATTTCACAATCCACAATTTTTTTTTGATGTTTTTAGAGGCTAAATTCAAATCAAATTCCACCAAACTGCCCATAATACTTTAGGGTTTGATGTCAACCTAACAAATCTTATCAAATGTTCATCAAAAGGTTCAAAACATACACAGCAATAGAGAGCACCCTTATGTAACAGCCAATGGGAACTGAATGTCATCTGGTGGTGATGTCTGGTACTGCGCCCCAAACAAATGTTCATTTTTTGAGATATCAACTTTAAATGATTTTTAATTAACATTAGTTTAAGCTAATATGAATTTGAGGGAGAAAAAAAAGACAAGCACTTAAGACAGAAACCACCAAATGTGTTAAAATAAATGAGTCAAGTATACGTCTTGGGATAAGGCACGCAAATCTGAAATTAAGCCTTGAAAAGTCATAGCACTACTGGTAGTTGTCTCCAAACTCTTCCGCCTTAAAGCTCTGCCCAGGCTGGTTGATTGGCACTCCTCATTTGCATTTGATTTATCATTTAATCATTACAGGTTTATACTGAGTTGTTAATGAAAATTAAATATAAATACATTTGATTTCTCATTTGAGAATGCGTTTTGATTTATTATTTGATAGTTTGAGCATTTGATTTATCATTTGTGTAGTTGTTTTGAGAGTTTGATTTATTATTTGATCTTTTTAGGCATTTGAATTTTTATTTTAATTTTGTTAGGAAAAAAATATCCATAGCTAAAACAGGTTTTGTAAAATGCATATTATATATATTAAAATATACATGTACTGTTTTATTATTTTCATAAACCTAAAGGCACATACGTTTAGTTTATTTAGTTTCGTTTTGAACTCTATCTGCAATCTGACATCTGTCTTCTTTAAAATGACACAAAGCTTAAATCTGTGCACTGAAGTCTTGAAGACTGGCAATCCTTTAAGTTGTACATGCTATTTTCATGTCCATGTTCAAAAAGTGGGAATGACTGTTAAGGGGTTTAAATACTCGAATCAAATTAATGATAGAGCATTTAAATCCCTTAACTGTCATTCCCACTATTGAACATAGACATAAAAAAGACATGTTCAGCTTAAATGATTGCCAGTGATTCAGCTTCTCAAGCTTAAAAATAACTTTCCACGCTTTTTCATTGCTTCTTATTTCACTGTGTCTTTAGCACATCCTGACAGCAGCTGACCTTTAGGCTTTAAATTTGGCATAAAGTGTCATGACCATGGAAAAGAGGATCTGTTGCAGCATTTTATTAAACTAAAACACATAAACTTAACCTTATCACTATATACAGTACATTACTGCTTGAGTTTTAGGTCTTTAAAATAAACATGTTTTAAGTCTCTTGTGCTCATTAAGGCTCCATTTATTTGAACAAAACACAGTAACAAAAGAATACAGTATATTATGACATTTTTACAATTTAGCAAGAGTAATTGATCAAAACCCATTTACTCTCATGGTCTCACCCATAAACCTGTGGGATCATTTATGGTTACTTTTTTTTTTAAAATACATGTATATTGTTATTATTATATTTATACATTATATTTGAAACTTAACATTTCTAGTTTTCAAATGTGGTGAATGATTATTCATAAATATTACTGATCAACAGTTATACCCAATACTCATCGTAAGGAGCCGTAAAGCTTTACTTTGCTACAGCAATCCAAATAATCAAATTAATGATAGAGTATTTAAACCCCTTAACTGTCATTCCCGCTTTTTGAACATAGACATGAAAATGACAAGTTCAACACTGATCTGGCATAAAGTGTCATGACCATGGAAAAGAGGATCTGATGCAGCATTTTGTTAAAGTAAAACACATAAACGTAACTTCGTAAACGTAACTCTGTATATATTACTGCTCAAGTTTTAGCTCTTGAAGATAAACATGTTTAAGTCTCTTGTGATCATCAATGCTGCATTTATTTGAACAAATTCAGTAACAAAAGGATACAGTATATTATGACATTTTTTACAATTTAGGAAGGGCAATAGATCAAAGCCCATTTACTCTCATGGTCCCACCCATAAACCTGTTGGACCATTTATGGTGACATTTTTTTAAATACATGTAAATTGTTATTATTATATTTATACATTATATTTGAAACTTAACATTTCTAGTTTTCAAATCTGGTGACTGTTTTTTCATGAATATCACTAAGCAACAGTTATACCCAATACTCATCGTAAGGAGCCGTAAAGCATTACTTTGCTACAGCAATCCAAATGAATGATAGAGCATTTAAACCCCTTAACTGTCATTCCCACTTTTTGAACAAAGACATGAAAATGACAAGTTCAACTTAAATGATTGCCAATGATTAAGCTTCTAAAGCTAAAAAATAACTTTCCACACTTTTTTTTATTACTTTATATTTCACCATGGGTCTTTAGCACATCCTGACAGCAGCTGACCTTTAGGCTTTAAATCTGGCATAAATTGTCAAGACCATAGAAAACAAGTTCTGATGCAGCATTTTATTAAACTAAAACACATAAACTTAACTTTAACGCTATATACATTACTGCTCAAGTTTTAGGTCTTTAAGATAAATATGTTTATGTCTCTTGTGTTCATCATTGCTGCAATTATTTGAACAAAATTCAGTAACAAAAAGAATACAGTATATTATAAAATTGATTACAATTTAGATCAGACATGCCCAAAGTAGGGTCCGTGGGCCAAAGTTGGCCCATTTTAACCTTTGATTTGGCCCGCCATCCCATCTAAAAAAAGAGAGTGAGAATGATGGGGAGGTGGTTGGGGCAAATGCCTTTGACAGAGATTGTCATTTCGAATTTAACCATTTGTTTTTTGTTTTATCGCTGAGCTACAAAAAAGCCAACTGAAATTAAATGATTCAATTAAATGCTGTACATGAATCAGACTTTTAAAATGTAAATACTGTCAAATGACATAGAGTACAATGCACAAGTCATCTACAGTATGAGCAAATCAAGGTGAAGGCAGGAGCAGCTCGACTAGTGTATTCAGATTAAACTTCATTGTGTTATACATGGAATTGTTTATGTTTTAACTGATAAGTTCAGTATAAAATGTTAAAAATGATACTGCATTAGTTAATATGATTTAAAGCAAAACTTTTAGGAAATTTCCCTTGACAAATTTTGGTTTGGTACTGTATGTATTCGGCCCACAGCCCTCAATCAAGTTTGGTTTTTGGCCCTTTATATAGGAAAAACTTTGGGCACCCCTGATTTAGATGAACAGTTTTCTGTTTTAATGTTAAAATGTATATTTTATTGCTGTGATGTAAAGAAATTACAAGTCTCCAGTGCCATGTGATCCTTCAGAATGGTTTTAATGCATCCATGCAATGGGACAAATGCTACATTTCTTCCTAAATGAAGGGGGGGGATTATTTTGCTATTTTGGAAAATTGCAGAGCCTGCGTATTTGCAAGCACTCTTATTTACATCTGGAAAACAGAATGCAATTATAACTTCAGAGTTGAAAGTCAAATAATAATTTATCAGTTATCTGGTGGTGTCTAAACTGAATTGATCTATTATGTACAGTGCTGTTTTACAACATGCGCCATTTGCCTGCTTATACAATACAGATGTGCGGTGGAATTTTGTTTTTCGCTCTAACAGCGGAGCTTTCATCACGTTTGATATTGGCTTAGGATTATAATTGTATTAAAGAACAAAGTTTTTATTTTAAAGTAATACAGTCCTCATTATTGCCACAATGTTTTTATTTTAGGGTGCCTTTGGTGTTAGGGGTCGTCCAGGTCGCCCTGGATTCCTGGGACCCCCAGGACCACCCAGCCTGCCCACATTTTACCTATGGAGAAACACACTTGAAGACTGGGCTGCATTTCAGGTGAGTTCTGTCTTATTTTTAGGCAGTCCTTGGTTTTATCTATCAAAATGTTCCATCATATGTCCACAAAATTAAACTTTAAAGTGTCAGCCAGTGCACAGCTGTATCTTGTGTAATAGCTCAGAGAAGCACCACAGCCATGATTGAGTAAAGATGCCCTCAGAGAAAGAGAAAAGAAAAGAAAGAGGAAGGAATTTTGCTCTTGTTGCTGTAATGGGGGTATTTGTTTCTTACAGCCTTTGAACAGCCTGTACTGTACATCTAAAAAAAAATCCAAGGGCTTTCTCTTCTCCTACTGCCATATGAGGTCATAAGTTGTTTCTGTAACTGAAGGGGAAAAGCAGGAAGGAGATCCACTTTTTTGCAAGGTCACCTCAACACAATCCATCAGTCTCAGCCTCCATGTCAGTTTCCACTTCGGTATCTATGAAAACATCTCCTTTGCGATAATCGAAACCTCTGTCTAATTAAAAACAGCCTGTGACCTCGCTGCACGTTTTGGGATGTGTGTCCATGTGTGCAAGATGCTGCCTTTGTAGTTTACAGGGCAGCTTTTAAGTTTTGAGTCTGGCTGGATGCGAATGGATCATTAAAGCTTAAGTCAGACTAGAATAGCACAGCTATGGCTTTTGCCCTTATTAAAGTGACTGCTCAGAAATTTTAAGGTTTAAGAATGGAAAAGGAGTGACAAAATTATTAATTTTGGATTAGTAATTGGTGGATTTTTGGAATGACTAACCAATTATTCTACCCTGGTCTAAAGTAATGACTTTATGTTACATTAAAATTAAATTAAAATGTGTGTTATGGCTTAATGCAGTAGGCATGTTGTTCATCATTCATTAATTTTCTTTTCGGCTTAGTCCCTTTATTAATCCGGGGTCGCCACAGCGGAATGAACCGGCAACTTATCCAGCATGTTGTTACGCAGCGGATGCTCTTCCATCCGCAACCCATTTCTAGCAAACATTCATACACACTCATACACCACGGACAATTTAGCCTACCCAATTCACCTGTACCGCATGTCTTTGGACTGTGGGGGAAACCGGAGCACCCGGAGGAAACCCACGCGAGTGCAGGGAGAACATGCAAACGCCACACAGAAATGCCAACTGACCCAGCCAAGGCTCAAACCAGCGACCTTCTTGCTGTGAGGCGACAGCACAACTTACTGCGCCACTGCGTCGCCCCCATGTTGTTAACACTGATATTTAAATAAGAAAATATTCTGGTAGGCCACAAAAATAACGGCTTGATGATTAAATAATTAAACGCTTCGAATTTAGGGTTTTATAAATGTGCTGTTGTAATTTTACAGTCTAAAGTAAAAACTAAATATTTAATTGTTTTTGATGTATATACAGTTGAAGTCAGAATTATTAGCCCCCCTTTGAATTTTTTTTCTTTTTTTAAATATTTCCCAAATGATGTTTAACAGAGCAAGGAAATTTTCACAGTATGTCTGATAATATTTTTTCTTCTGGAGAAAGTCTTATTTGTTTTATTTCGGCTAGAATAAAAGCAGTTATTAATTTTTTAAAAGCCATTTTAAGGACAAAATTATAAGCCCCTTTAAGCTAATTTTTTTTTCAATAGTCTACAGAACAACCCATCATTATACAATAACTTGCCTAATTACCCTAACCTGCCTAGTTAACCTAAATAACCTAGTTTAGCCTTTAAATGTTAAACAGAAATTGGGGAAAAAATTAAACAGGGGTGAATAATTCAGGGGGGCTAATAATTCTGACTTCAACTGTATATCCACGCTCACTGACGACAGTGTCGCGCACAGCTGATGTGAAGCGTGCGAGTACTTAAAAGCTCCCATGTCCCTTTTCCTGGAAATGCAACAGGTACGATCGTTTCTCTTTGTAATAGACTGGAAAAAAGCAGTGCTCATGAATGCACAGTCCTGCTACTTTCAAGAGCCTGAGATTTTTTGAAAGCAGCAGCGGTTGCCACTTTCACTTTAACCATACTTTGAACAGATTATAAATGTGCGCGATTATCCTTTCATTATTGCACATGGAATATTTTTTACCGGCTTTCTTTTGCATACAGTTATTTTTGTTAATATGGTTTAATTATCATCCTTTACAATAACATTGCTTTAATAGGAGATTAACTGGTGATCTGGGACCTTTAGCCTGAACAGACTGCTTTGTATAGTTCTAGAAACGTGAGAATAATTTTTTTAAATGTCAAATGTTTTTTTAAGAACATTTTTGTTGAATAAAAAGTTTAATTGTGCTTGTTTTGACCCATTATTTTAAATTTGTGGCAAGAAAAGTTTGGTGTGGCCAGAGGAAAAAAAACGGTAAATTCTTAGTGTTGAGCCCTAAAAAGTCAACTAAAACTAATTGCAATGCGACACTATGAAACCACAACCTATTTGCTCATGCTCATTGAGAACATGCACAGAAAAAAAAGTAAAATGAGCGAGGAGGCATGTGGACATAACACCAAATTTAAATCAAGTAATTTTAGCATGCCAAAGTCAAATTTATGCATATAATATATTTTTTTCTCAACAACAAAATTGTGGCTGGTGAAGATGGAGAGTGGCTAGTAACGTTGGAAAACTTCTAGCCACAGTGGTTGGTGATCAAAAAACCTAATATCAAGCCCTGTTGATAATCATATGATGATTACATTTCTCTTTCTCTCTGTCCTCCAGCAAACATCATTCTTCCAGCTTCTCCTTGCAGGCTGGCCTGTAAGTATACAGTTCATCTTTATGAGATTGCTTATATTTCTGAACATGACTCTGACTCTTTTCTGTTTCCTGTGAGCTTGTAGAGAGCACAAGGTCTGCCTGGTCCGGAAGGAGAGATGGGTAAACCTGGGGCACAGGTGAGGCAGATCATGTCTGTCTGTCTGTAGCAGCTGCTTTAATAAAGCTTTGATGAGGCTCAGCGACACCTGTGTTATGTAGCTCAATACTTCCTGAGCTCAGATGACAACACCTGCCCTGCTAAATAATCATCTCTGTCTTTACTCCTTCTACTAGGGGCCACCTGGGGAACCAGGTGAACGAGGACCCCCAGGACGAATGGGAGACATGGTAATATCCTATAGTGAATTTGTTTTGATTTTTAGTGGTGCTTTCTAACGCAAAATCATTATTTTATTAGGGGTGCTTGCTAGTAGGATAGCTATTACTGTAAGTGTGTATTAAAATAATATCTTTAATTATGATGTTAGTGTATTCATAATACAAAAAAAGAATGATAGTATGCCAAGATAGTTGCGATTGTAAATAGATACACTGCAAAAATGCTTTTCTTAATTGGAGTTTTAGTTTCTAGTCTAAATATTAAGCAAATCTTAAATTAAGAGGCATTTTCTTGTCAGGTAAAATACATTGTCTTGTTTTTAGAAATAATATGTGAAAATGAAGTGGGTTTTTCTATAAAACAAGTTAAATAATCTGCCAATGGGGTAAGCAAATTCATCTTATTTCAAATTATTATTTTGCTTACTCCATTGGCAGATTATTTTGCTTCTTCTTGATTGAAGAATTTTTTTGATATTTGAACCAGAAATAAGACTAAGGAAGAAAAGCATGCTGTGTACATATTTGCTTTTTTATTTTGTCAGAGTGCCTATGTCACCTCAAATTAGTGGCAATTAAGTAGCTGCCCTTTTATTAAACTGTTTGGGAAAGGAAAACACAACCCCTCCCATCATTTCTGAGTTTTAACCACAGATATAAACAAGGCTCCTTGTATCTGCATTCCTCGTTGTGGTTTGTTTAATGTGACTGACACTTCACATTTGTGCTTCCCGACTGCTAAGCGTCCCGACTGTTAGCGTTTGATCAAGTAGCTTGAACTCTCATTTGAGGGAGCAGAGAGAAAGACAGACAGATCTGAAGAATGATAGTTTAGTTCAAGAAGAACAAAGTTGCATTCATGATTTTGCAGTTTGATATAATCAGTGGTTTAAAGTAACAAATTACAAATACTCAAATTACTGTAATTAATTAGTTTTTTTTAGGAATTTTAGTTTACTAAGTAGTTTTAAAAATTTGTACTTTTACTTTCCCTTAAGTACATTTTTAGTGTTGTATCTAATTTTACTCCAATATTTTCCCTCAACCTGCAGTCACTGCTTTATTTTTTCTTGTCTACGATGATTGGTTGAGTAGAAAAATCTGTCCTGTGATTCCTCTCCAATCAAGTCGCCCATAGAATGTAAATCGCCCATGTCGTTCAGTATGATGCGATTTATAATACAGCAAATCATCTGGAAGCATTAATAGTGTCCAAGAAGATGTCCAAAATCTTTACATTCCATTACCCAGAGACTGTTTAGACTGCATGGCACTGATGGGAAGATGAAGGATGTTTACTTTATAATGACTGAAATCGCCAAATGGCCTTAGACAATAATGAAATACACTGCAGAATGTTATGTTTTCACATGTGTACAAATTGCATGTAAATGATTCAGTCTTGAGTAATACTGACTACTCCTGAGTACTTTAAAAATGGCTACTTTTTACTCATACGTGAGTAATATTTACAACAGATACTTTTACTTTGCTTGCACTTCATTTTTGGGCAAGTAATGGTACTTGAGTATAATTTTTCAGTACTCTTTCCACCACTGGATAAAATAAAAAATAAAAAACAACTGAGGGACCAAAAGAGAAGTCTCAGCTCTCTACGTGAAGCCATAGAAATGGAAACATTTTGCCAAAAAAATCCACAATATACAGTCTTCCAGCAAAGGTGAAGTTATTATCCAAGTTTACAACACATTTCTGACAAATATAATGCTGTTTTTGTAGTGCAGTGAGATTTTGAACAGGATTTTAATTTTTAATGCCACAGACAGGTGGCAAGAGAGGTGCTACCAATGTGGTTAAACGCATAAAAACCAATGTGTTCAAATTTTATACATCTGCACTTGCACTAGCCATTGTAGCCTGTATGTGAGTGTGTCTGTATGTTATAAACAGTAACACGGTTCTTATTTTCTTCATTTCTTTTTTTATTTGAATGGTTTAAGATCTACCCGTGCAGGTTTCTTTTTGAGGTCAATATGTTGTTAAATACATTCTAATTCAAATAGTGGCCAGTCACAGACATGTGGTTTTGTCTATGGTCACTTTCAGCTCAGATAATAAGCCTTATTTTTCAGTCTGGCCACACAACTGGTGTGTATTCATTTCTCTGAAAGCTTGCTTGCTTCTCACTGCACAGGATCTGATGAATGCCTCCAGGTGGTGCTGCTGTTTCTTAAGGGCAAACCACATATAATTTCATATTGATAAATTCCCCCAGCTTTTTTGACCTAAGGTCAGGAAATCAAATCCAGGTTGCTTTGGCTGCATTTACAGTATATTGCAAGGCAGAATGCACTGATCAGTCATTTTGACATACTGTTGAAGTCAGAATTATAACCTTTTAATTATTTTTCTTTTTTAAATATTTCCCAAATTATGTTTAACAGAGCAAGGAAATTTTCACAGTATGTCTGATAATATTTTTTCTTCTAGAGAAAGTCTTATTTGTTTTTTTTTTCCAGCTAGAATAAAAGCAGTTTTTAATTTTTTAAAATTCATTTTAAGGTCAAAATTATTAGCCCCTTTAAGCTATATTTTCTCGATAGTCTACAGAACAAACCATCATTATACAATAACTTGCCTAATTACCCTAACCTGCCTAGTTAACCTAATTAAGCCTTTAAATGTCACTTTAAGCTGTATAGAAGTGTCTTGAAAAATATCTAGTAAAATATTATTTACTGACAAAGATAAAATAAATCAATTATTAGAAATGAGTTATTAAAACTAATATGTTTAGAAATGTGTTAAAAAAAATCTTCTCTCTGTTAAACAGAAGTTGGGGATATAATAATCAGGGGGGCTAATAATTCTGACTTCAACTGTATATGTGATATTTAGTCATTATTTTTAGACATTATTGAATGTGTTTACATTAACAATGTGCTTCAGGTTGGCAACAACACTATACTATAAAGCACTATAATATAAAGTATAAAGTACTACTGTATAAAGATAAACTGGAAAAAGATATTCTAAATGACCATTTACAGTCTGTGTGCAATCAAAATGTATAATGTGTAATTTTCTAGCGCACATTGTTAATGTTTAGGTGAACAATTAACCTGTGCAAATTCATCCACTGAAAAAAAAGTTGTTTTAGTAATCTTCAATCAAAGTCTGATCATTTGCTTCTGCATTTGGAGTAGTGGACCTTCTCTGTTGACATCAGTTTGACGGAAAAAAAAAATAGTCTAAAGGCTTCCGGCACAATATTCTTAGCCCCTCTTACCATTAGTTTGCTATAAGAGAAAGATGTGTAAAAAGAAAGCCCCGCCCCATACTCAGTATTCCATTTCAGTTTGAAGTACATTATCATATTTTAAAAAAAAAGTGTAAGCAACTTCTGGTTCACCTGCACTTTAAATTCTAACGTTCATCTATTCTCCAAGTGTAAATTCTCCCCCGGTAGAACAAATGTAAGCATGTAGCACTGTAAGTCTATTAGACATTACAATATATAACACCAGGTATAGAAACTTTCATGCTATTATTATTCACATGTATATTTTCTATATCTGTGAAGATATTAATCTGTGCTGTTCTGCAGGGTGACCGTGGTCCTAAAGGTGTGATTGGAAGAGCAGGAGTCTATGGAAGAGATGGAGAAAACGGGCTAGACGGCCCTCAGGGGCCTTCAGGGATTCCAGGCCCAAAGGTCAGGTATACAGTATATGTTTCACAGTACAAAATACACATAAATACATGACACAATACACGATTGACACATGATTCTAAAACTGCAATCTTTACTTGACAGAAATAAACTATTTATTTCAGCTTTCCTTCTAAATCTGATGTTTTATGAAACTTCTGATATTTTAATAGTTTCAATTTCTTCAACACAGGGTCCTCTGGGTTATAAAGGTGAATCAGGCTCACATGGAGAGAAAGGAGAGGAGGTAAGCAAGTTATGATTGGTGAAATGTAGTTTAAAACTGAAATGCAATCGGTTCAAGTCTTACAATGAACCAAGTCATGTTTCCTTGAACTGGGCACGTCATTTAGAAAAATAATAGAGATGCTTTTTTTTTTATTGTTGTTTGGCATATTTGCAGGGTATTATTGGATCAGAGGGTCCGTGTGGAGATATGGGGAAACCCGGTGAGAAAGTAAGCCACGATTAAACCAACAGTCTATAAATGCACCCAAGTTATAGGGTGCAGTGTTTGAGATTATAGTATATATATATCGCCATCTAGTGGCCGTGTAAAGAACAGACACTATATATATACAATGTTTAGATATGATACAGTTCTATCATTTTTGATAATATGTAACCTGTGGTTCACATTTACAGGGTTCAAAAGGAGCACCTGGCGCTCCTGGGGCTGTCGGCCCTCCTGTAAGTCATCTAAATATGACTTCATCATTTTTCTTTGAACAAAATAAACAAGACTTGTTTTACTGTTTACTGTACATCTGATTGGTCTTTTAGATGTACATTTTTCTTTCATAATATCATCATCTTGACTGATTGTATTTGATTTCTTCTTCAGGGTCCACAAGGCACAAGAGGGATGGAGGGCCTTGAAGGGCATCCAGGACCAGATGTCAGTGAACTCAAAATATACTATATTTTTGGGGTATATGGGTATATTTTCACATCATCTAGTTATATTTACCTATTATTGGTCATGTTTACAGGGGGAGGATGGGATGAATGGACCACCGGGTCTTCCAGGTGCACCGGTAAGTAATACAGAATTTCAGAAATAGTGACTCCTCAAAATCCACAATATAATATATTAAACACAACATACAAGTATACTGTGTGCTTCCTGTTTAAAATAAATTACTTTCCTTGTCAATATTATACTATGTTTGATTTTTCTTTTCATGAATGATTTTAGTATTTCTTTAAATTTGTTTGTGCAGGGAGCTCCTGGTTGGACAGGTTTGATTGGTGCCCAGGGGGCTAATGGGTCTCGTGTAAGTTTATAGTCTCTTTTTTTTTCATATGTTTCCATCCAGATCATTCTTGACATGTTAACAGTTTTGCCTTTATTTTACAGGGGGAACCTGGGCCTTCTGGAGCTGTTGGACTTCCAGGGCCACAGGTATTCTATTATATATTATTTTGGACCATAGTAAGGTTGCTGACAATTGACCCTGTATGTAACCTATATGTCATTATTAGGGGCCCCAGGGATTAGAAGGACAGATCGGACCTTCAGGACAAAGAGGTCCACAGGTAAATGTTGATATATGTTTTATTACAATGAATGTAAGAGATGGATATAACTATAGGGTAATTTATTTTACATACATGCCTGCATGCTGATGTATGTTTACAGTATGTGATTAGCCCTTGATTGACTTTAACATTATCTACATTCTTATCTATTATCTATTTTTCTCTACTAGGGGTTGTCAGGCCGAGATGGTTTGCATGGTCCTAAAGGAGAGCCTGTAAGCACTCTTTTCTCACAGAGTGAACTATTTAAATTGATTTTGTCTTCCTAATGCAAATATTTAATATGATCACAAACTCTTTCAAATGTTTGTGGTCAGTTAGAGTTTTGAATAATATAAAATCATTTGCAATATTATTAATGCGTTTTATTTGATCATTACATTTTTCCTTTCTGACTAAAATTATTTATTTCAACAAAAAAGAAATACTGACTCTTAATTTAAAGGATAGTTCACTTTATTGTTCCTGTTTATTTACAGGGTCCAGTAGGACCAGTTGGTATCAGAGGGGATCCAGGATTTGAAGGATTAAAGGTAAAAGTTAAACTAAAGTGTACTGAAAATAACAGAATGGAATTGTCATATACGTGTTTATCGTATTGCTGTTATTTATTACTGTGAATCATGTGTACATTTCTTAACAGTTTCAACTACATTACTTTGTATAGCAAAAAAAAAAGATCACATCTCTTTTAAATGTAACCAGGGTCATTTGGTTTCTTTCAGGAATTGGTAAATTAAAGACTTTCAGAATCTTGCTAATATTTAATTTTTTTATTTTAGGGTGTTGTAGGAACGCACGGTCCAAAAGGTTTCACTGGTATCAAAGTAAGCTCGTGCAATTTCTATTTTAAACCATCTTGACCTCATATCGGCTCTAATGGCTTTACTCTTTTTAAGGGTAACAGAGGACCTGATGGAGACCAAGGGGACGTTGGACCTAAAGGAAACAAAGTAAACAAATTTGAATATGAGTTACATTATATAAGAAGTATCTATGATGTATAGTTAAGATGCAAAAACTGATAAGTGCCATAGTTTTCTTCTAAAATAAGCATTTCCCCAGGCTGTTTCTCAGGCTGTTTCACTTGTATGGCAAATAATATGTTATTTTTATTCCCTTTAAAGTGAAAAAACTAAACATAAACATCTGAGGCTGATGAAAATGCTAAAAACCTGAAAAACTTCAGGTGGCACTTAAGAGGTTTTTGCTTCTGAACTCTCCATATGTTCCATACATTGTATATTAATGTTAATGCTTTTTAATAGATTGCTACCCCTGTTATACAGTGCATCCGGAAAGTGTTCATAGCGCTTCACTTTTTCCACCTTTTTTCCAGCCTTATTCCAAAATGGGTTAAATTCATTTATTTCCTCAAAATTCTACACACAATACCACATAATGACAATGTGAAAAAAGATTTTTTGAAATTGTTGCAAATTTATTAAAAACCTGAAGAAACACATGTACATAAGTATTCACAGCCTTTGCCATGAAGCTCTAAATTGAGCTCAGGTACATTCTGTTTCCACTGATCATTCTTGAGATGTTTCAGCAGCTTAATTGGAGTTCACCTGTGGTAAATTCAGTTGATTGGACATGATTTGAAAAGGCATACACCTGTCTATAAAAGGTCCCAGGGTTGACAATGCATGTTAAAGCACAAACCAAGCATGAAGACAAAGGAATTGTCTGTAGACATCAGAGACAAGATTGTCTCAAGGCACAAGGCTGGGGCAGGTTACAGATACATTTCTGCTGCTCTGAAAGTTCTAATGAGCACAATGACCTCCATCATCCGTAAGTGGAAGATGTTTGGAACCACCAGGATTCTTCCTAGAGCTGGCCGGCCATCTAAGCTGAGTGATCGGGGGAGAAAGGCCTTAATCAGGGAGGTGATCAATAACCCGATGGTCACTCTGTCTGAGCTCCAGTGTTCTTCTGTGGATAGAGAACCTTACAGAAGAACAACCATCTGAACCATCTGAATTTGCCAAAAGGCATCTGATGGACTCTCAGACCATAAAAAAAAACTAATTCTCTAGTCTGATGAGACTGAAATCGAACTCTTTGGAGTGAATATCAGGCGTTACATGTGGAGAAAACCAGGCACCGCTCATCACCAGGCTAATACCATCCATACAGTGAAGCATGGTGGTGGCAGCATCATGCTCTGGGGATGTTTTTCAGCAGCAGGAACTGGAAGACTAGTCGGGATAGAGGGAAAGATGAATGCAGCAATGTACAGAGACATCCTGAATGAAAACCTGCTTCAGAGTGCTCTTGACCTTAGACTGGGGCGACGGTTCATCTTCCAGCAGGACAGTGACCCAAAGCACACCGCCAAAATATCAATGGAGTGACTTTACAACAACTCGGTGAATGTCCTTGCGTGGCCCTATTGAACATCTCTGGAGAGATCTGTAAATGGCTGTACACCATCACTTCCCATCCAACCTGATAGAGCTTGAGAGGTACTGCAAAGAGGAATGGGCAAAAATTACCAGGTGTGCCAAGATTGTGGCATCATATTCAAAAAGACTTGAGGCTGTAAATGCTGCCAAAGGTGCATCAACAACGTATTAAGCAAAGGCTGTGAATACTTATGTACATGTGATTTTTCAGGTTTTTTTATTTTTAATAAACTTGCAACAATTTCAAAAAATCTTTTTTCACATTGTCATTATGGGGTAATGTGTGTAATGCTGAGGAAATAAATGAATTTAATCCATTTTGGAATAAGGCTGTAACATAAAAAAATGTGGAAAATGTGAAGTGCTATGAATACTTTCCAGATGCACTGTATGTCATTTGTTAAAAATTACTTTTTTCCTCTTAGGGTGCTAGAGGAGCAGCAGGTGTACAGGGCATTCAAGGTGAACAGGGACCAATGGGCTTTCCTGGCTTTCCAGGCATCAGAGGCCCACCAGGAATACAGGGAAACCAGGTGAAAGTTACACTAATATTGCTTCACTTATATCTCTTAGGGTGTGTTCACACTTGTAATTTGGATTTCTTTGTTTATTCGGTCTGGAACAAAAAAGAAAATAATACATTTGGTGCTTGTTTGCTTAGCATTCATGCTGTATTTTTAAGGCTGATGTTAAAGATAAAAAAGCAAACAAATGAAGATACGCTGGGCGCATTAACTGTAATGGGCAACATCATGACTATAATGTGGGGGGAAAAAAGCATCCTTGAGTATTCTGTACTTTGCAGGGTGTCATCTTGTGACGTCATGATCTGTTCAGTTCATTTAGATCTATCTGGTTAATCTGATTTAAAATTTCAATTCAACCACATATACATTACAGTAAGACTGGTTTAAACTAGATAGAGATCGCCTCTTTTCAGCAGTAACACATTTTCAAGTAACCTGCGCTAACAGAGCAATTACACCAGAGTTTGTTTACTACCAAACCTGCTAAGTGTGAACATACCTCAGACACATTTTCCTAAAGAGTGATCTTTGTTAAGAGTTATTGCACAATTTCTTCACACACAGGGAGAGGATGGAGAGGCTGGTCCACATGGTAAAATGGGCAAGGAGGGGTCAAAGGTGAGAGTGAATCTGCAGGAAATATGCCTGAAATGTAAGCGTTATATTCTGCCCACTAATATGAAATGTCCATCTTGATTTTACTGAAGGGGAGCAGAGGTTCTGAAGGCCTCTCTGGAAAGCCTGGTCCTAGAGGCCTAAAGGTAACACACTTTATAGTGGATTGTTATATTTTATGGTTATACACTATGCCTTCAGCTATTACAAATGGAAATTGTCATCTAGTTGGAATTTGGAATATTGTTTTTAATAGTTTATAAACATATTTTCAGGGTCGAACAGGGCAAAGGGGTCACACTGGCATGCCTGGACCTCCTGTAAGTGTCCAAACACAAATCCTGAGAGTATTGTCAGTCTTTTGTGTGGAATGTTGATGATGTCAGTGTTGATGGTGTTTATTGCAGGGTTTACCTGGCCCACCTGGACCATTTGGAGCTGAAGGAAAGCCTGGTACACAGGTTCCCATTCTATATTCTAATACCATGATAACTGTAAAAGCATTTAACCTGTAAAAAGACTGTAAGAAATATGATGCACGTCTACATTTACAAATAAATACATTTATTCATTTAAAATGATAGCTCAATCAAATTAAAATTCTGCCATCATATACTCACTTTTCTTTTGTTACAAAACTTTTTTGAGTTTCTTTCTTTTGTTGAACGCACAAAAAAAAGATACTTTGAAATTTGTTGGTAACCAGTAGCCACTGATTTCTATAATAGGAAAAAATTAATTACCAATGAATTAAAAATAACTTCTTTTGTGTTCAACAGAAGAAAGAAGCTCATAAAGGTTTGAAACCACTTGTACCCACACGGAAAGAACCTATATAAACATATGTGTTTTAATATAGGCTTTGATGTAGGATTTTAATATATGTGACATATATAAAATTGGCTATTTTCCTATATTATATGTCCATATATGGACAAATGAATTCTTTCCTTGGCTCTTGCCGAAGGCGGTCGCACTTTTTCCCTTTCCGTCCCTTATCTTCCCTGGCTGGCTCTTCTTGTCTCGTCTTATTCTATCTCTGAGGCTCTCCGTGCCCTGCTATCCAAACGAATAAGGAATTATGGATCTGATCAACTGGTCTCTGAATGCGATTGACACCATCTTCTCGACGAGAAGTTTGGGCTCGGGAGAGCCCACTTGTCCTGCCGGGACGTTTGCAGCTGGATACGTGATGGATGGGTGGGAGAAGTGGCGTGTCGTGTGCCTGGCTGTTCTGTCCCTGGAGGATATTGAAGATATCTATCTATTCGGAACTTTGATAACAGGGTTTCTGCTGATGGGCTTATGCGGGGCCCTGGGGTATTGACGATTGATGAAAGCGGTCAGTGCTGCTCAAAACCCCACCAAGCTGGCCGGCTTGATTGAAACTATAGTGGGCAGAATTGCTAATAATCAGACTGCTGTATTGGACCGCAAATTGGATAACATAGGGGGGAAATTAGTGGCTTTGCAACAAGATTTGGCCAGGACTGGACACCAGTGACGGACATTAAATATCTGCGAAATTGGCAGATATTGACCTAAATTTGGAAATACTTTTCTTCTTTTTCGGCTTCCCTGTGTTTTCCAGCCAGATGGCCTCGGCTGGAGAAAAACAACTTCTCCCGGATAGCAAGATAAGGAGACGCTCTGAAATTCCTGCTCCCTGTCAAAGAAACCTGTTGGACTCTACAGGCTTACACACACACACATACACAGCTACAGATAGACTATCACTACCTAGCCCTTCATCCCACGCCTTCGTGTGCTTTCACCCACTGGAGGGGGTAGGCGGGTCTGTGACCAGCGCTTTTCACCTGCAGGCCGGATGGCTGCCCACCCTTACCGGACTATATCCACATCCCCTATTCGCATCCCCTGTTGCGATGTTATGTCTATGTCAATGTGTTTATGTGCTTGGCTGCTAGGGATTTTTTTCTCCCTGTTCTCACACTGCTCTAACTCAAGAGCAAGGTGAGAGGGAGTTTTTTTTACGTCACTCTCTCCTGAATGTATCTTACTTCCTTTTTCTAAATGCTACCTCCCGTTGACCTGTCTTCCCCTGAAATGTGACGTTTGTGTATGGTCAGGGGGGTCCAATTTCACTATATGCCAGTGTATGTGAATACATGAAGGTTTATGTAACAAAAAAGGCCTTGATTGATATATGTCTACATATATACATATATATGTGCATACATGTAACTATATAGGTACATACCGTATGTGCATATATGTTCACCTATATGTTTACCTATATATTAGTAAAATTATTAAAATCCATAGCTGCTAGACAACATAATTAAAAGCCTATGTAGAAATTTACATATGTTTGCACATACATACGTTTTTTGCATTTTGTTAGTTCTAGTTATTTTAAGTTTTTTTTTTTTTTTCTTTTTTAAATATTTCCCAAATGATGTTTAACAGAGCAAGGAAATTTTCACAGTCTGTCTGATAATTTCTTTTTCTTCAGGAGAAAGTCTTATTTGTTTTATTTCGGCTAGAATAAAAGCAGTTTTTAATTTTTTTAAATAGTCTACAGACCAAACCATCGTTATACAATAACTTACCTAATTACCCTAACCTGCCTT
This sequence comes from Danio kyathit, assembly GCA_903798195.1. Taxonomy (NCBI): domain Eukaryota; kingdom Metazoa; phylum Chordata; class Actinopteri; order Cypriniformes; family Danionidae; genus Danio; species Danio kyathit. The sequence continues at coordinate 21,170,197 of LR812539.1, read as the reverse complement.
GTTAACCTAATTAACCTAGTTAAGCCTTTAAATGTTCCTTTAAGCTGTATAGAAGTGTTTTGAAAAATATCTAGTCAAATATTATTTACTGTCATCGTGGCTAAGATAAAATAAAACAGTTATTAGAGATGAGTTATTAAAACTATTATGTTTAGAAATGTGTTGAAAAGTCTTCTCTCCGTTAAACAGAAAGTTGGGGGATAAATAAACAGGGGGGCTAATAATTCTGACTTCAACTGTATACTGCATATAGGTTTCATATATAGGCATATCCTCATATAGGTTCTTTCCATGTGGGTAGGTGAGTGAATAGTGACTAAAATTATATTTTTAGGTGAACTATCCTTAGTCTAAACGCTATTTAGGACATTATGGTTTCTAATTGTAGATTCTATTCTAATATTATTCTAGTCTTTTAATGTAACTTAAATTTTAATAATCATAACTTAAGAACTGAAATTAATGGTGTGTTCAAACTTGAAACGTTTGGTTTGTACTGAGACAAGAAAAGAGTCTTGGTCCACTTTGGTGCAGTTTGACTGAAATATAAATGTAACATGGACCTAAGACATCTAAACAGCTAACAGAACATTATTTCACAAGATGTGATCTGAAAAGGACAGAATTCTCAAGATACATACTTTTTCTTATCATAGTTTTCATTTCAATTCATTACAGGCATCAAAAACATGTCTGATGTATCTCTTTGTTTGTGTGTGACAGAGGAATCCAAAGCACTGTTAATTTTTAAGCTCTTCACTTTTTTGTTTTGGGCCAAAATAAGTATGAGCACATTCCAAAATGTGTTCACAACACTGCATAAACTGTTCAAATCGATTCTCATTGTTGTTTCTTGTGCTTCAGGGACTGCAAGGCCTTGTGGGTAATGCCGGAAATAAAGGACCAACGGTGGGTTCAAAACACTTTACACAATATCCAACCAACCAATGGTCTAAAAACATCTACAGTATATTGGTTTTTATGGAGTCATTAAAGCAGTCTTCAGCTACTCGTCTGAAACTGTTTATTTAGCGTTCATATTGAGCACCTCTAACAGACTTTATTTACCATTAATGAGCCATTTTTGGCAGTGAAAGGAGCTCTATAATGCAGATGGCTGTCATGAATCCAGCAGATTGAGCTCCCAGTGCAGAGCAAATAAAAATCTGTGATCACATTTTATAGAGGATGGGCTATGCCTTTTATGATTCATAAAAAGGTTATACAAACAAAGACAGCCTTTCCAGGAATTTAGTGGGCACCAGTGTTTTGCGCAGCTTGTCAAGGTTTAATTTGCACCCTACCAACCATAAATGACACCATTAAAAGGCACTAGGCGAGAGGAATAATGGTCAGAGGTGGCAGTAGAAAACACTGATACATACATGACACGAGCGAAGGTTTTTCAAGTTTTATTGGTTTCTCAAACCTCAGGGATTGCAAGGTATTCCTGGAGAACATGGTCAAGACGGACCCCCAGGAACTATGGTGAGTTTTCTTCTTGAATCCATGTCACATCTTTAAAATCACTTCAAAGTTTACTATTTGGCTGTGCCTGAAGCTGAATGTCTTATTTGTAAGCACTGACAAAATATCAGCATAATAGAACAGGCAGACATTTTGCAAGGCAGATAGTCTTCAGATCCCCGATACTTATATGCTTATCTGACTTGCTAATTTTATTTCCAATGTTTTGACAACAAAAATAAATCAAATCCATATTACATAACATTTTGTGTAATATTGTATTGGATACACTGCATCTAAATCATTTATTCATTGGCATTTCTGTCTTTCTGACAAATGACTGTTCTTGAAGTTGAAGTTCTGCATTTTCTGTGTTTATCTTTGCATTTCTGTTCACATAATGTATATGATTACTCTCACCCAGACTTTCACACAACAACGGAAAACATTCAAATAGAGATCAAAGCATATTTAGGTCTTTGAATCAGCCTTTGTTTGTGGATCTTGTCTTGTAAGACAGACTACAAAGCATACTTAAACATTTAAATCATGTGAAGTAAGTAGTGTTTTGTCTGAGCCGATTAGCTCAACTTTTGACCCCGTGCCGTGTTATGCAAATCGCTCAGGGTGGATGTTAGGTCATTCAATCTGTTTCAGTATTGCTTTTATTGTTTTATATGTTCAGACATACATTTGTGATTTATAGCAATGTGTGTGCTTTTAAGAAACTGGAATTTAAATAAATGTGCTAAATAAAGCAAAAATTACAGCTAAGATATGTATAATGCTGCTAAATATTTTAAATCAACCTTTCTGTTCATCAACCAATCAATCTAGTGCTTAATAAGAAATAATATTACAATAAAATTACAGTTTTAATTTTCTGATTTCAACATTGACGATAATAGTTTCTTGAGCATAATATATAACCATAAGTAAATTAGTGTATTTGCACAAGTACTGTTTTTACTGTACATCATATAATATATATTATATTATCTATTTATAATTAAATGCAGTCGTTGTGATCAGAAGAAAATACTTTTAAAAACTTTTGTACTATTATTATTCAAGTAATTTATCCACATATGCATTCAACTACAAAAAAAATGCCATTCTGATAATAAAAAGGATAATATTAATACAAATATTGCTTCATGGCACACATATTTGCTTCTTATTAGCATTCAGTTGTATGCTGGTGATTCATTTCCCATATGAGGAGGTTCTTGAGAAACATATTTAGAATAGTAAGATTGCTTCAGCAGCTTATTACAAAAAAGGGTTTTGTTGTTTGTGAAGTTGATTTGTATTGTATCAATTGCAGGGCCCACCTGGACGAGAGGGGCCTATGGGCATCCCAGGACCACCAGGAGAAAGGGTATATTATGAATTATTTGCTCTCTATAGTTCATGGAACCAAGCTGCTGTTTTTTCATGATGTTTTTTAATTGTCTTTTAGGGTTTTGGTGGAAAGACAGGAATGGAGGGACCACAGGGCCCTGTTGGCATGTATGTAAGTGACTCCTTTACAGGGTTTTTATAAAAACAAAGGGAGCGGGTTGATGCTTAAAGCTGATGTTCTAACATAGCTCTTTTTTTTTCCACATCCTCTTAAGGGTTTTCCAGGAAACGTGGGTATGAGAGGAAGACCAGGCCACAGTGGAGACAGAGTAAAGACAAATTACAAATTACAATAAGATTCAGCTACAACTCATAATTTTAACATTTAACATTTCAAAATAATGTTACAAAAGTAGTTTCATAAAATGATGATCTTTTGAATGTTCTTCTTAGTAATTTAATGTAAAGGGCGACATTTGTAGCCAGGATTAATAATAGCTCGACCCTAGTCCAAACCCTCTTTTGGTGTTAACATTTTTTTATTAAGTCCTGTCCTAAAATGTACACATTGTCTGTAGATAATTTCCAGAATTCTCCAATTCTATTGGTCCTTTTATGAAATTGCACCCTTGCTCTGATTGTTTAGTATGTCTGTCCCTTCATTTCTTATAGGGAGAACCAGGCCTAAGAGGCCCTTCTGGACCAATTGGGAAGATTGGTATACCAGTAAGTGTGTGAGAAATCTAGTACAAACACAGGGATCGTGTATCAAGCAGATCATATTTATATCCCCTCCTGTAATTTAGCATTATCATATAACCAATATTTTCAACCTTTATGTTTTATATAGGGTCCCCCTGGTCCAGTAGGAGAAAAAGGACTGCCAGGACCCCAGGTATAAAACATTTCCCAAAGAAAATATAAGATCTTGGACTGTATATAAATATAAAGTGTTTCAATTGTACTGTAAACCATGGGTTACTCCTCTAGGGCCGGCAAGGAGATCCTGGGCATCAGGGAACAGATGGGCCATGTGTGAGCACACAGTGAACTCTTTCAATTACAATACATACACCTCTATTTGGCTGTTAATTTTCAATCACTGGTTTGTTATTATTAATTGTCTACTATAGGGTCCTCCAGGACGTCAGGGAGTCAGTGGGATCATTGGAAAACCAGGACCTCGTGGAAGTATAGGTCCTCCAGGGGAACCTGGGCCAAATGGGCCCACAGGTATCCCAGTAAGTGATAATTCTCCCTTCCAAAGTTGATGATGGATTTTAAACGCTTCTCTACATGAAGTATGTTTAAGGTCATCAAGTTGAAATTGTTGCGAATCTTTTTTTTAAGGGTCCACATGGGGAAAATGGAGTGGCAGGTATAGATGGAGAGAAAGGAGAAAAGGTCATTAAAGGGATTTTTTTTAAGGGTCAAACACTTACAAATTGTGCTTCCTTATTAAGTCACTGAAAGTTTCTATAAATGCACAGGGAATGATGGGTTCTCCTGGTGATGATGGACCTCTTGGACTGGAAGGACAACAGGTTAGATTTGCACACATATCTTAAACTGTTTGGTCTTTATGCACATTAAAGAATAATGAAGTAAAGCAATGTGCCATGGGTGTTCCACTGAACCAGAGTAAAATCATTGTGATACACAATCTCAAATTGTCATATCATTAATAAACTGACAGCAACAGAGATACAGTACAAAGAGAGCTTTGTAACTTCTGCAGGGTCTAACTGGTCCTGCAGGTTTGGATGGGCCTCCTGGAAGGAAGGGTGATAAGGTCAGATTAAGATGACATGCATTTAATTTCTTTCTTTCTTTCTTTTTTTTTTTTTTTTACTTGTTAGAAACACATCTAAGCATTTTTTTTCTACTGGCAGGGGGATGGAGGACCTATCGGAACATCTGGTCTTCAAGGACCAAAAGGCGATATTGGCCCTGCAGGTGATAAAGGTCCATTGGGTCCACCAGGCCTAGTAGGCAATGAGGTGTGGAAATTAACTTCTTGATGCTGGCACAATTTGCTGCTGAAGTCATCCGTTTCAAACACCATCTATCTCACTGTCTTCTATAAGAGTAATGGTACTGTTTTTATCTTGATGAAGGGTGATTCTGGTCCTGCTGGTGTTGCCGGTGACCCCGGGTCAAAAGGAGAAAAGGTAACATTCATCTATTACATCTAATGTAATTTCACAAGACAAAATGCTGTTGAACTACAAAATATTTCATTTTTTTGTCAGGGTGATATTGGGCCACCAGGATTTACTGGTTTAGAGGGTCCATGGGGAGACACAGGGGAGCAGAGAGAGAAGGGGATCAAGGGAGCCAAGGGCCAAATCGGAATGCAGGTGTGTGCAAAAATGGGCAGTAGAATAGTCAAAATATGTTCATTTTTTATGGTGATCTTGTATCTCTTTTTATTATTATTATGTCAGGGTGAGCCAGGCCTAGTTGGTGGGGTTGGACATCCTGGCCTTAAAGGTGCAGAAGTAAGTGTTGATCTGAGAATGACTGACCCCTATATTTTTTAATAATATGGTTGTAGAGTTAAACTTAGTGAGGAACAAATGCTTTTTTCATGTGATTCAGGGTGCACCCGGCCATCTAGGACTGGTTGGGCCAGATGGACCCCCAGGAAGCAAGGTAGCATTGTTGATTGCTCATATTTGGCATTCCATATTTTGCAGAGCATATTTTGATTGTTTAATTTATTTTAATGGTTGAAAACAAAACTTACTTTTTAGGGAAAGACTGGGCCAAGTGGTTCACCTGGTGAGCCAGGAAATCCTGGACCTGAGGTTTTTATACACTCATATAAAATATTCTGCAAATGAAATATAAAATAAAATGCAATATCTTTAAACATTAGATTTGAATGTCACTTGTTGTCAGAAAATAAATCATTTTTGTTATTCTCTTTATTAATATCTGTGCTTTGTGTCTTAGGGAATTGCTGGTCCCAAAGGTGTGCGAGGTGACACAGGAAAAGGCGGGACACAGGTGAATATAATTTGTTAGTTTTTGTATTCCCCCTGGATAATATGTACTTTGTATCTGTATGATGGAAACAATGAATGGATTTGATCCTACAATACTAGTTGATTGTTTATTATATCTCGGCCAACAGGGTGGTGTGGGCCTAGTTGGTCCCATAGGTCCTTTGGGCCCCAAAGGTCTTTCAGGGCCTGAAGGGGAGAAAGGAGAGCCAGGAGATAAAGGAGAACCAGGGGTAGAGGTGAGCTAGACTCAACTAAACTCTGGTAACAGTATGACGACCAATCTTCACTTTTGACTTGCATAGTTATTAGTTATTAACTTTATCTTGTATGACCATTTTCTACTTTCACTTAATCATATGCCATAGCTAAACTTAACCACTACAAAAACTCTTAGAATTAATAAGCAGTAAATTTGGTGTTTATTGAAGCAAAGGTTTTCCCAGAGATGGGTTGCAGCTGGAAGGGCATACGCTGCGTAAAAACGTGCTGGATAAGTTGGCAGTTCATTCCGCTGTGGCGACCCCGGATTAATAAAGGGACTAAGCTGAAAAGAAAATGAATGAATGAATGAATGAATGAATGAATGAATGAATGAAGCAAAGGTCATAAATAATGTGAATATGTGCTCCCTGTATGAAAGTGTTAACAAAACTGATTGCTTCTTCAAAATCCCCATAAATCCTTTACATGTTAAAAATGATCATTACATCCCATTAGGGACCAGATGGCCTTCAGGGTGTACAAGGACCACCAGGACTGCCTGGTTTGGAGGTACAGACTATCAAAACACATAGAATTGCTTTTAAAATGTATTTAACCAGATGGTCTCATGATTTGAGATTGGCTAAACTATTCAAACAAATACAGTACATGTGATTAAATAATCCAGCTATATGAATTCAAATATATGACCTTAGGGTTCACAAGGTGAGGCAGGGACAACAGGCTCACCAGGTCTGCCAGGAGCTCAGGTCAGTATTCAGTAAAATAAAAGTATACATTTACATCCTTGAGACAACAAATGCATTTTAATTTGCCTTTGTTTCAGCTCTTCTTATTTATCAGGCAATTAATGAGTTTTGATTGTTGCAGAGCCGCACAGGTAACCCAGGACCTGATGGAAGAGAGGGCATGAAAGGAGAGAAGGTAAGATCACAATGTTCTTTTCTGTGTCTTAATCCCTTTCTCTTATCTGAAATAAAAGTTCTTCCTCTGTACCTTTGTCCTTGCTGTCAGATATTAGAAATGAGTTTGAGAATACAGATTTCCCCAAGCTCTTATCTGCAATTTCATTCTGAATTTGAATTGGGCTGTTGATGCATTTTTAGGGGGATCAAGGTAAAAATGGAGCACCTGGAAAATCGGGTCACATTGGACGAAGGGTAAGATGCGATATGCCCTCTGCTGTGTCTTTGGGGCTCTTGTAGCCTTTGTTAAATGTTTCCAAAACTCCTGGTAAAAGAACAAGAAGTTTAGAGACAAGTATAATTCATGAATATACTTATTCTAATGACTCTGATGTCATGTATGTCAAAATGCGGGGCAAACATTTGTAAATTGGTGGTGATTCTGATTGATATGTTTGATTTTGTTTGTTGTTTGCCATCTATAGGGTAAAAGAGGCAAGGCAGGTTTGAGGGCGACCAGAGGACCAAGGGGAGAAAAGGTCAGAGTTCTTCCTCAACATGCCACTTAAAATGATGACATGCAGATTTATTGATTAAATGCCATTGATTAAATCAAACAGTAAGTATTTCTTTCTTGTCCAATAGGGAGAGAAAGGAGATGTTGGTGAGAAAGGACTTCCTGGATGGGGAGGGAGTATGGTAAGCTTCATAGGCCTGATCAGAACAGTTCATTTTTTTAAAAAGAATAATATTGAGATGTCGATAATCCAAAACACAGTTTGCACAATCAAGTTGTTTAAATTGTTTTTCAACAGGGAATCCAAGGGCCAAGAGGCGAGTCTGGAGATGAAGGTGTAAAAGGAGCAGAGGTACTTTTAAAGTTTTACTCTGACAGGTTTTTTTTGCACCTTGAAATATTGATATCAGTACCTAAACTTGTTCACAATAGGGTGAGAAAGGGGATCAGGGACCATTTGGTTCACCAGGGAGAGATGGCATGAAGGTATATTGTATAATTGGCACATCTATTAAGTCATTAGTTCACCCTATTCAGGTTTTTTTATAGGACTGTTTGTTTTCTTTAGGGAAGTCTGGGACCTCTTGGCCCTCCTGGACCCCCAGGACCAAAGGGTGATCAGGTAAGAGTAAATATTTTGCTGTATAAGTATACAGTATTTTTTTGTTTGACTTTGTTTTTAATACAATACGTGGAGAGGCTATGCTGTAAGATGGTCATGTTTATTATTAAGTTTGTTTGGGTAAGCCCATCTGCTAAATAGTGCAATCTGAAATGCATGTCATTTTCTTCAGGGGAATATTGGTCCTGCTGGTCCTAGAGGGACACCTGGAATACCTGGACTGCCGGTGAATGTCTTCTTTAAAAAAAAAAAATGCATTAGCATTTAAACTAATAGCCTTTTAAACTGTAGACAGATTTGTATTACTGCTGTACATCTGCTGCCAGTGCATTTACATGTACCCTGTCCTTTCAAGATATGGAAGCATGGTTAATTCATTTTTAATGACACAAGCAAGGACAGTGAAGTGCTTTATCGCAGCCACAGTCTGTTTTTTTCCTTAAATGAGCATCGAAGATCATTTAGAATTTCTTTCTTTTTTATCTCCTGTACCCTGCAGGGCTTGTTTGGAGACAAGGTATGAAATTTAATTTTCAAAGCTTTCTTTACTTCATCCGTCAGGTTGAAAGGCTATGTTCCAGATGCATGAATTATATTTTAATTATTTACAGCATATGTTAAAACATGTTTAATTTTAGGGACTGAAAGGATTTCAAGGGCCTCCTGGCCCCCCTGGAACAAGGGGTCTGCCAGTAAGTTGCTGTCTTGTGGCATCAATACAGCTGTTCTTTAGAGGTTTTAACAGACAAGTTTTAAAAACTATATATATATATATTTTATGTTTGTTTGATTATTTTAGGGGCCACCAGGGCCACCAGGACCTCCTGGTATCTCTGTGAACCTGACTCTGATCCAGATCAAGGCAAGGTTCAATTTAGCAGCTTATTATTTTTAATTGCACTGATAATTTAATGCCATACGTCATTATAGTCAAACTGCACACATAAGCAAATGCCATGGAATTCAGTGTATGGAGTAAAAGTGCATATTGTATATATTCAGTCACAACTACAGATAATTTCTTACATTTTCTATTTTGTTGCCTATGTCACATCCTTTTTTTTAAATGATCAGACCCTCAGTGAAATATGCATATGCAATGCATATGTCTCTCTCTGTCTATTTCATCTCAAATAGGACCTGATGTACAGTTCAGACAAGCCCAATTTCTCCCTGATTCAGACACTGCTGGACTCACTGTACCATGACCTTCAGCTGCTGGTGGACCCTCCGGATGGCACTAAGCAGCACCCAGCATCCACCTGTCTGGAGCTGTGGCTGTGCCATCCCAACTACACCAGTGGTCAGAGGCTCATCTTTCATTTTTACCATCTTTCAAAGCCATTATCTGTTTGTTCATGCTCCCGTTTGTGCTGTCTTTGAGATTTTTCCCCTAAAAAGTGATTGTGCTTTTAAAGTTTTAAAGGCTTTTGAAACGCGTAGTCCCAGTGACACTGACCTCATTTACACCTGCTATTGAGATTGATCTCAGGCGATACTATCTCAAGTGAGCGGTGCTGTACTTAAGAGAAGTGCAAATGAGGCCCAGAATGTTATTGCTCACAAAACGTAATACAGATGCTTGACTGAAATAAAGGTCTCAAGATACTCACAGCAAACTTATTGTCTGGTCTTCGCTCAGAAAGGTAAAAAGACTTTTGAAATACTTACTGTAAGCAGCTGCATACTGTTAGCAAACACCCCAACCACTGAAAGTGGCATTTAGATGAATGTGTAAAATATGCTATGTGCATTCCTCTTAATACCAAAATAAGAACAAGAGAAAATGGAGAGCAGTGCGAAAATAGTAGTTAAGAAAGCAACTGCAAATCAGCACTCCAGCCAAGTCATGTAACGTTTATGCAAAATATTTCTTTAATGACAGCTACTTTACTGTTTTAAAAATGGTTTCGGTTTCCATTTCAGTTTGAATTACAGCTTTATTTGCTGTTATTAATCAGCAATGTTTTTGTCTGACCTTGCTGAACTCAACTGAAGAAATAACCATAGACTGTAAAAAAATATAGACGTAGTATCTATGCATGACCCATACGTTTCTGGAGAGCGCAAATGAAGCTACAAGTGGGCCTGGCCAACCATCGCCATTTTGTTTGAGCTTTATTGCACCGACTGTGGAACGTGAGTGGAGCTACAGATGCCTGCTATCATTTTGCTTAGATGGGATTTTTTTGGGAGAAACACTTAATACTTCATTACCTGTGACTCGTTTGTGTTCTGACCACATGTGCTTGGTTGTGTACTATATCAATAAAGTGTTTAGTCTTTTAAAAACACTGTTGTAATACTTGAGCCGCTAAGCAATGTTCTTATGATGTTTTTCTACAGGAGGAAAACAAATTACTTCCAAACACTTCAAATATATTCTGTGTTAGTAAATGCAAGGCTATTTATGAAATCCAGGCATGACACTGTATGACAACGTTTCAGATGACTGTTCTAGAATTTTCAAGAATAGGAATTTCACTCACCTGAAAAATGAAGGTCACTTGACTGGTTTGTGAGCACAATTAAGTCAACAGCATGCCATATTATCTCATAATTGTACTAAATAATCCCAAAAGGCAATTGACAGTGTAAAGCCACATAAAACAAAACAAAAATATGATGTATATGCCGAGTTCAGCGGCTAACCAGCCGGAATCAGCTGAGGTGATGTGACGGCGACCAGCGAGACCAAGCTGTCACTCAATTGGCCACGCCTTTAATTATGCAGACTTAATGTTATTGTTAATGTTATTAACGTCTTCTCGGACATTGTCATCAATATATTTTTATATATATTGTTAATAAATATTGTGCACACTAAACAATAGTGTGTACTATTTCACAAATATGGCAGTCATCATAGATGATCAGTCATTGTTTATCTGACAAAGAGAGACAGAGTCAATATAGCAGATACTCATTTCCTGGACTTGCTAAAACGTTTTTCAGAGATATATAAACAATCTAAATTGGACAGGTTTAATTTATGTAATGGATTCATTATAATGAAGGAAACAATAGCAAGTTAATATATATAGGCTATAATACATCTTTATTTGTAATACAAATCTTTTTACATTTAATAACACTATATTAATATTTAACTCCAGCGATTGAACAGTATTTATTTACTTATAATACTGTTATAATATAATACTTATAATACTGCTTGCTTATAATAACGTTTTTTTTTTTTTTATAATTATTTTTTTGGGGTTTTCACCTTTAATGGATAGGACAGTAGAGATTATTAACAGGAAAGCATGGGGAGCAGAGAGAGGGGAAGAATCGTCATAGGACCACGAGGCGGGAATCAAATTCGGGTCACCGTGAGCACCGGAGTGCATGTGTCGACGCACTAACCTATATATATATATATATATATATATATATATATATATATATATATATATATATATATATATATATATATATATATATATATATATATATATATATATATTTATTTATTTATTTATTTTTCGCAACACCAACCCCTGTTAGTACTAACAGTTGCTACAGTTTACTAAAAGATAAAGTAGTTTATCAGTTTATAACTATATTAATTTAAAATTATTAACTACAGTAATTAATTTTAATGTAACACATTATTGTTTGCTCATTATATTTTACTACAAAACAAATTTAACTAAGTATGACAATATTAAGATCCTGAATTAGTTTATTACACTTAATCCTACAATTAGACGGTCTGTTATGTTTTCTTTGTGTATGTGGACACGTGAATAAAGTCATATGTGTTTTAACTTATTTTTTTTATTTACATAATTTGAGTTCCAAAACTGCACAGATGTTAAAATGATTGTTACGATATAATCATGAAATAATGACTGAAATGGGAATCTCTAAACTGTTCACAGTCTAATGAATGGCAATCGTAGCATGGGTGGTCTCGATCGCCATATTTGTGAAATTAAGTAGGTGGCGATAATGCTCCTGAGGAGTTAGTCATCCTTAAACAAGAAAAAAATAGAAGAAGACTGATCCGTCATTAACCATATATGGTTTGCCTAGATCGTGTGTGCTAGATTGTGTGTGCCTGAAACGTGTGTGGGTCTGCGGGTCTGCAGCTGTATATATCTCGTAAAAATGGTCAATTTAGCATAACAGTCAGTGAACATCTGGAGTTCCTGAAGCCAGCCCCCAAAGGCCAGTCGATGAATTGCAGTTTCAGGTACTTCCATATTAGCTTCACGAGGGAGAGCGGGATGTTGCCGCTTGGAAATAACCAAGAGAAAGTTTTCATTTGAAAGAGCCATAGAGCCACACCCATCTATTACATTATCCACCAATAGTAGTTTAAAGGTTATAAGATGAAACTGGAGAATATATTTCAGCCGGTTTCTTTTAAACACCTGAAACATACTCAAAATAACTTAAATTTGAAAGACATCAGGGCTTTAACTAATGTATGAAATATTTGTCTACTCTGAAATATATAGGTACTGTATGTTGTTTTGCATTAAACCATCTGTTAAATAACTATTTTTGGTATTTTTCAGGTTTCTACTACATTGATCCAAACCAAGGCAGTCCTTTAGATGCACTTTTGGCCTACTGTAATTTCTCAGAGTCTGGAGCAGAGACCTGTCTTCACCCTAGAGATGCACATGTAATGTCCTACCTAACACTTCACTGCTGTGTCTCTTTGATGTCAAAAACATCAAAATGTTACTATTGCTCGTTCTGTTTCCACAGCTGCCCACAAGGACTTGGCTGAATGACTCAGGAAATAACAGCAAGTTCTACTGGTTAAGCTCACTAGAGGGGGGTTTTAAAGTAAGTAGAACTACCTGTGAAAATGGTACCCTCCTATTGGATTAAAGTTTGTACTATCAACTGACTGCAGAGCCAAAATCATCAAAATATAAAAATCTCAGTACTTGGAGACTTAAACTGTAGCCGAAACCTCTCCCTATCCACTGTATAGTGCACTATATCAGGTGTCCACCATTTTTGGTGGTGTATGAATCCTGAGTGAATGACTTCATTCCCAACAATCCTTCACTTCTTTTAACCCACAACCTATGCTGTTTAAGTGCCGTTTCCCAAAATGATTGTTGCTAGGAGGGATACAGCTGTAGCTGGAAGTTAACCAGAATTATTTATATTATTTATTAAATTACCCATTAATTGTATTTTATAAATGTCACAAAATTCACAAAAATTATGCTACATTGACGCGAGTATCCACAGGTGTATCCCATCTAAACTTTACCTCCCAAAATCCATTGCAAGGTGGTGAAAAATCTAAACAACAAAAGCTGTGGTGAACAATGGAGCAATGTATTTTATTCATAATTTCAGCCAGGCTTACCTCAAGATTCAATGCAAATATTAAACAGCACGTTCATACATTTGTGTAGGTTCTTGTAGTAGATTATTTGTTATTTTAATTTAATGTATTAAAATTATATGGTTAAACATAAATAAAAAGCATGACAAACAGGTGTTTTTTTTTTCTCTCTAATCAAATAACACAATAAATTAGACAAATAAAAAGTGATATTCAATTACTAAAAGCAATATTGGATGGTACAGTAGGTGTAATACACATGATGAAAATACAGCATCAAACTGCTCTCTGGCTCACACTATTTACACCACTATGAATTTGCTCGTTCATTTTTGTTCACTCTGTCCTGATATAGTCAACTCAACTGCCATATGCTATATAGAGATTAGTGATTTAAATGAGTGAATGAACAAGTAGCAAGTAAGTAACAAGTATAACAAGTTTCAAACACAGCTTTAGATTTATATACCCCTAGAGGTCAATAGTTTACAATTATAATTCAATTATAATTACATTTTTTAAGATTAAATATGTTTTGAGGTCAATAAGGGTAAATTGACAATGTCTGTTTTTGCTTTCTTGTTCCTTTAATTAACACTATAATTTTCTTTAACTTTCTTTCTTTCTTTCTTTTCTTTCTTTATTACCTATCAAATTCTTGCTCTTCATTGTTTTAATGTTTTAAGTCCTGTTAGTGCACACAATAAACGGTCCTTCAATTTTTTTTCCATCACAATGCATCTGTCCTTGTGGTCAGTTTGAGTATCCAGCCCTCAGTGTGGTTCAGCTGCGCTTTCTGAGACTCCAGAGCAACAGAGCAGAGCAGAGAGTGACGTACTCCTGTTACCCTGGACACAGACTGGGAGAAACACAGCGACAGGTCCAGTTCCTCACAGACGCCGCCAAGCAGAGCTATTTAGGAGCACTGCAGGACTGTGTGGTACGAGCGTTTTTACTTTTATAACAACACTTGTAACACAGTTCATTTAGTACAACAGTGAATCGGTTTATTTTCATATGTATTACTGTTCAAAAGTTTGGGGTCTGTATTTTAAAATATTTATTTATTTTTCTCTGTGATGCAAAGCTGATTTTTCAGCATCCTTTACTCACATAATCCTTCAGAAAACATTCTAATAGTTGTGCCTTGTGCCAAGTTGTGTCTTGTTATTTTTAGTATTATCTTAAGAATAAAAAAGAACAGCATTTGTTTGAACCAGTAATGTTTTTGTAAGTACTGTATACAAAAGTCTTTATCTCTTTTAATAATAATAATTTAATGCATGCTTGCTAAATAAATTAGAAAAGATTTGGCCACAAATCAAGCTACGAATCTTTGAACAGCAGCATTCATGGCTCATTTTAGATAGCAGGGGTGCTCAACCCTGTTCCTGGAGATCTACTTTCCTACAGAGTTCAGCTCCAACCCTAATCAAACACACATGAACCAATTAATTAGGACCTGAACAGCACTTGATAATTACAGGCATGGGTGTATCGGGTGTGATCCAGGAACAGGGTTGAGCACCTCTGATTTAAAGTAAAGAAACATTTTAAACCTAACAAAAAATATTTAAAGGGATAGTTCACCCAGAGATTCATACTTACTCACACTTGAACAGTTCTAAAGTTTTATGAATTTATTTTCTTGGATGGTCCGTTTGTTGAATTTAAGTTACATTGCATCTACATGCCAACTAATTCTCATTAGATTATAAGTAGACTGTTAGGTTGGGGTTAGGGTTGGGGTATAGGGATAGTGCAAGTTGACATGTACTTGCTAAGTTTCTTATAGTCAGTTAAATGAATGTTGAAGGAGCAGTATCAACACATACAGTATTAAGCAGACAGTCCGCTAATACTCAAATGGACCACCAAAATAAAGTGTTACCCTTTTTTGTTGAACACAAAAGAAGATATTTTGAATAATGTTGGAAAGTAGCATCCATTGACTTTCATAGTATTGGATACCATTGGCTTTCATAGTATCATAGTATTACTTTTCATAGTAAGTGGCAGCCATTGACTTTCATAGTATTCTTAGTATTGCCAAGGATGCCATAAGAAATTCAGACAGGTTTGGAACATGTGGAGAGTGAGCAAATGTTGAGAGTGAGCAAATGTTGACAGATTTTTCATTTTTGGGGGGCGAACTGCCCCTTAAAGTTGGTAAATGTTAAAATGGAAGGTGACTTGAATGCAATCTTTTAAAGAAACAACAACATCAGATTTGCATATACATGACTCTGTATTGTTACATGACATGCACGTTAGGAAGTACTTATTTCCTAATTTTTATGATTTAAAAATTAGTTTATTCATGTCTAATGACAACTTTGTACATCTGTGAGCCTTAAATGGATATTTCACACACTATTTTTTTATTGTCATCATTTATTTACCCTTTACTTATTCCAAACCTGTTTGAGTTTGTTTGTTTTTTTTCTGTTAAAAACAAAATAATTTTTTCAGAAGAAACCTGGAAACCTATAACCATTGACTTCCATAGTATTTGTTTTTCCTACTATGGAAGTCGATGGTTACAGGTTTTCAGAATTCTTCAAAATATCTTCTTTAGTGTTCAACAGAAAAAAAGAAACTCAAAGGTTTGAAGTTTGAGTAAAGTAAATTTGAATTTTTGGGTGAACTATCCCTTTAAGCAAAACATACTCAGGGGGGAAACTATATAAATACATTTAACAAAAAAAACCTTTTTGTTTGATTTTGGTGTACCAGTCTGCAAAGGAAGTGGATCCTGGGCCACGTGAGTCTGTGTTTCAGTTTGAGGACATGGACCTGCTTCCTCTACGTGATATAGGGATCTTTGGCAACAGCAGTCAGGAGTTCGGATTCACCATTGGCCCCGTGTGCTTCAGCTAGAGACACAACTGATGATAATGGTACATCCTGCGTGTTTAACCTTAAATGCAAACAACAAGAGAAGAAAATGGGACACTCTGAATGCGCATATGGCATCTATGGAAATACGAAGTGCTTCAGACAGTGTCCTGACTACCCCGGTGCTGCCAGACAAATGGACGATATCCTTTTTTGTTTACAGGGACTTTTGGCTTTGTAAGTGATGTACTGTTTTATACATGATGTTATTTGTTTTAATCACTAGCTGGTCTTGTAATAACGTTGTAGATGAAGCTTGGATCATAACAAGTGTAATGACAGGATTCTGACGTGACCACTATGTGGTTGCAAGGTCCAGGTTTCACCTCTATGCAACTTAGTCATGTACGGGTTACTGTGCCTGTAGCAGTTACTATTATAAGACTTTGCATTATAAGCCAAGTGCATATTTGGAGTGTATAAATGACACTTTTTGTCTAACTTGAATTGTAGGACTGATGTGAACAAAGCGTCCCACTGAGGACACAGCTACCCTTTCTGTGAGTTTTTGGGTATCAGAAAGTCTTTGCTACATTTTGGTTTTCTCGGTTCATGTTTTGATTTGACAAAAAGTCATATTGCATAAATATTCTAAAAAATATGATGTTTAGATGATTTATGGGTGCTAATATTTGCGATAAAAAGCACCAGAAACTGTGTAAGCGGTGATTTAAGGTGCATTATTGATATGAGACTGTGCATGAAGTCATACAGACAGTTCTTTCAGTTCACTTTTACTGTATGTAGGTCTCAGGGAGCACTTACGTTAACAAATATGACTTATGAGAACATTTGCAAATGTTATTGGTAAAATATGATGAAATTAATCAGCTGAATTTAATTCACATTCAGTTATGATCAATGACGCGCTAAACCACATTAAATTTAGGCACAGGTGCTTTGTTTTGGAAAACTATATTTTGTTCAGTTACATTTTGTAATGTATATTGTGTTTTCTATGTATGTGTGGTGACTTTTGAAATCACATGCTGGTCATCTGTTTGAGTATCAGCTATAAAAGGAGCATTATTAATGTATCGCTTAAATTGTATTGGACAATTTTGTATCATTGTTTGAAACATGAACATTTCTTTAAAACATGTTTTGTGGAGTTTAATTTTCCCCTGTTTAAACAGTAAAATGGTGTATGTGTACTGTACAACTTTTGGCATAATTCTGAATGCAGTCTGTTTGGAGTCGGATAAAACGAGAAATCTACATGGTTTAACTTTAGGTTTAAAATTGATCTGGTCTGGTCATAGGGAATGCAATGGAAAGTGTCAGAATCAAGAAGCCATTTGAATTTGTAGTGTACAAGGAAGTTCCCAGATGACAAAGGTAAGTGAAATGTTCTTCATTCGCTTCATCGCCATCTTCCTGTTCTTCTTCACTACATTTGAATTTGAAGTTACTTTACAAACTTCACTACTACATATGTCGTTACTGTCATGTGACCTACCAGTGTGTGTCAATACACCTAAAACTTGTTATTGGATTATTGGATATTAAATTGTTCACCAAATGCACAATCCAGAGTCTCAGCGGAGGTAGTAGGTCATCCTGCTTTTGAATAGTATGAATTTGGACATTACACTTTTTCCTAGAAATCATAAATCCAGAGAATTTGAAAAATTGGCAAATACAATACAGTATATTTATTTATTTTCGTGTGTGTGTATATATATATGTATATAAACATTCTCATAATCCTACTCAAACATTAACATGCAACATTATTTAACATGCCTGCTGAAAAAAGCCACCAGCCTGGTTTTAGAGGCGTTTGGGCTATTTCCAGGCTGGTTTCAGACATTTCCAGTCTGGTCTTAGTTGGTAAGGCTGGAAAATGACCAGCTTGATCAGCATGGCTTAAGATGGACATTGTTGGTTTTGGCTGGTCTCCCAGCCTGGCTAGGCTGGTCAAGCCGGTTTTGAAACCAGTCTGAAAATGGCCAAAACCCCTTTTCACCAGCATGAACCACGCCACACTTTGAGCTAGACTTTATTGTAGGGATGGTAAGGGAACAGTGGGATGAAGGGGAACGGAAGTAAGAAAACAGTGAACATGTAGGTAAGTTGATGGGGCGATGATGCACAAAGACGCAGAGTGAGGATACCATCTTTTTGGGTTATGAGAATTGTTAATGGGAAGCAGGGAAATAGAGGGAGGGTGGGTTTGACAGAACGAGAACAGTACTAGACGTCTGGTCTGCTTTAGATGAGTTTTTGTAGGTGTTTGGTTAAGGAGACAAAGTGAGGTGGGATCCTGCTACCAAACCTTTGTTAACAAGTTAACTCCATTAAAACCAGGCTGGTCGACCAGCTAACCAGCTTAGGCTGGTTTAAGATGGGTTTTTTTCAGCAGTGATTATGCATGCATTTACATTATTTAATAAGTAATAAAATAAGCATAAGTGAGTTCTATAGTATATTTAATGTTATGTACCATTTTATTTATTTTTTTTTTTTTGCCATTTAAGCGTATTTAAAATAAACAATAAGCTAACAGACGAGGCTATCCTCAAAATATACTTATCATCTTCATGTTTCTTAAATGGTAAATGACTTCCTCTGTTGAAATCTCCCTCATGACCATTTCCTTAACATCCTAGGGCCCGAGTGTCCACATACGTGGACAGCACATTTTTAGCTCTTAAGCGGCTATTTAAAATACTTTGAATGTTTTATATTTTGTTACAGACATACAGTGTCATCCTCCAACTGTTTTGCAGCATATGAAATGTCCAAAACCCTATTTTTAACTGTCCAAAATGGGAACCAATTTTGTTGTTACTCTCTGATAGTCAAAGCAATTAAAAAAAAAAAAAAGTTCTATGTTAAAAATGCATAAAAGAATATTTGGGAAAAAGTGTTTTATGTCAATTCGGACAACGAGTCCACATATATGGACATCATTTTTCTCTAAAAGTACATCATATCAAAAGATGATACTTAGATTTTTATTCTAACTAGGTTCCAATAAGCCTAAATAGCAAAGATAAATAAAAAAAAAATCATGTAAAAAACACCTTGGCCTTAAGAGTAACAAATGTGGTTGTGAAAAAGTCCCTTTAAGGCAAGGGTTTCAAAACACGCCTGAATGACTCGATTCGTTTGATCAGGTGTGTCTAATTAGAGTTCAAGTTAAACCGTGGAGAGCTGCATGCCTACATGCACTGAGTTTGATACTGTTGGTTGTGAACGTGTTAACAAAGAAGGCGGAGTCCAAGCCAGGGACGCGCACGCAAGAGGATCACGTGACGCAGTAAGGAGCTGTCACATATAAACATTGCACTGCACGCACATCTGTTTGACTAATAACAACGAGCATGCTTAATTATATAGTGATTAACACATTGCGGATATACTGTAGATCAGCATGAATGAGCGGTTGTGGGAGAAACGCGCGGTTTGTGGGGAGCAGCGTGATGGAGGAGAGATAGAGATCTGAAAGCCACTCCTGCTGTCACCTACTCAGTGTGCACTATACTACACTCACTCTGGATGGATGTGTTGGCCGTGTGACCTCCATATAGAACCTCCTCCTGACCAGGAGAAGCAACTTGCCCCGAGAAAGGTAAAACGAGGATGCTTTGGAGGCCAGTTACAGTACGTCTCTTAACGCACAGTACCAGAGCTGACTGGATGAATACAGTTCATTTAGGATAAATGCATTGTAGCTCTTCCGCTGTATTTCATTTTAGTTTGCTTTATTTGTATGTTAAACACTAAGTATATGTCATAGTGTACAACTGTGTACAATGAGAAAGTATATGTAAATGTACAACGAGAAAGCAGTCAGTATGAGGTAAATATGGTAAACACTGACCCAGGGTAGTCTTGCCCTGATAACCCTTAAAGTGATTTTTAAGTCAAGTCATTTAAAGGTTGTAAATAAAAAAGCCCTTATTATGACACAAATTTGATATATGTTTTGATAAAAGGGGTGATGTAACCAAATTTGAACGGTATTAGCAAGATGGTGTTTGTTTACATTGAAGTATATAATGTATTTCATATTTCCTCGTGTTCTCTGGTAGCATAAAAACAAACATGCTGCCAAATTGTGACCAAATTACTGGTTTTTATGACTAAATTTAAAATAGCTGACATCCATTAAGGTTGACCAAAATGTGGTACAACAAGTTCTACATTTAATTTTGAACTTCACAACCATTATTTAAAAAAAACTGTTTTATACTATGTATGAATTTGTGTTGTTTGAATGAAGTTTGGTTGCATTATGTTCACCATGTTGTCATTATGACATGACCTACAAGCATTAGTTGTGTGCTTCACTGCCATTCACAAATCCTCTCTGGCCTCATGGGATATATGATAGGATAGGATATCAAAGTGTCCATGGAATGCACACCTCAGATATTCACTGACTCGCCATTTTGGTGCTTTTCATCTACTGTTTTTTGAATATAAGGGCAGCTAGCTCTCTGCAACTCTCACATGGTCGCCCTCTGAAGCTAAGCAGGGCTGCAGAGACCACATGGGAAAGCTAGGTTGCTGCCAGAAGAGGTGTTAGTGAGGCCAGCAGGGGGCAACCTGCAGTCTGTGTGGGTCCTAACACCCCAGTATAGTGAAGGGAACTCTATACTGCTCAGTGAGCGCCGTCTTTGGGATGAGACGTTAAACCGAGGTCCTGACTCTGTGGTCATGAAAAATCCAACAATGTCATTCGAAAAAGTGTAGGGGTTTAACCCTGGCGTCCTGGCCAAATTTGCCCACTGGCCTCTGTCCATCATGGCCTCCTAACCATCCCATATCATAATTGGCTTCATCGCCTCCAATCAGCTAGTGTGTGGTGTGCGCTCTGCCGCAATATGGCTGCCATCGCATCATCTAGGTCAGGGGTGCTCAACCCTGTTCCTGGCGATCGACCTTCCAGCTGATTTCAGCTCCAACCCTGATCAAACACACCTGAACCAATTATTTAGAACGTGAGGAGCACTTGATAATTACAGGCAGGTGTGTTTGATAAGGGCTGCTACTGAAAACTGCAGGAAGGTCGATCGCCAGGAATAGGGTTGAGCACCCCTGATCTAGGTGGATGCTGCACAATGGTGGTGGATGAGGAAATTCCCCCAATGTGTAAAGTGCTTTAAGTGTCTAGAAAAGCACTATATAAATGTAAGGAATTATACTTATTATTATTATAATTTAGTTTCTTGGCTTACATATTGTTTTTAAACAGTTCTGTGCAAATGTCAACCTTTGTATGTTGTATCCTGTAAATTTGTGTACTTTTTGATCATATCCATAACGCATGTTTATTTTTAAAATATAAAAATGTTTACAGATTCATATTTTTGTGATCCCATAACTCTGTGGTTAGTTGTTTTGGAAATTATAAGCAGATGTTTCAATATAATGTTAACATATACTTTCTCTGTGCATTTATGTTTTAAGATTTTACTGCAAATGTCACATCCATAATGCTGGAATTGCTCTTTTCATATACAGTAATACTAATAATACCGTGGTATGGAAGTATGTGATTTCGGAGGTAGAGAGGTCATGGTTTTTGATTGATGTTTTTTTTTAAATGACAATAATCAATAAATCTGAAAGTTTTTTTTTTTTTTTTTTCAAAAATATAAATATATTTAGGTGGCTTCTTTTAAAATCAGCATCATATAAAGAATCTGAGTACTCTTTCTAACTATAATGTGATTTTTTTCTGAATATAGAAATTGTTGGTTTGTAATATGAAGCTAACTTAAAGGAACACTCCACCTTTTAAAAGGGCTCATTTTACAAGTCTCCTAGAGTTAAAAAGTCGACTTGAATCATATTTTTGTCTGTCAGCCGATTTCTTGATCTGGTGGGGTCACTTTTAGCTGAGCTTAGCATAATGAATTGAATTGGGTTTGATCATTAAAAAAAATCAAAAAAGAGTTTTGATAATTTTCCTATTGAAAGCTTGAGTCTTTTGTACATATTGTAATAAAATTAAAAATACAATTTATAATTGTAAATTTGTTATTAATAACATTTATTTGATGTTTTAGGATGAATATTTTTTGTTGTTCAAATTAAGCATATAAGGCTGTGCTAAATATTTTGTCGAGTGCATATGTTAATTTTATGTAATTAATATGGTAATCTTTATTGAATTATATGCTTTATATGAATTAAATTTATTGAATTATATGCCCCATGAATGAAATGATTTGCCCTTCAAGGCTTAATACCAAATTTATAGACTTTAAAAGAAAACAGACAATGAGCAAATGAGTTGTTGAGTAACAAATGAATAACAAAGTTGAATAAAAACTGAAAAATGTTTCACTGACTATATATACACAAATAAAAATATTTAACATTTAATATATACATTTTTTTAAAATAACAATTTCTTTTTCAACAATGTAAATTTAACATTTCATCTCAATGTCAAAAAATGCTTCTAAATCATCACATTTACGCACATCTTTTCAGTTTCAGGTTTCTTCTCAATTTTGACAAGAAACAATTTTGTGTTTCTTTCTGGTCTTTCCTGCTTGATCCCTAATCATGGTATCTTCCATCCATTTCCCATCTGTTTTAAATAAAAAAAAGGAAAATGGCCGTTTTTTTATTTTTCGTTTGCTCACAAAAAAACGAGAAAAAAAACAAGATTTTGGCTCGATTTTCATTTTTAGGTTTAGGGTAGGAAAACGGATAAATGAATGAATAAATATATATTATTCAAATAGGAGGAAATCAAATCAAATCAAATGGTACCCCAGGGCCCAATGTGTTATTATTCTGGTCCTGCTAACAACTAT
This sequence comes from Danio kyathit, assembly GCA_903798195.1. NCBI lineage: Eukaryota > Metazoa > Chordata > Actinopteri > Cypriniformes > Danionidae > Danio > Danio kyathit. The sequence goes on along the minus strand of LR812539.1, from coordinate 21,147,106 downwards.
TAAAAAAAAAACTAAACAATAAAAAAAAACACTGAGTAAGTAATAATAATTATTATTGCTATAAGCCTATTATTATTATTATTATTATTATTATTATTATTATTATTATTATTATTATTATTATTATTATTATTATTTAGGCCTACAGTAGCTCTGAAACAGTCATGCAAACTAGGTTCTGCTCAGAAATGGTTATCTATGGTTATGAATGTAAGCCTGCTAACTGATCAAATGATAGAATACGTAAACTTAGTTTATATATATAATTAAATAATAATAATTAAAAGCCTGGGTGCTAATTCACAGAGGACTATTAATTTGAAGGCGACGTCACAAGTTCAGATTTGGTTAACCAATTAGAGGAAAAGGGGCGTTTCAGAAACGTCGGATAAGTCGTTTGAAAAAGCGACTTTAAAGTTCATTATACATATGTAGGCGGTACATGTGTATAATGAATTTTAAAGTCATTTCTCCGTTTTTCTACCCTAAATTTAAAAAACGAAAATCGAGCCAAAATCTAATTTTTTTAAAATTTTTTATGAGCAATCGGAAAACCATAAAAAGGCCGTTTTCTTTTTTTTTTGTTTGAAAACGGACATAGAATGGACGGAAGACACCCTGATTATCCCTGTGTGTGCATTCGAAATGCTGATTGGCTCACAAAAGGAACCTTATAGAGCTAAGCTAGAGTTCGACATTGTAGATAAAACCTTTTTTGTTTTTTAAATAAAAAGTCTTAAAATGTAAACAACTTATACAAAAACATCACATAATGTAAATAAGTTGTCATTTAATAAGAATATATGAATAACTAAATTTTGACAAAAATGTCAGATAGAACCTTATAATTCTAAGGTGACGAATTGTTAAAAAGTGTCTTACTTCCATTCCTATGTAGAGTAGACAAAAATTTATGTATAAAATTGAACAGTTGAAGTCAAAATTATTAGCCCCCCTTTGATTTTTGCTTCTTGTTTGAATAATTCCCAAATTATCTTTAACAGCGCAAGGGAATTTTCACAGTATGTCTGGTAATATTTTTTTCTTCTGGAGAAAGTCTTATTTGTTTTATTTTGGCTTCACTAAAAGCAGTTTTTAATTTTTTCAAAACCATTTTAAGGTCAAAATTATTAGCCCCTTTAAGATATATATTTTTAGATAGTCTGCGGAACAAACCATCGTTATACAATAAATTACCTATTTACCCTAACCTGCCTAGTTAACCCAGTTTACCTAGTTAAGCCTAGTTAATGTCACTTTAAGCTGTATAGAAGTGTCTTAAAAAATATCTAGTAAAATATCATTTACTGTCATCATGGCAAAGATAAAATAAATCAGTTATTAGAAATGAGTTATTAAAACTATTATGTTTAGAAATGTGTTGAAAAAAATCTTCTCTCTGTTAAACAGTAATTGGGGAAAAAATAAACATGGGGGCTAATAATTCTGACTTCAACTGTGTGTGTGTGTGTATATATATATATATAAATAAGTAGTATGTTTATGGTATTAAGTAAAAAGCTGGTGAAAATTATTTATTAATTATTATTAGTTTGTTTGTGTATTTTTTGCCATTTTGGAGTAAGTTTCAAGCTGAATATACTACATACTAAACATTATGATTTCAGACAGAGGTTATATGTGATTTCTGAGCAGATTGTTGTCCTTTTCTGTAAATTATTCAACAGGTTCACAAATCATTCTGAATCAATCAATAAAACTCCCAAAACATCTATTTAGATGTTCACAACAGGAAAGGTTGTGGTTAAGAAGTGTGGGAAGTTCTTGTAGCTCATGTTCACCTTCACACTTAAATTACACCCTCAAAGAGATGATTTTACTTGTAATTTGCATTTGGGAATTCGTATTCAACCCTGTCCTGTATACACAGCTCTGTGTGTGTGTGTGTGTGTGTGTGTGTGTGTGTGTGTGTGTGTGTGTGTGTGTTGTCTTGGCAGTCCAGTGTCTTTAAATCTAGCCTATCCAATAATCTCCGGTTAGTATGATAGAATGGACTTAAGCTAATGTTCCTAATCCCCTCTTACATCGCTTCCATGGCCCTGAGACAAGGAGATGAACGGCCCTGTCCCATGGTCAGATGGATGCCAGTGTGCCTCCTATTGCCTTCGTTTACTCCAGATTTAATCCAGTGGTAATTAATCTTGGGAACAGATCTGCATTTTACACCTTGATTCTCCTGCGGGACCTGCAGAGATCCGCGTCGCTGGAGCAACAGACCTTTATGTGCTCAGCTCACCTTACAATTAGTGATTTGTGGGAAAAAAGCACTCGATATCTGTGTCATTGTTGACTTGTTTTACTCTCTTTTTCTCGCATTTGACACAGAGTCTTTGAGCGGTGGTCTGGTAGAGATGTATTCGCCACAGAAGAAGGATTTTGTGTCTTTGACTGTTGGAGAACAACACAACCGCGGCTACACCAACGGCAAACACCGGAGACAGTCCTGCTGGAGGGTTAGTCCCAGTATTTTATCTTTGTATTTAATGCCATAGAGTACAGTAATATTCGTTATAATGCTGCATGAAAGACTTGTTTTAAGTTTGTAGGCTTATTCAGGGTCTCCTGGAAGTAGTTTGTTAATTCTAATAAGATTCATTTTAGTATTTGATGGAAGAATTATGAGGAGAATAATGCAACGTCATTTTCCCTGTTTTAAACGCTAGTTGGTTACAGTATAATGGACGCTATTTTTTATTAATTTTCATTAAAAAAAATTATTTTCATAAAGCATTACGCACTGTAAACATTGTTGCTGCCTAATTGTTTGTCGAATCAACTTAACTTTTCTAGCCATCTCAACTTGACAGTACATCAGTCAAACATTAAATTAAACTTTATGTAACAAAAAATGGTTGAAACCTGATTAAATGTATGAAATCAGTTAAAGTGACATAAAAAAAAAATTGTTGCCATGACTTTTTGTCTTGTTTTATATGGTGTGGGGGTTCAGCAAAACAAAAGTGGTTGGTGCAATCAAATTTTTCAATAACACATTTGTGCTATATAAACTATCCGGCCACTTTATTAGGTACACCTTACTAGTACCGGGTTGGACCCCTTTTGCCTTCAGAACTGCTTAAATCCTTCGTGGCATAGATTTAACAAGGTACTGGAAATATTCCTCAGAGATTTTGGTCCATATTGACATGATAGCATCACGCAGTTGCTGCAGATTTATCGGCTGCACATCCATCATGCGAATCTCCCGTTCCACCACATCCCAAAGGTGCTCTATTGGATTTAGATCTGGTGAGTGTTTAGGCCATTTGAGTACAGTGAACTCATTGTCATGTTCAAGAATCCAGTCAAAAATGATTCGCTCGTTTTCCAGCTGGAAGTAGCCATCAGAAGAGGGGTACACTGTGGTCATAAAGGGATGGACATGGTCAGCAACAATACTCAGGTAGGCTGTGGCATTGACACGATGCTCAATTGGTACTAATGGGCCCAAAGTGTGCCAAGACTATATCTGTACACCACGACCACTAGTCTAAACCGTTGATAGGCAGGATGGACCCATGCTTTTGTGTTGCTGAAGCCAAATTCTAACCCTACCATCCAAATGTTGCAGCATTTCCCTCTGACCTCTGGCATCAACAAGGCATTTGCGCAAACAGAACTGCCGCTCACTGGATATTTTCTCTTTTTTCGGACCATTCTTTGTAAACCCTAGAGATGGTTGTGCGTGAAAATCCTAGTAGATCAGCAGTTTCTGAAATACTCAGATCATCCCGTCTGGCACCAACAACCATCCCCATTCTGATGCTCGGTTTGAACTGTAGCAGATCATCTTGACCATGTCAACATGCCTAAATGCATTGAGTTGCTGCCATGCGATTGGCTGATTAGAAATTGGCATTAACAAGCAATTGGACAGGTGTACCTAATAAAGTGGCCGGTAAGTGAATATAATAAATATACAAATTACACACACTAATATAATGTAAATGCACATTCTGTTTTTCGTAGCCGATTAGTCAAGATAAATTGATAAACAGCACTATTCCAAAAGAAAATCTTGTACATTTTACTCTACAAGATACTTATTGGTGGATGTTTATTTATTTAGCAAGAAAACATTTCATTTAGTTATGAAAACTTGTCAAACGCTGATTTTCAAACTTATAGTTAATAGTACAAATATTTTCTCCCTACAATGGCACTTAGTCTTTATTTTGTTTTGCTGTTCAGCTCTTATTTTTCAGTCATAAACTGTAATGTTCAAAGGCTAATGGCTTGTGCTTTGTTTGTGTAAATGAGCTGCATTTTGCTGTCTGAGAGATGTCTTGACATCTGTTTAATATTCTGAGAAGAACATTTTTGTGCTGAAGGACTGCGTTCAGTTGGAGTCACACCAGATATATCAAAACTCGTTGGGTTTTTTACTTTAATCTGCTAATTTGTATGTGCTTCATTATCTCCAGAAAGCAAGCAGCACTCCTTGTTTAACTAGAAATCGACTTGTTTAGATTAAAATAACCTTTTAATTTCAAAATGTAGCTTAAAGGATCAGTTCATGTAATAAATAAAAGATTAACTATTAAGTAGAACAGTTATGCTATTATTTCTTCACTAGCATGTCTTCCATAGCAGAAGACTTGGTGTGTAAAATAAAAGTTATATGCACATTAATAAGTCTAACACGCCAACAAACTTTTCTAATTTTGAAAGAAAAATCGAAGATACAGGAAAGTCATGAAGGATTTAATGACGTGGGTGAGAAAATTAATGAATTTTTAAGTCCCTTTAATGTCTTCCATTATCAGAGATGCACGTTGACTGAACTATAAAAAGGTCTGAACTGAGAGGAACCTTCTTTCAGATATGATTTATGTGTGATAGATAAATGGTATTTTTCTTTCTCCCATTTAGCTCTGTTATTGTAGGACTATATTTGGCATCGGCATCAAGCCATCAAATGCAAAATTGCTGCACTTTCCTCTGATTGTGTGTGAGTTGTTTGCGTTTGTTTTGGCAGAAATGGAAGCAGCTTTCTCGACTGCAGCGCAGCCTCATTCTCTTCCTGCTGGCCTTCCTCTTTATATGTGGGATTCTGTCCTATTCCAGTCTCACGGAGCAGTGGAGAGGTACTTCATACACCCACTTTCATAACATTTCATAGGGCTTGAAAGGTCATGAAGTGATGATGTAAACATCATGCTGTTGGCTGTTAAAGGTGAAATTTTTCTATGTTTAAGTGCAATAATCGGGTCTCTGGTGAATCTACAAACCCAGAAATGTAAAACCGAACAACCTGCTAATTATGATTTGATAATCCTTTCTCTGCAAGCATGTGGAAAAACGAGCCATTCAGATTTTGCTCTCCTAGTGACGTAGAAAGATGATCTCATCATATATTACCACTCTTTAAGGCATTTCTGTTGTCGTCAATAGAAGCACCCAGAGATGGCAAAAGTACACAAATTCTTTACTCAAGTAGAAGTACAGATACTCTGGTAAAAGTTGAAGTACTGATTACACTTTTGTACTCAATTAAAAGTAAAGAAGTCTGGCATCAAAAATGTACTTAAGTAAAAAGTACCCATTACTACTACATGTTTTAGTTTCACTAGGTAGGTAAATATCCGATTTTGCCTTCATGTATCATCCTGACGCAAACTCACAGCGTTCATCATGTTGTTTTGCGGCTGTTGGATCAAAAACAACAGCTGTCATTCAAGTTCATACACTCTAAAAGTAATTCTGTAGGCTTGTATATCTTTAAAAATAATGTCTTACATTTTTACACTGAATTCTGTCCAAAATATATAATTGTTTTATTTTTTATTTGATATTTGTATATATTTTGTAATTTAATATATTAAAAATATATTTTATTTTGTTCAAATAAATACTTATCGTATTTGACTGCAAACTAATTCTTTTTGCCTTAGGAGCTCTTATACATAATCCGTTATTTTAGTGTGTTTTTTTTTTCAGGGTATTGTGAATGTTTTATTTAATGGATAATCATTAATTCTATGCTAAAAGCTACATACACAGGCGTGACTATGACCTACGAAACATGTGCAGGATCTTTTATTTAGGAACTTTTATTCATGATTAATTTAGGATCTTTTGCATTATATTTATATTCATGAATTGGCCAAGATAGTTACTCTTGTTGTTGTAAAACATTTGTTAAAAATGTAATTGAATATTAATAGGCCTATATATAAAATCATATAGTCAATAAAAAATCTATAAAAAATGTTAAACAACATAAATTCTGTATGAGGAAATATGAAATCATCAGAAAAAAACTCAATGCATGAGGTTTTTATAAAGTATTTGATTGTTTTAGTACTAAATGTAAAAATCTTTACAAAAAAGCTAATTTTTTTGCGGTATTAGATTTAAAGACCAGGAAATTCCGTGAAGTATGATCGGAAATGGACAAAAGACCCTAACCTTAAGCATTTGTGTGGCATATTTTTGAACTGGAATGTGTCTCTCTTGTTTACCTGTGATCTAATAGAGCAAAATGTGTCTTATTATTACTGTGTAAACGGCAGCATCAGTCATGTTAAAATCGCCGTCTCCCTCTCTCTCATCTGCGTAGTCATCCTTGCCTTTCTCAAAGTGATCTTCATAAACCATGCACTGTAGCACGAGGCGTGCAATGACGAAAATAGACTGATTGCATCAAAAAGGTGCTCAAATTGCACTATGACAAGAATAGCTTGTGCAACTAAACACATGAAAACGAAAGTAACAAGCCTGATTTAAAATTGTAAGGATTAGAAAGTACAGATATTTGTGTAAAAATATAAGGAGTAAACGTAAGAAGTTGACAGAAAAAAGTAAAGTACGGATACCAGAAAAATCTACTGAAGTACAGTAACAAAGTATTTGTACTTCGTTATTCCCATCTCTGGAAGCACCACATTTTTTTTTTTTTAATGGCAGCAGCATTATTTTTAGCAATTGCAAGCTGAGCTTCTAATAATACACAACCTGCCCAATTGTTATTAAGGGTGCGTATCTGATGCAAGAACTGTTGTAAAAACAACTGTGAGTGCTTCTCCAACTATCAAAGCATTTAAAAAAACAGCGAGTTATCAGCACTCAGTGTAAAACGTATGCTCAGCACCTGGCTACACAAGCCAACATTTTAAAAACGTGGCAATTCCCTCGACAACAACAGAAAAAACTGATCAGCTGCTGTTTTTGCAGCAGATGAAAACGCTTCGTTGAACACGTGCCATAACTGCAGTCCTGTCTTCATTGCCTTGTTTACTGTTGGTTAACAGGTTTCCAATAATACAGTCAGCCACTATAATGCTGGGTTCACACCAAATGCTAGTTTTTTATGTATTTGCACGTGTAAATTATATAGAAGGACAATGCAAACTCACCTCAAATGTGTTTGCCGTGCAAGTTCAAAATTTCAACTGAATATTTGTGTGAGGCAGAAAAAACATCATCAATCATTCATTCATTCATTTTCCCTTGGCTTAGTTCCTGATTTATCGGGGGTCACCACAGCGGCATTTTATCCAGCATATATTCTAGCCACAACCCAGCACCGTGCTGGGAAACACCCATACACTCTCTCATTCACACACACACTCATACACTACGCCCAATTTAGTTCATCCAATTCACTTATGCTGCATGTCTTTGGACTGTGGGGCAAACCAGAGCACCTGGAGGAAACCCACGCGAACACGAGGAGAACGTGCAAACACACAGGAATGATCAATTGAACCAGCTAACTACTGAGCCACTGTGCTGCAGCAGAAAAAAACATTCCTTGAGTAAACTAGAGTGAGTAATGTGATTTGTGTGTTCACTTCGTATTTAGTGGTGAACGCAGCATATCAACTTGATGGAAATGCAGCTAGATCACATTAGATTTGAGAAAAATGTTGGGATTTTTTGTTTTATTAAATTCTTTGGGGGGGTTCTTTGATTCGCCTAATGTTGCAATGGAAACCCGGCTAGTAAATTCATAATCTCACATTTATTATGCGGTGTATAGTGACTATGATAGAATTGTTTTATTTTCTGTTAACATAAGACAATTGTACTTAGAGTATAATGTTTATTTGTAAAGGCCAGCACATGCGAACAGACCAGTACCATGCTAGTCAATGGGCTCTATTTTAACGATCTAGGCGCAAAGTCTAAAGCGCAGGGCACAAAGCATTAAGGGCCATGTCTGAATCTACTTTTGCTATTTTAACGACGGAAAAAATACAGTTTGCACCCCGACACATGGTCTAACAGGGTTGTGCTTATTCTCTTAATGAGTTATGGGTGTGTTTTGAGAATAAGCCAATCAGAGTTTTATCTCACATTCCCTTTAAGCGTCAGTTGCGTCGCACTATGGTGCATTTGCTATTTACATGGCAGACTTTGTAAGTGGAAAAACTGAACGCTTTACTAGTGAGAAAACTGTTTAACAGACCATCTGCAGCGCAAGGATAAAGAACGAGCCTCCACCAATCAGCCTCTTTACTTTCTGTTTTTCTCTTTTGTGGATAAGGAAACAGTGTTTATGCACTCTACTGAAGACATTCATAAGTCTACATATTTAATTTAGTTTGTTAAGCACAAAGATTTGTTTCAAAACTATTTCTAAATTCAGTTTTAATTTTCAGCAAACGAATAAATGAACAATAATAACGAAGTGTGGTTATATCCAAACACATCCTATGCCCAATATTGTCCAAAACCTGACAGGTGTACAAATCTAAGCTTGTTTTTAATATAACAAATATAAATATGCATATAATAAATAATACTGCTAATAATAATAACACTATAAAAATGCAAATTGTCATCAATAAACTGAAAAAGTCCCCTGAGATGAGGAAAATTACTGAAAATAGCAAGACATTGCAGCAAACACATCTTGCGCCTTATTGATAGGGCCCAATGAGTTTAATTAACTTTACTCCACAACAAGTAATGTAAGCATGTAAAGGCTCTGCCCACTTGTGAAAAGCAGCAGTTAATTTGCATTTAAAGCGACACACACTAGAATGGAATGTTTTGCTCACACCTAAATGGGGCAAATTTAACAAACTCCTAATTAATGATTTGTGTTTAATTTGGAACTGAAATTACATAGACACTTTCTGGGCACACCAGAGACTTACGTTACATCTTATTAAAAAGTAATATTATATGTTCCATAATAAACACTTACAGTACATGAGAAACATGTTTCTGTCTGTTTGTTCTCCAGGTATCTCTGATCGGTCATTGAAGGAGGACTGGGATGAAGTGGATAATCGAGGTCTCAGGCCCATTCCTCCTGGCCTCATTCCAAAGCTGTCTGCAGGAGTTGGTGTTCAAGACGTCCCACCAGAAATACTACCAGAGCTTCAGAGACTCAGCATTCCATTACTTCCTAAACCTCCAGCTATGGTTAGTGGGAATAATTCATTGATACAGTATATATTTTACTTCACTTATTTAAGACAATATGTAAGATTAACAATGGTTAATCATGTCTTCCCTTTTACATTCCGCTGTGGTGACCCCAGATTAATAAATGGACTAAGCCGAAAAGAAAATGAATGAATTAATGAACTAAGATACAGGTGACACGGTGGCTCAGTGGTAAGCACTCTCGCCTCACAGCAAGAAGGTCACTGGTTTGAGTCCTGACTGGGTCAGTTGGCATTTCTGTGTGGAGTTTTCATGTTCTCCCTGTGTTCGCGTGGGTTTCCTTTGGGTGCTCCGGTTTCCCCCACAGTCCAAAGACATGTGCTATAGGTGAATTGAATTAAACTAAATTGACTATAGTGTATGTGTGTGAATGAGTGTGTATGGATGTTTCCCAGTACTGGGTTGCAGCTGGAATGGCAATCGCTGTGTAAAACATATGTTGGATAAGTTGGCGGTTCATTTCAATGTGGCGACCCCTGATGAATAACTAAGTCGAAGGAAAATGAATGAATGAATTAAAATATAGTAGTAATTATTTAAAAAGATGCAAAAATGTGAGCATTTCTAAATTCAAACTTAAATCATTTTGAATTTATTTTATTGTTATTATGAATATATCATTAATCATGTAATACAAAAAGGGTACAAACTTAAATATCTATAAATTCAAGGTAAAAGCACTAAAATAAATTAATTGTTTATAATAATTTTATTAAATTTGTAAAATATTATTGTTTCTAAATGCATAATAAAGCATAGTAAATGAATAATTATGTAATAGTAAAACATAATATATTTATAACCAGGGGCGGACTTACCATATAAGCGAGGTAAGCAGCCGCTTAGGGCCCCGGGGAATTAGGGGGCCCCGACCAATGCCAAGAAGCCTATATTAATCATATAGCTCTTTTATACATTTTCTGTCATATGTTGTAAAATCTGTCTATAACTGTTAATATTTTAACGTTATTACTACTTTTCAAAACCAGGGGCCCCCCATGAATAATGGAACATTCCATCTGTAGTGCACATGCGCGAGGTATGTGCGCTTCAGTTCAATCAAATACATTGCCTGCCTGTGTTATCAGCTTAGTGACTTTTCAGACTCCCCTAGTGCCAAATTGTCAAAAAAAAAAGCGACTAGCGAATGTTTTTAGGTTACTGGAGATTTTTAGGGACTCTCGTGTCCGTGCTGTACTGTTCCTAACGTTACTCTTCGCAACGAGCTGCGGGTGATGCCGTCGGCTCTCCCCCGCTCAGAGCGCTCAAAGGCGGCACAGTGCAACACAGCCGCCTCACACACCTGATCAGAACATCATACCTCTTCATATCGAAGGCATATGATTTAGCACCGCTGGCATGAGTTATTTCCCTTGTACAGTCAAACCCATCTGCTTCTGTTTTAAATTTAATCATTTAAATGCACCGTTTATTGTTATTTTCTTGCTGTTGTTCACAATCACAGAGATTTTAGTGACACCAGTCTGCCAGCGATCAGAATAGAAGCAGGGAGGGAGAATTTTGAGAACATTTGGGGGGAAAAGTAGAAATACTACATAGTTTGTGACCTTTTTTTTTTTATTATTTATTTTAATTGTACATTAGTAACTTAACATTAGGTTTCTTTAAATAATAAATTATAATGTTTAATAAAATTTTGAATAACTGCTTTCTTATTGTATGTAGTTCCAAATGAAATTATTACTCCACTCAATATTGATTTATTACTATTACAATTAATAATAATAATGATGATGATGATTATTAATATTAAACAGATTTCTGAAGGATCATGTGACTTTGAAGACTGGAGTACTGAAGCTGATAATTCATCATTAAAATCACATGAATAAATGATTAAATGAAATGATAAACTACTTTTGAACAGTTATTTTAAAGTGCAATAACATTTCACAATTTTATAATTTGTACTGTATTTTTGATTAATCCTCCTTAACATTTAGCTAGTTGCTAAGACAGTCCAGTCTGATGACATTATCGGGCTACAATGTGGCCAAGGGGTACATCAAAGGCACATACTAAAGACTAGGGACTTTGGTCACACCATCTCTAAACATTTAATTCTTAACAGCTTTGAGGGATACGGACACACTATAAAACACATCAGGGCCGTGCACAGGGGGGTGACCCGGTGGCTAGAGCCACTGCCCCTCTGCCCTCATTGGCTGAGGTGCCCCTATATATATATATATATATATATATATATATATATATATATATATATATATATATATATATATATATATATATATATATATATATATATATATATATATATATATATATATATATATATATATATATATATATATATATATATATATATATACATATATATATATACATACATACATACATACATACATACATACATACATACATACATACATACATACACACACACACACACACACACACACACACACACACACACACACACACACACACATACCTTTTTAACATGCACACACACACATACCTTTTTAACATGCAGTTCATTTTTCAACAATGCTAGGGCCCCATACCTGGAATTCCTTAGGGCCCTCAAATCACTAAGTCTGCCCCTGTTTATAACATAAATAAATAGATTATTAAAAAATATATAAAAAAATACAGTCAAAATGTAATGCAATCTAATTTTCTAAGTTTAAAATAAAAGCAAAAATGCTATTGCTTCTAAATTCAAATTAAAAATATTAAATACATGCATGATATTTTAATGTTATTATATTTTAATAATGCATAGTGATTCAAAAAGAATACCACAACTTTGAAAATCTGTATTTAATCAAAGAAACATGATGGAACCTTGGGTAATAAATCAATATGAAGAGTACTTAAAAGTTTTGATCAGTAGAAAACAAGTTCATAGATCCCCCTCCAGACACTCAAGTGACATCAACCCAAAAGTTGTGGTATTTTTTTTTTTTATCTAATAAACCCTGATTTTTTTCTGATATTACATTAATTCACCTTATGAGATACTGTATGCTTTATCTACTTATTCTGTTGTGTGCTATAAATCTCAGAGAAAACCTCCTGGCAAGCGTGGTCCTCCAGCGCTACAAAAGAGAATGAACGAGTCCGACTGGCAGTTGAAAGATGGAGAAGAAGGCTTGATCAAGACAGATGAAGATGGAGCAAAAGAAGCAAAAACAGTCATTAGGTTTGGACTTATTACAGGAGACTTTTTAATAAGGATGACTGGTGAACGATTAAACCTTGATTTTTATTGGCTTAGTATTTAACCTTTTGAATAAGTAGAGGTATTAAAACTCAAATGGTAGTTAGGAGTTTTATTGCCACTTATTTGTCATTAGTCTCACTTATACAGTATGCTTGGAGCTATAAGGCACTTTATCTTCTTAATTTTAATGAATACATTTTCAGGTTGTTGCTTATCAGTTGTATCTCGCACTGTATTTTGGTACAAATGTATGAGTAGATAATTGTCATTATTTTCTTTACAATGTGCAATTTGAAACCTTTAATTTCATAATCACACTCTAAATGAAAGGTAGATTAATGTATGGAAAATTTATTCCACCATTCAAGTTTTTTTTTTCTATTTTTTTCTTTTTTTCTGGAAAAAAAACCCCTTTATGAATCAAGCACAGATCAAACTAATTAGAAATCTTGTATAACATCATACATTTTGTTATTGTCTCTTTTAATTTAAACAAATGCTATAATAATAATAATAAAAATGAAATAATTATATAATATATATATATATATATATATATATATATATATATATATATATATATATATATATATATATATATATATATATATATATATATATATATATATATATACACACACACACACACATAAAATATATATAAATAATATATACACACACACACACACACACACACACACACACACACACCACACACACACACACACACGCACACAGTTGAAGTCAGAATTATTAGCCCCTTCATTTTTTTTTTTTTTTTTTTTTATATTTCCCAAATTATGTTTAACCGAGCAAGAAAATTTTCACAGAAAAAAAAAAAAAAAAAAAAAAAAAAATATATATATATATATATATATATATATATATATATATATATATATATATATATATATATATATATATATATATATATATATATATATATACAAATATATACTGCTACAAGTGTGATATTGCGTTTATACAACAGTTTGACAGTATAAACATGTAGATAAAAAAGAAAATCAAACACCGAGAGAAACCCTTTTGTAAGGGGAACTACTTTCTTCCGCCCTCTCTTCAAATCTGCAGCTGACGTCAGAACAGCAGAAACCGTTGCTCATTCACTAACATCATTTTAGAGCTAGTATTTGAATGATTCTCTAACGTAATGTCTAAAGTGATGACAAAACAGGTGATTTTGCTCAAATTTTAAGATTATAAGGCTGAACGGCATAAAATGCCATCAGTCTACAGAGATTTCCCAGTGTTTCTCTCTTCCAATCAGGAGATAATAATTAACCCTGAAAAAGCCAAAGCAACACCAACACTACCAGATTACTGTTGTGTTTGCGATAAGAAAAAACGATAAACACATGCAAGCATTTCTTCTTTATTTTTACTGAACTAGTATGCAGTAACGAAAACAAGAAACTCATTAGAAATAGATGGCCAACCAAAAAGTAACTCAGGGATATACAAAGCATGGCCAACACAAAATACACACATTCCTGATATGTGAGCCCCATCTAACACTCAATACACTACAATTACTATGGTTTAAATACAGCACTACAACATACAAAAGAGAGAGATCGACTTAGAATGTCACTTACCAGTTTAACAATGATTTGTTCAGCTGTAGTTTTAAATTATACTAAGTTTTTCTCCTCTAAGGGCTTATTATGCGGTCTCTGTTGCCATCTTGTGGATGGACAACGTCAACCGTCTGTATCTCCGAAACAACAAAACAACATTCGTGCCTAAAAAAGCCTCAAAAGTACATTATGTTGTCCAACAGCTGCAATATTTGTCAAACTGTAGTAAGTTTATTGATCTGCTGTCACTCTATGTGGGTGGAGTAATACAGAAGAGTGAGGAGGGTGTACGAGTGCTGTTATTACGGGAATATCGCACAACTATCAGCCAGACAGACAGAACTGTTATATAAATATATATATATCGTATCTCATACTGTATTTTTGTTTAAATACTTGCAACCTTTTTAAACACAATTAGCAAACCAAAACATCTTTTAAAATGAAAATTATATATTTTTTACATGCGTAAAAAATATCTTTCTTTTTAGCTGACGTAAGCATAGAATAGCAACATTGTTAATTTATTACATATTATACATATTGCCAGTTTTTTTTTTTAAATAATATTTACAGGTATTTTGCAAAGTACATTTACATGACAAAAACTGTCTAAAATTGGAAAATATATATTTTTAAATGTTATGCGTCAAAGTTGAACTGTTGTCAAATAGATCCATGGTGCTCCAGTTTCCCCCACAGTCCAAAAACATGTGGTACAGGTGAATTGGGTAGGCTAAATTGTCCCTAGTGTATGTGTGTGAATGAGTATGTATGGATGTTTCCCAGAGATGGGATGCAGCTGGAAGGGCATCTGCTGCGTAAAAACATATGCTGAATAGGTTGGCGGTTCATTCCGCTGTGGCGACCCCAGATGAATAAAGGGACTATGCTGAAAAGAAAATGAATGAATAAATGAATAGATCCATGCTCACATAAATCTTTGAAAACAGCTAAACATACTTTATTATCAGTGTAAGGCCTAGTTGGTGATGCCATTTTGTAAAGAATCACATATATTAATCTTTAGTCCATCTTTGTTGTTTTGGTTGTCAAGTACTCACACATGCCTATAGACTGAACATGTAATTCCTGTCTGCATGACCTCACCACTTGCATAGTGCATTTCAGGCCCTCTAAATTGCTGTTTAAATAACCAAAACCCATAAAATAAAATCTCCAAATAAGCATGCTAAACATCGAAATTTCCGTTTTTTCCCCCTTAAAAACAAACAAACAAAAAAAAAACAATAGGACGAGTAAACTGTAACAAAACTAGGTTTTTTTATGGGGTGAACAAACACTTTCAGAAAGAGTAGGGAACTCCCTGAGAGGAGCTGCAGATGGACACTCGTGTGCAGTGATTGCTCGCTCTGGAAGAGTTTATTAGCAGCTGAACTGGAAAGGCAGGAGTTATGATGAGTCTTCATTTCTTCCAGCTGTGTCCTGTAGCAGGACTCATGGGTAATTGCGGTTGTGGGAGGAATCAGGGCTGTAACTGGTGTTGAATGTCTGGGATGGATGCTAGATAAAAAAATCTGTCATGACTGATGCCGGTGATGTTTCTGGACTTCTAGCTGGCGTGGGGCGATGATTGAGGCGGAGCAGGGCACTGAGCTTCAGTCCACCATTCGAGGAAAAGATGCAACTGTGGCTGATGCTGAGGAAGCTGCTGACTTAAAAACAGGTACTGATATATATATATATATATATATAATTTATTTATTTTTTCCCCCCATTTACCTTTCATTACCATTTACCTAGTCATTCAGCAGACGCTATTGTTTATTGACTTACAATTGAGGAGGCATTCAGCGATTCAACTAGGAGGGGCAATGCACACAAGAATTGCTAATTATACAAAGGATGTGTTTGTGCTCAGAGTGTTAAGTGCTATATTTAGGAGTCTTTGTTTGTTTAATCTTTTTATTTTTTAAGAGAATAGAGTGTTTCTACAGGTGGTTTGTCAAGCCCACTCACCTGTTGAATGCACTTGAGATGTTAAGTGAGTGTAGGAAAGTGTCTGGTGCAAATACGCAAAACTAGTGCAAGTGTCATTTTTTTTATTACTTTCAAATTATTATTATAATAAAATAATTATTAATTGCATCTATTTTGTCTGGACATTCTGCCAATAGGATCATTCGTGTTTCTTGTGAGTTTTTTGAAAGTTAACTAAATAAACCACACATAATATTAATTCAACTGCTGCACAGTTATACTAAACGAATCCCATGTGCGCTATATGACAAAAGTTTTGTTGTCTATTCAAGTTTTAGGAACAACAAATAATAACTTGACTTCTAGTTGATCAGTTGGTATTAGAAGTGGCTTATATGAAAGGCAAAGGCCTCTAGATTACGCTTATTTTACCAAAATAAATATGATCATGTCTTGATTTTTAATTATTTAATAAGGACAGTAAGGTCTGACTTTGCTTAGACAAAACTCTTGTCACTTAACATAAATATCTCTCGCACGCCCCCATACTGAATGTAACCCCAAACCATGTTTTTTCTTTTACCAACTTCTTGACTTGACTGATTTCTGTGAGAATCTTGGGTCTATATGGGTTCCAATAGATCTACTGCAGTATTTGTGATGATTGGGATGCAGTTCAATTAATCTTTATTTCTATAGCGCTTTTACAATGTATATTGTGTCAAAGCAGCTTAACATAGAAAATTATTCATTCATTCATTTTCTTTTCGGCTTAGTCCCTTTGTTAATCCGGGGTCGCCACAGCGGAATGAACCGCCAACTTATCCAGCACATGTTTTTACGCAGCGGATGACCTTCCAGCTGCAACTCATCTCTGGGAAACATCCATACACACTCATACACTACGGACAATTTAGCCTACCCAATTCACCTGTACCGCATGTCTTTGGACTGTGGGGGAAACCGGAGCACCCGGAGGAAACCCACGCGAACGCAGGGAGAACATGCAAACTCCACACAGAAACGCCAACTGACCCAGCTGAGGCTCGAACCAGCGACCTTCTTGCTGTGAGGCAACAGCACTACCTACTGTGCCACTGCGTCACCCATAGAAGATTATAGTAAATTGAAACTGTTTCAGTCCAGTTTTCAGAGTTGAAGTTCAGTTTAGTTCAGTTCAGTGTGGTTTAATATTTACTGCTGAAAGTCCAAACACTAAAGAGCAAATCCATCGATGCGCAGCTCCACAAGTTCCAAACCATGCAAGCCAGTGGCGACAGCGGCGAGGAACAAACTTCACCATCTGACGAAAGTGAAGGAAAAAAACCTTGAGAGAAACCAGGCTCAGTTGGGCACGACCGTTTCTCCTCTGGCCAAACTTCTTGTACAGACCTGCAGTCTAGGCGCCAGAGGCTGGAGAACTCTGGACGTCCATCTTGGAGAAGCTGCAGGTGGGAGAGGTCACCGGCTGGTGTCTCATGCTCTCCACTCCTCCATGACCACTTCAGCAGCTGCTCAGGATACGGCCTGGTCCAGGATTATGGAAACCTCGGGAATAATAAACACAGACTAACATAAGCACAGATGCCATTCAAATTCTGTCTTTTGGGAAGTGTTCTCAACAGATGATTCATCAGAAAAATCTACCTTTTGCGACTTTTCTTACTACTGTAGAAGTCAAGTTATTATTCGTTGCTCTTACAACTAGGATCAACGACAAGACTTTTGTCAGGTAGTGTATAGTACATTAAGTATAGTTTAGCTTTAAATAGATATTTTCACTGATTTTATTAACATACACCTGACTAATATGTGTTTTCAGGCTTTATGAAACTTGAGCTATAATAAAAACTGACCAAACCAAAGGTCTTGTTTGTACCTGTACCATCTTTTGTCACTAAATCTTGGAATCATAATAGTATGAAATGAACAAAAGTCAATATTCTTCATTTGCTAAAGTTAATATCTCATGTTTGTCCTATAATGTCAGTACAGTGTTTTCAGTCTTCGGCTTCTCTGTCCTCTGTTTATATACTTTGTACTATAAAATGATTGCAGTGTACTTTGAATGCAAGTTCGAACTCCAAAACAGAGATTGACCGAATTGAACCAAAAATACTTTAATCTTAAAGCTCTAATTAAAGTGCTTTATTTGTGATGCTCAGGGACATTGAAGCCAGTGGATCGTCTGGAAGCGGTGCAGGAGGCCTTCAGGCATGCATGGAAAGGTTATAAGGCTTTTGCGTGGGGTCATGATGAGCTGAAGCCATTATCTAAGACTCATGGAGAGTGGTTTGGTCTGGGCCTCACGCTCATAGACGCACTGGACACCATGTGGATCCTGGGTCTGAAAGACGGTGAGTCTTAAGCACAATATATACTAATGTGTCAAGTGATCACCATAGCCCACGATGCATCTCCTACATGTTCTCCTAAAATCATTGTTAGCGTTCATACTTTTGAGTTCTGTCTGTGTTGTTCTGCAATAACACTTACGAAATGCTTGTAGGAACGGCAGTGGGGTTTTTATTTTCCCCTGTGTCCAGTTTCTTTACACGTGTTTCGGGTTTACACCAGAAATGTGCGAAATGCTACTATAATAGTTGTAATAGTTATGATAGCAATCATTTTGGGTTGAAAGTTATTCATGAAATAAACACAAAACAAAATGAGCCATCCCGAGCTACTCCGTTGGGCTTAAAGTCCCTTTAAAATTAAAATACATGTTTTTGAATGTTAGTATTAGTCTCAAGGATATCTATAAGCTAGCATGCTCCAAAACAGTGAAAATTTGCATTAAGAAGATATAAACAACATTCGAAACATGCAGTTTGTCACTTTCACCTAAATTGATCAATGTTTTTTTTTTTGATGTCACCTTATACTTCAGTTTCGCATCAAATCTACTTACCAATCAAATGCCCTTAGTGTCTGAAATGTCCCGTCCTCTTCAAGACACTTGTCATTTGATTAACTTGAGCACAACCACAGACATCTTTGGCTAAAAGGGAGCTGAATGAAGTGACGACCTAATTAAAAATGCTCAACTCTGCAGTTCTCATTTCATATCAGGTAAGTTCATGCTATGCTGAATCATACACATTACTCGTTTTTGATTGCAGCAATGATTTTAGCAAAAAAACTTAAATATGGTTAATTAAACTGCAGACACTGAATGCTTAGAATGAAACGTAAAAATGTAAGTTCACATACCCTGCGGTACAGGTGCGTTTGCTGTCAAAATGCAGTTGTTTTGCTTGTTGATGATTACCCTGGCCTTGTATAACATTAGCTCCGTCTTTTTTCCTTGTCTTTGGCTAGGCAGAGCCTCGGTTTTTAGCACTACATAGTTTTGAATCTAGTAATCATGGAACATTATTTTTTGCACATGACCACACAGAACTAAATTGTTGGCATCCAAAGACTTGTAGACCTTCAACTTCTCTCTTGTAAAAAAACTTGGAGCTTCAATGAGATTGTATATTTCGGGCTCGATGCTTGGCCATTTCGTCTTATCCTATATCCATTGGGAGGATGCTATTGCAAATGGACTTGTCAGACGAATGCCGCTCACTTTAACGTTAATTTTGCTGAATAACTGTGCTTATAACTGGGTGACAAGCTGTTATAATATGCTGAAAGCATTATGTAAATATTATATATAATATGTAATCAATATAACATTTCTAAGACGACAACAAACTCTGTACCGCATCGGATGTCATTCCCTCGCTGTAAATGCTAGCACTCCTGTTTTTTTCTGCAACCTAGCTGGGCACGCATCCTGAATGTTTACAAACATGGTAATTTGTCTACACGTTTGAGCCTTAAAATCTTACTAACCCCAAACTTATACAGTATACTGTAGTTTTATTCAACTAGTGTACTGTATATCCACTGCTTAAAAAAATTTAACTAGTGAGTGTCAACTTTAATATTAGAAAGTATATTTCCTAAAAGACCACAGAGTCAATAGTGCTCATATTTGGGGAAACCCATATGAATAAAAAAAAGAAAATTAAAAAAAGAAAGGAAAATCTATTTCTTATACTTATTCTCTATTCTTATTAGAGTTTGCGGAGGCCAGGAAGTGGGTGGAGACAGAATTATCCTTCTCCAAGAATGTGGATGTCAATCTTTTTGAGAGCACCATCCGCATTTTGGGAGGTCTCTTGAGCACATACCACCTGAGCGGCGACACACTCTTCCTGGATAAAGCTGTAAGCACTTCATATCTTTAGTATTTGTTATCATCTCAATAATCCTTTATTTTTGAGATATTATCTTGTATCCTAGTAAATGGAAAGTGTTACTTTAAAGGTTTGCAGTTTTATCTTGACTTTATCTTAGCTGTATCACTGGGCTACAGATGAGATTATCACTTGTGTTTCTGTTCTTGCAGAAAGACATTGGTTTCAGATTAATGCCTGCCTTCAAAACTCCATCTAAAATCCCCTACTCTGACGTGAACATTGGTAAAGGAACAGCTCATCCTCCACGCTGGACCACAGACAGCACAGTTGCAGAGGTGACCAGCATTCAGCTGGAGTTCAGAGAGCTCAGCCGGCTTACACAGGACCCGCAGTACCAGGTACTATATTGTTAAAAATTTGCGTTTTTTAATGTTTATTTATTTATTCGTGGTCGGTGTTACTTTGTTTTTTTTTTTTTTTTTTCAAAAAGTAAGATTAAAAAATCTAAATTAAAATGGAGTCTTCAACATATTTTATTATATCAATGTTATGCCATATATTATTTTTATAATAGAATATTTACTTATTTATTAGTATTTACAATATTTAAATTGAATCCTGTTATGAATAAAAGAAAGTTTGACTATTTCTCCCTGTTCGGTGTTTAACTATTCATTTAACATCATGTATTATCAAGTGACAGTATATTTATATTCACATTATTATCTGATATCATACAATCTAACTCAAATGGCATTATTGAGGCTCTTTTATCCCCTTTATCAAATCATGTTACTTGTATCATGCTATTTTGTGCACTAGAGAAGTATGTTGTATATACTGTGAATAAGAAATAAATAAAAAAGAATAGCTAGATATATATATATAAACAAACAGAGTGATGTAAAAGATTATTAAATGCTACACATGTTTGTTTTATTATTATTATTCTATTGATGAGGGCCACAGATTTAATGGAAAGGATGTTATTACTTTATGTATTGAAGTTCAGCAACATGGTTTCATGGTTGTGAACACGTCAATGACAATCACAACCCCCTTAGATATTGTTCCTCAACTGACATTACAATATGAGACATAAGTACGTTGTTCATCACCACGAGGATTTCTTGTTGCCAGACATTTTGTTCAGCATTGAAAAGAAAGTAAAACCACTTCAGCTGAAATTGTTGACTATCATTCTTGATTTTCATCGACAATTTCAGTCATGTTTGGCTGTTGAAGCAACACGGTCAGATGGTGTAACTGGTTTGTGTCAATTGGTGTATTTTTTTAATAAAAATATAATTATATACGTGGAAATAATGTGAAATACAATTTAAAACACCTAGTTTAGTGTATGTATATATATATATGAGATGTGAGTCTTACTCTGTTCTGTTAAATTCTGCTATATTAAAGGTGCTCTATGTAAGTTTTTGACTCTTCTAAAAAAATAAAAAATACCATAATATGTTCGCTGATATTTAAGAAACATGCTAAGTGAACATTCTTGTTTATCTGAAAGTCAGATAATCTAAAGTCAGATATTCAGCTTTGAAAATGCGCTTTTCGTAACAGAATATCTGTCTTTCTTTTGGGCCTTTTAACCAGTTTATTGCCAGTTTAGCCAATTATATTTCTGCATTCCCGGGTTGCCTTGGTGGAAAACAGCGTATTTCATTCATTCAGTCAGGAAGGCTCTCAAAGTATGCGTCCACGACAGATATGCGACCTCTGGTGGACAGTAGCAGCCTCCAAAATGAGACGCAGATTCAGAGTTCCATGTGAGTTTATTAATTGGCAAATAATATAAATATTACGATTGTAAACATGAAGTGAGCAGGTTACACCAGGAGCACAATACCTAGTTCAACCACTAGGTGTCAAACTTACATACTGCACCTTTAAATTGTTTCTTAAAATTGCAACTATTTCTGCCAGTTTATAGAACTATTATTCTCTATTTCTATTATTAGAAAACTATATTATTACTATATTATTATCTATATCTGTTATTATATTATTTTCTATTCTACTGTTTCCTCCTATTCAGATTTTTTTTTATACTTTTTTCAACTGAATAACTGCAAAATATAAACTTGCAATTAAGATTTAAAAAAGAAGAAAGAAGAAAAGTCTGAATCTGAGAAGAAAAGTCCAGATTACAAGATGTAAAGTTACAGTTGCCTTTTTTAATTATTCATTTTTGTCTTCCATACGTGGTAAAACCAAAAAGTTAAGGTAACTCAAACCATTTGAGGATTGCAACTAACCATTTACGTTCAAAAATTAATCCTAATGAGTACTGTGAACTTAATTTGTGTAAATTAAGCAGTTTGAGCACAGTAAAACCCAATAAATCAAGATAACTCAAACCAACTGAGTACTGTAAAACCCAATAAGTTAAGGGAACTCAAACCGTTTGAAGAAACTGATTGCTACAAACCATTTGAGTTAATAAAAACTAGTCTATATGAGTACTGTGAACTTACTCTATTTAAGTTGAAGTAATGAGGTATTAAATTAATTAACTCATTACCTTCAACAAAGAGTCCATAACTCTTTTCAAATGAGTAGAATTAACTTTCAGTAAATTTTGAGTTAACTACACTCATTTCATTTGATAAAGTTGACTGTTGGGTTTTACAGTGTAGGTTTGTGTCTTTTATTGTATTTTATTTCATGACCTGCAGTTTATCTCCAACAATTCGAAGAGTAATCTGAACTGTAAAATGTAATCTTCCAATTTTGATGAAAAGAAAAGTCACAAATTTGATTTATTTATCTTAAATTCCCTGCTGGAATTTATTTTATGTCATAGCATTGCTCATTTCTCCATCTGTTCCTAGAATGCAGTGGAAGAAGTGACCAAACAGGTCCACAGATTGGAGGGGAAGCGTGATGGACTGGTGCCAATGTTCATCAACACAAACAGTGGCAAATTCACGCGGCGAGGGGCCTTTACCCTGGGGGCCCGAGCAGACAGTTACTACGAGTACCTGCTCAAACAGTGGCTGCAGGGCGGCAAGAAGGAGACTGAGTGAGTGACACTAACAGCAGACACAAATGCAGCTTGGGCTGACGGTTCATAAATTCAGTGCTTACACCGGGTGTCAACAGCCCCTTTTAGCTAATGGTCTCCAGAGAACTGGCCATGCTCACTGAGCCTAATGCACGGAGGTTATGCTTCTGGTCACAGATGGGCTGGGATGATTGATTCGCATTGCATTGTCCGTCAGTGATAAAGTGAATTGCGCTGGAAATGGAGGGAAAAAACCCTCAAAATTTAATTGTTACATAAGGATTGTTTAAAAAAAAAAAAAAAAAAAAAAAAAACATGGACATGCTATTTAGCATTGGTGGTGACAAAAGTACATGGCACTTTTGCTGCTCTTGAAAACCTAGAGGCGACTTCAACGCAATCAGTATTAGATTATTTTATTACTATGATGTCTTAGTTATTTCTTGGTAGAATTGGTTTCAAGAGCTTTTCAATTATGTTTGAGTTTGAAGTGCAGATGCTTGTGTTTGAATGTCAGCTTCAGCACTCTAGCACTTTAAAACCTGCTGCTGTGAAGTAGAAAGCACACGGCAGTGAAAATCCATTGGGTAAAGGTGAAGTGTATAATTTGTGTGTGACTAGGATTTCTAAACAATTGCAATAATAATGCTTATTTTAAAAGGCACTCTGCCATTGGACTGTAAAACTGACAACCCCGCCCCAAATTGACTCTATTGGTTGAGCCAGTGATGCTAAATTTAACAAATATTTTTGTTTTATTCATGACAGTACCAGGACAGAAACTCACTCACCAAAAGATATTTGTTTTAATATAGTTCATGAATACAATATATTTTTTTTTGACCCACACTATTAATTCCAGCATTAAGGGTACACTATTAGGAAAATACCTCATAATCAGTTCATCATCATCATCAAAAATATTATATATTAATAATTTAAATTAGTGATAAAAATGGTACTCTATTGGTACTTTACTTTTTAATGTTATGGTTATCAGCCCAATAAGAAAATAATTGATTTGTTCATTGTGTTTGTATGCATTCAGGCTCCGTTTTTGTAGTCAGGCTCAGAAAAAAAATCAAGATTTGTAATTATCATCTACAGGCAGTGCAGAATTATTAGGCAAGTTGTATTTTTGAGGATTAATTTTATTATTGAACAACAACCATGTTCTCAATGAACCCAAAAAACTCATTAATATCAAAGCTGAATATTTTTGGAAGTAGTTTTTTGTTTGTTTTTAGTTTTAGCTATTTTAGAAGGATATCTGTGTGTGCAGGTGACTATTACTGTGCATAATTATTAGGCAACTTAACAAAAAACAAATATATACCCATTTCAATTATTTATTTTCACCAGTGAAACCAATATAACATCTCAACATTCACAAATATACATTTCTGACATTCAAAAACAAAACAAAAACAAATCAGTGGCCAATATAGCCACCTTTCTTTGCAAGGACACTCAAAAGCCTGCCATCCATGGATTCTGTCAGTGTTTTGATCTGTTCACCATCAACATTGCCTGCAGCAGCAACCACAGCCTCCCAGACACTGTTCAGAGAGGTGTACTGTTTTCCCTCCTTGTAAATCTCACATTTGATGATGGGCCACAGGTTCTCTATGGGGTTCAGATCAGGTGAACAAGGAGGCCATGTCATTAGTTTTTCTTCTTTTAGACCCTTTCTTGCCAGCCATGCTGTGGAGTACTTGGACGCGTGTGATGGAGCATTGTCCTGCATGAAAATCACGTTTTTCTTGAAGGATGCAGACTTCTTCCTGTACCACTGCTTGAAGGTGTCTTCCAGAAACTGGCAGTAGGACTGGGAGTTAAGCTTGACACCATCCTCAACCCGAAAAGGCCCTACAAGCTCATCTCTGATGATACCAGCCCAAACCAGTACTCCACCTCCACCTTGCTGGCGTCTGAGTCGGACTGGAGCTCTCTGCCCTTTACCGATCCAGCCACGGGCCCATTAAGACTCACTCTCATTTCATCAGTCCATAAAACCTTAGAAAAATCAGTCTTGAGATATTTCTTGGCCCAGTCTTGACATTTCAGATTGTGTGTGTTGTTCAGTGGTGGTCGTTTTTCAGCCTTTCTTACCTTGGCCATGTCTCTGAGTATTGCACACCTTGTGCTTTTGGGCACTCCAGTGATGTTGCAGCTCTGAAATATGGCAAAACTGGTGGCAAGTGGCATCTTGGCAGCTGCACGCTTGACTTTTCTCAGTTCATGGTTCAGTTCTCAGTTTATTTTGCGCCTTGGTTTTTCCACACGCTTCTTGTGACCCTGTTGACTATTTTGAATGAAACGCTTGATTGTTCGATGATCACGCTTCAGAAGCTTAGCAATTTTAAGAGTGCTGCATCCCTCTGCAAGATATCTCACTATTTTTGACTTTTCTGAGCCTGTCAAGTCCTTCTTTTGACCCATTTTGCCAAAGGAAAGGAAGTTGCCTAATAATTATGCACACCTGATATAGGGTGTTGATGTCATTAGACCACACCCCTTCTCATTACAGAGATGCACATCACCGTATATGCTTAATTGGTAGTAGGCTTTCGAGCCTATACAGCTTGGAGTAAGACAACATGCATAAAGAGGACGATGTGGTCAAAATACTCATCTGCCTAATAATTCTGCACTCCCTGTAATATAATTCAGTTATCAGCTTTCGAATTTAAAAAGTTACAGGTTATCATTATTGACAAAATATCTGTGCATAGTTGATATTGATTTTGGGATTGATTTTTATATGTAGTTTATTTTTAGATATTAATAAAATCATTTCAACTTTTGTATTTATCAGCTAATATAAATCGGTTATTGACTTCCAAATTTAAATTCAATTCAATTCAAGATTATTTGTATAGTGCTTTTTACAATAAGTATTGTTCCAAAGCCGCTTTACAAAAGGTGTACATTATTTAAAGAGTTATCGGGGATTAGGGATATTTAGGATTGACTTTTATATATATATATGTGGTTTATTTTTAGTTGTAAATAAAATCATTTTGTTTATTTATCAGCTAATATAAATCAGTTATTGACTTCTAGATAAAGAGATATCGGTTATCGGTATTAACGAACATTTTTTAGATCTGTCCATCCCTAGTTGATATTGATTTTGGGATTGACTTTTATATATATGTGGTTTATTTTTAGTTGAAAATAAAATAATTTTGTTTATTTATCAGCTAATATAAATCAGTTATTGACTTCTAGATATAGAGATATCGGTTATCGGTATTAACGAACATTTTTTAGATCTGTCCTCCTCTAGTTGATATGGATTTTGGGATTGACTTTTAAATATATGTGGTTTATTTTTAGATATAAAAAATATAATTTCAACTTTTGTATTTATCAGCTATTATAAATCAATTATCAACTTTCAAATATAAAGAGTTATCGGTTATATATTTATGAACAATTTCAATATCTGTGCATCACTAGTTGATATTGATTTTGGGATTGACTTTTAAATATGTGTGGTTTATTTTTAGTTGAAAATAAAATAATTTTGTTTATTTATCAGCTAATATAAATCAGTTATTGACTTCTAGATATAGAGATATCGGTTATCGGTATTAACGAACATTTTTTAGATCTGTCCACCTCTAGTTGATATTGATTTTGGGATTGACTTTTAAATATATGTGGTTTATTTTTAGATATAAAAATTATAATTTCAACTTTTGTATTTATCAGCTATTATAAATCAATTATCAACTTTCAAATATAAAGAGTTATCGGTTATATATTTATGAACAATTTCAATATCTGTGCATCACTAGTTGATATTGATTTTGGGATTGACTTTTAAATATGTGTGGTTTATTTTTAGTTGAAAATAAAATAATTTTGTTTATTTATCAGTTAATATAAATCAGTTATTGACTTCTAGATATAGAAATATCGGTTATCGGTATTAACAATTTTTTTATATCTGTGCATCCCTAGTTGATATTTATTTGGGGAATTACTTTTATGAAAGTCATTTTGTTTATCAGCTAATATAAATCAGTTATTGACATCTAGATATAGAGATATCAGATATCGGTATTAACAAAAAAATTTAATATCTGTGCATCCCTAGTTGATATTGATTATGGGATGGACTTTTAAATATATGTGGTTTATTTTTAACTTTTGTATTTTTCAGCTGTTATAAATCAGTTATCAACTTCCAAATATAAAGAGTTATCGTTACATATTTATGAACAATTTTAATATCTGTGCATCCCTAGTTGATATTGACTTTGGGATTGACTTTTATATATGTGTGGTTTATTTTTAGTTGTAAATAAAATAATTTTGATTATTTTTCAGCTAATATAAATCACATATTGACTTTTAGATATAGAGATATTGGTTATCGGTATTAACGAAAAATTTTAATATCTGTGCATCCCTAGTTGATATTGATTATGGGATGGACTTTTACGTATATATGTGTAGTTTATTTTTAGTTGTAAATAAACCTTGAAAAATAAAAATAGTTATAGGCTTGTCAATGTTAGCACAAAACTCATCCCATGAATGATGTCTCAAGTGGTATGGATATTTGGAGGAGATCTGCTCTTGAACATTTTGTCTGAGGGACATGAAAAATTCTCACAACACCTCATCTTGAAGACAGCTGTCAGGGGCACGTTTTTGAAGATGTCCACCATTAGGAACCGCGCCAAGGTGTCTTTGCACCTGCTGAAATTCCACATCAGCCATTTTCAGCACTTGACAGGAAGTTCTTCAGCCGTCCTGTTCTCTCTCCGTCTCTGTTGAGCTTTGACGGGTCATTGTCATTCACATCAGTGCTTCTGCTCACACCTGAGTCTCGTTACGCTCCTGCTGTGTTGACATCACATACACTTGCTCCTCGCTGATAGTATTTTTCATAGGCTTCGCTTTTGAATAATTCAATAAAAAGCTCACTGGGGTTCAGTAGACGTGGACTGTTAATGAGTTTTGATAAACGGCTCTGGTCTGGAATATCAAATCCACACCTGACCAAGTCGGTGATGGATACGCCAGTCAACGACGGGTAAGGTGGTCCATTTAAATGACCTCTGTATGCTGGTATCACACTTAGACCTTAATAGGGTTGAATCACAGCCCTAGCTTTATATACATTTGATCTGATACATCACAGAGATGTAAAAGAGGGTCATCTTGAAGTTGATCTGAATGTACAATTAAAATGCAATGGCTTATTTTTGCCTCTAGAGGGCAAAGTTATTCACTTTACATTTACATTGTGATGTATGTGTATGATTTTAGGCTGCTGGAGGACTATGTTGAGGCTATAGAAGGTGTCAAGAAGAATCTTTTAAAACGGACTTCTATTAGTAAACTGACCTTTGTTGGAGAGCTTTCCAATGGCCGTCTTAATCCCAAAATGGTGAGCAAGTTATGTTTATACTAGCTGTCTTTTTTCATCATTTACTCACTATCCACTTGGTCCAAATCTTGTTGAGTTTCTTTCTGTTGAACACAGAAGAAGTTATGTTGCCATTGATATCCATTGAAGGAGAAAAATACTCTGGCTACTGGTTTTCAACACCAGTGGATACCGGTTTCTGTTTTTGTGTTCAACAGAAAATCAAAACTCATGAATGTTTTAGAACCAATTATGGGTTAGTGAATGGAGTGTAAATTTTCATGTGTGACCCTGTACTACAAAACCAGGCAAAAGTGTATTTTTTTTTTTACTTGGATTCTTACAATATCTGAAGGCTGAATTCATAATCTGTCCACTGTTCACTGATTTGGCTGAGATACAACTATTTAAAAATCTAAAATCTGAAGGTTAAAAAAAATCTTGAGAAAATCTTGAGAAAATTGCCCTTTACAATTGTCCAATTAAGCTCTTATAGAGATGCATATTACTCATCAAAAATATGCTTTGATATATTTATTGTACTATTATTTACAAAATATCTTACAAATATTTTAATGTATTAATATCTAAATGATTTTTGGCATAAAAAAATAAATATTTTCTTTACTTTTTGAGCCATACAATGTCTTTTTGGTTATTGGCAAAAATATACCCTTGCAAACACAAGAGTTTTGTGGTCGAGAGTCACATTATGAACTGTTCACCATAAAATAAGTATGATGTATATGATTTTTTTTTTTTTTTGCAGAATATTGCTGTGTTTACTCAAAATGTTTTGGTTTTTTTTGTCACTTTTAAACCAAATAATTTTCCCATAATGACTTTTTATTTTATCCTATAAGGGTTTTATTACACGAGCGGTACAGTGGCTCAGTGGTTAGTGCTGTTTCCTCACAGCAAGAAGGTCGCTGGTTCAAGGCCCGGCTGGATCAGTTGGCATTTCTGTGTGGAGTTTGCATGTTCTCCCCGTGTTCAATTGGGTTTCCTCCAGGTACTCCGGTTTCCCCCACAGTCCAAAGACATGTGCTATAAGTAAATTGGAGGACCTAAATTGGCCATAATTTATGAGTGTGTGTGAATGTGAGAGTGTGTGGTTGTTTCCCAGTACTGGGTTGTGGATGGAAGGGCATCTGCTACATAAAGCCTCATTCACACTACGAGCAACTCGCAGTGGCAAAGCGAGAAGTGACCGTTCATGTAAACGGAGAGTGAGCGTCTTCCGGCGACCTCCGTCTATGCAAGCAACATCGATTATTGGGGACCAGATGGGCATGTCAAGTGACACGACAAAGTTGAGAATCCTTTAACTTTACGCAAATGAGGAGCGATTTTCTTGAGCGACAGCCACTAGGAGCACCAGTAGAGCTCATGTAATCCTCTCTCAGCTCCTGCAGAGGCCGATTGTATTCTCCGCGCTCAGACCTACGTTTGCAGCAGATCACCACCCAGAACGACAGGCAGCTACAAAATCGCTAGTGTGAATGAGGCTTAAAACATATGCTGGAATAGTTAACGGTTCATTCCGCTGTGGTGACCCTTGATAAATAAGGGAATAAGCCGAAGGAAAATGAATGAATGAATGATTTTATTGTCAAATTTATTAATGCACAACATCCCAAAACCATCCAAAAAACAGCACAAAAACACACCTGACAAAGTGTTCTGTCACCTTTAAACCAAATAACTTCCTCTCCCTAAATGACTTCTCTTTTCTGATGATGTGTTTACTGACAGGAGGGCAGGACTACCTCAAAGTCTTTTGTTCCTGATCTTAATCTCCTTTTGAATAAATTGATTTAGTTATTGATTCAGTGATACGTTTATAAGAACAGTCAGTTCAATTGTAAATGAATCAGCTGTTTTGAACAAATCATTTGAATCAGTGATTCAATGAATCAGCCACCAACTGGTGATGTTATTGTCAAGTTTATTTATCCACGACAGGCCTAAACCATCCAAAAAACCAGCACAAAAATACACCTAACAAAGTAAAGATACATCTTTTTTGGTCAATATTGCACACCCCTAATCAAACATGACACAGCAGGCTTTGTAGATTTACACTCACTGACACTCTTTTTGTCTCATGCAGGATCATTTGGTATGTTTTCTTCCTGGCACACTGGCTCTCGGTGCCCACAACGGTCTGCCAGCGGATCACATGGAGCTGGCCATTCAGCTGATAGAGACGTGCCATCAGATGTATGTGCAGATGGAAACAGGTCTGAGTCCAGAGATCGCTCACTTTAACCTGCAGAACCACAACGGACGAGACATCGACGTGAAGGTACATTAACCTGTGTGGTCACCACTCATTTTGTAAAGATAAGGTCCTTGCACATTTGAAGCCAAGGCCTTAAACTGCTGATGCAGACTTGGGAACAGAGCCATCTTTTGTTTTGCTCTAGACTGTAATAAACTCTACAAATAGTGCAGCGACTGTATTCGGATTGTCCATTTGAGGAATTTACATTTAGCTTTTCCAGTATTCGTTCTGGAAACAGAAATACAGTATGACTACTCTTGCCTCTAGCTGTTTCCATTCACCTGTTTTTATGCACATTTTGCAATATATCAGAAAAAAATGTCTTAACCCTAGTGCACTGTTCAAATTGACTACCCTTTCATTATGTTTATGCCTGTTTTTGCCCCATTGACTTCCATTATAATGACATTTGTTGATTGCAAAGCCATGACAGCATATAATCATGCATTCTTGATTGTTGCTGGTTTTCCCAGTTGGGAAGAGGTAAAATGTGTCATTTGTACTGTTGAACATCAGAATGGCAGCATCAGCATCATTAGATAGGCCTGTTCAAAACAAGTTTCTGGCTTTTATATGGAGTAAAACAGCAGATTATAGTCTGTATGCATAAACACACTTACTATGTTTACTATGTTCTAAGAGCTGAGCTACTTATTTTGATTTTCTCAGATATATCAAGATAAGTATGCAAAGGTCTCTCACAAACACACATACACATTAGACTTTATATAGAAGGCAGAAACTAAGCTTTTTTGCACTGCAACTGATGACCAACAGTAAAAATTACAAATTGTACCTCTTCCCATCAGGGAAAACCAGCAACAATCAAGAATGCATGATTATAAGTCAATGGGGCAAAAACTGCCATTAACATAACGAAAGGGTAGTAAATTTAACCGAAGAGTCTATTGTGTAATTTTTGAAACCTTTCAAAGCATTTTCCCAAAATATGTGTCACTAAAAATCATTCCATTTGCTGAAACACAGAGTAAGTTGTGGCCAAATTAAGACTTTAAATCACCTCAGAGTGGATAAAAACATGCTCAACAGCACACAAGGGTTGAAACGCCAAGATGCATATACATCTTGAAAATGCACATTGAAAATTATGTAGGCATGCAAATAGTGTAGGAAAAATGTTTTATCCTGCAAGTAAAATGTGCTTAAATAACAATGGAAACACATTTACAGAATAAATTTCCAAAAAGTCATGTGATAACAAAAATGGATGTGATGGGATGAAGTTAATGGACAAACCAGCAGACTGACCACATTGTAAAACATTTGAAATGTTGTTTTGGTCATACTAAAAGTCTGTCATCAAAGTGGTTCAGCGTCATTACCTCCCAGAACTGTGTTGAAGGTCTTCGCTCCCAAAGATCGCTTTCACATCCCCAAAAGCCACTGCACGTTTATTGCGTTTTGTCTTCATCTTTTGAGGTGGAAGTAATTTATTATATAAGAAAAAGGCCCACAGTGGCTTCTCCTACCGCCACTCTTTTTGATAGTTTTGATAGACTCAGTTTATCAGCAAGTGAAAATTTTGTTATTTTTTACTCATTGAATGGATTATTCATTATTCACAAATATTTTATGTGATATTCCAGTTTTGCGATTAAGTCTTATTCACATCTTTGGAAGTGAACATACTGATGAGGGTGACTTTAAAGCAGTTGCAGCTGTTTTGCATTAATAGCTTTTTGTTCTCTCTCTCTCAATGTGTGAATTCAGCCTGCAGACAGACACAACTTGCTGAGACCCGAGACTGTTGAGAGTCTGTTCTACATGTACAGATTCACCAAGGACAGCAAATACAGGGACTGGGGCTGGGAGATACTGCAGAGCTTCAACAAGCACACCAGAGTGAGTTTCACTGCTCTACATGACAAAAAAAAACATTTTATAAATAGCACATCTAACTTATAAAGTGGAGATTAAAGTGGGAGAACAATTTCTAGGCCGTTTTTTTTTTTTTCAGGAGTTACATAATCTTTTATGAGATCTACTGTAGTAATGCATGACAATTGCAGGCTGACTGGGTGATGAACACAGGGGGGGAACTACATGTTTCTGAAGGAGCTTCTGATGAATTTTTGCCATTTACTGTAGCTGTTAACTATAATAGACCCAACTCCTGCTACAGAAAAACATCCCTCAAGCCACAACATTTTACCTCCACTTTTCTCAACTTTAGTTCAGTCTTTGAACATAACATTTCCTGTCAGACCCAAATAAATTAAACTTGTTTTCATCACTGATGTGAACTTTGGTCAAGTTTATGTTTTTCAGTGAAGGTTAGTCAAACAAAATATTTTATTCTTTCTGCTGTTAAGAGGTTTGGTCACTGTAGAGCTTCCAGTCCAAACAGATCTTTACCCTGATCAGAGCTGAACTAGTGAGCTTCAGTATCGAAGCAACTGATCATTTGAGATTCTCTGCATTATCATGTCCTCTTGTCTTTTGTGGACGACAAGCCTTTCTGGGGGACTTGAATGCATTACTAGCTATGTTTACTTCTACCTATTTTTATGTGCATTTTGAAATATTGCTTAAAAAAATGCATAATGGGAATGCAGAGATTAACATAAAAATTTAAGGTAACACTTTATTTTGATGGTCCATTTGAGTTTTAGAAGACTGTCTGCTTAATATCTGTTGATATGCTCCTTTAACAGACATTTAACTGACTATAAAAAACTTTTGCAAGTACATGTCAATTTACACTAACCCTTATCCTAATCCCAACCTAACAGTCTATTTATAATCTAATGAGAATTAGTTGGCATGTAGATGCAAAGTGACTTAAATTCAACAAACAGACTATCAGAATAAAGTGTGACCAAATTTGAAAACACTCCGACACAGAACTCACATTTTCAAACAGATTAACAAGTATGTTCACTTACAGTATCACATTTCTTAAATATCTGCAAATATATTATGGTATTTTTACTTTTTTTACTTTCGCTTTAGACAAGTCAAATACTCACATACAGCACTTTTAACTGTAGATTTTGACTGAACTATCACTTTAAAGTGGCCATGAAATCAAATTTGAATGTGTGCACTATTGTAAAAAAATTATTTGTGCTTATAAACTTTAATCAAATACCATAATCTTCCTTCAAAAGACTTTTCTTCACTGCCTGGTCACATGAAATCCTTTTAGGGCTGGCATATCGGTGGCTGTCTCAATTCTTCTCCGAATTCGTCCATTCTTCCTTCATTTCGTTAGCAACGCTCCTTTTTCAACAATCCAATCGCTTCCCAAAGAACGAAATCAAACACCGTCCTACATGTTTTTCTCATTTCAGGACCATTTCAAGTGGATGTATGTCATGTTAGCAGAAAAGAGGACAATCTTAACATCCATTTCATGGCAACTTTAACCTCATCAAGTGCTTTACAAATCATTTGTGCAGTAATCTAATTTCTGGCATAGCTTTGGATGGAAACAAAGCTGTTGATGAATAAACACACTTGAATTCTTCACTGTTCCTGTTCAGGTTCCCACCGGCGGCTACACTTCAATAGGTAACGTCCACGACCCATTAAACCCTGCACCCAGAGACAAGATGGAGAGCTTCTTCCTGAGCGAGACACTGAAGTATCTCTTCCTCCTGTTCTCTGACGACACCGAGCTCATCAGTCTGGATAAATACGTGTTCAACACTGAAGCTCATCCGCTGCCCATATGGCCCTCAGCCTCATGAGGAACCAATGCCAGCGCTCGGTCTCACTTTCAGTGATATTGACTTTACCCAGCGATGATGCAAGCTTCACCATAAGCCACCCATCAGGACCTGCGCTTATGCACTGTGCACTTGAGCTTTATTTGGTGCAACGAGACTTTATATTCACCCTGAAGGACCCAGAGGTTTGGTGGTGAAACATGTCATATTTGGTTTCTAAATTCTGTACTTTACAAGACTTGTGACACTCTTGCATGTTGGAATAACTGCCATATCCTTCCATATTTGGGACAGGAATATTAGTGTCAGAGCTTCGTAAATCACAAGGCAGACTCCTGAAGTCACACACTGTGAAAAAAAACCCCAAGCACTTTGTCAAATGAAGACTTGTTGTTTTGTTGGTTGCGTGTACATAAATGGATGCTCTCAATGTGAGTGCCTCGTCTTTATTTTTTGCAAGCTGTTACTGTGGTGTTTGGACTTTTGCGAGAGTCGGATGCATTAGGGAACATATTGAGTACTTGAGTACAGATCATCCTGAGATTTAGTTGGGAGCTCTGTATTATTGTGGGGGTTTTTTTCTGTTGTTTATGTTGACTTTAGTGCGCATATTTCAGTGAAGGCTAATGATTTGATTGAGTTGCTGCACTGTAGCTTTGTTATTATTTACAGATTTTGGTAGCTGTTGCACGGTACTGAATGCTACATTTAGTGATCAGTTTGTGTATTTGTTTATTAATTTAAGTTTTACAGAGTCAGCGCTCGAAGGATGAAGTGTGTCTCATTGACCATCAAGAAGGCTTCTGTTAATAAAGCTGCAACATTTCTGATTTTATTATTGGAGTGCTATTCAAATCTTTATACATATGTTGGTTGGTGTTTTTAGACTGGTTTCCAACCATTAAAGAGCCCCTATTATGGGTTTTTGAAAATTACCTTCCATGTAGTGTGTAACACAACTCTAAGTGAAGTGAAATATCCAGCTAAGGCTTAATTCTGAAAGGGGACAGTTTTTAAAACTATTGATTCATCTAAAAAAAGAGTCGACTCATAGTGGTTTAAATGAATCGTCTTGATAAAGAGTCTTTAGCTGTTTCGGCGTGACGTGGATACGAAACAATTGTTGCGCACGCAAATTTAAACCTGCGGCCCCGCCCACTAACACAGCAGCAAAGACAAACAGATCCTGAAGTCATGAGTCATGAAGACGCTGTGCTTACCTGGATATTATTGGACGTTTTAGGGAAAGGAGTGCTTGAGAAATCTGCACGCTTACAATGGGCCATCTATCAGTACACATGGATTAGTTTCTTCCTCCATCGTGTAATGGACAGACAATACACCAGGGGTACGGGCAAAATAAGGACAGTTTATTAGGCACACCATCAAACAAATGCAGGCTGCTGCACGCTGGGCTTCGGGTGAGCTCAGGGTGAGCGCGATGGGAGCCCACAGAGATAGCTTGTCAGAGGACAGAGGAGGACAACCCCCCGGCTGGGGATGTGATCGTTGGGCAAAGCCGAGTACAGGTAAGCCCTGAGATCATATAACACTTCAGGCAAGAGGTGCCACAGCAATGATTGCAAATAGAAATGATCTACAAGTTTTGTTACTTGTCCGCTTGTACTGGATCAGGTTAACTTTTTATATTATCATATCGCGTCTAATGCCACGTTGAAATCGCGACTTGTGCTGCTTTGTTTACGGATTTCAATGCGTCTGTGAGCTCGTTCCACTGCCGTTTGTCGTTGCTATGGCCACCGTTAGCTGATCCTTCACACATGCAGTGGTCAAGGTTCAGAATAGTTTAGCTTTTCCTGCTGTGTGGCTTAATACTGAATGTGTGTCAAAGTTAAGAATAGAGCAATATGCTGGTGTTTAACTGCACTGCTTTCGGGGCTGAGGTGTCTGAATAACACTGTTGAGAACCGGGTACTGTTTACTGTGGTGTTAGTAAGTTTACTATAAAGCGTGTTTTGGGCATCCGCTGCGATCGGATCCTATACCAATGTTGGCGACCTGGGGGCTTGATAAACCGCGCTGGGCATTTTACTGTCTCGCGCTGAATGCTGTCGACCAATCACAACAGGCTGTCATCGGTCCAATCAGCGCAGATTAGCTTTGCGCTAAGGAGGGGTTTGGGAACAAATATGGGAGTCGCTGGGATAAGTAGGTAAAAATAAATTCATATTATAAGACCATGAAAGTGTTTTTTGACCTTGCATGCATATCAGTATGTTGGTTGGAGACCCATAAAACTGAAATATGACCATTTTTAATGTGTAATAGGGGCTCTTTAAATGAATGATTCATCCATAAATTAAATGAAAATGTCGTCATTTGCTTGTACCTTATTTCTTCCTGGTCGATTCTGACATTTATTTTGTCTGTGCGTGCTTCGTGAAAGGAAAACGTGAAGGTTTGGAATGATCTGAATGAGTACAGTATATGATCACAGAAGTTTACATTTAGATATTACATTTTATGTTGATAAATCTTGCATTTTTTTCCTTTAAGCAAGCTTCATTCCTTAATTTTCCTTTGGCTTAGTGCCTTTATTTATTACCACAGTGAAATGAACCATCAATTTATCCAGCATATGTTTTTACGCAGCGGATTATTCAATTCAGCTTATTCAATTTACCTATAACTGGTGCACTCGGAAGAAACCCACGCCAACACGGGGAGAATATGCAAACTCCACACAGAAACACCAACTGGTCCAGTCGAGGCTCAAACCAGCGACCTTCTTGCTGTGAGGCGACAATGCTAACCACTGAGTCACCGTGCCACCTTAAGCAAGCCTGTTTACACATTTATTTTTTTAATATTTCCAACTTTTTTTTCTTCTAAAAATTGTGACTGTGATAATTTTGACATAGAAAACTGATTCTGCTCCTCCTGTGGATTGCCCTTTAGGTAATATGTTTCACTGCAAACACAGAGGAGACCAGGGACAGAAATAAACATATAAAATATCCTCAAAATTATTAGAACAGTTAAGTTATCATACACTGATCACATATACAGTACAAGCTATATTCTGATCACATACATGTGACCTACATAGAGTAGGGTCCAAATAGGCAGCCTACAGGGGATCAATTGTGTTTGCCCATTTCTAATCTAAGTGTTAACCCCCCTTGAGGCTCATATGTGTTAACCATATAGAGTCTATTCTCTCATTTGCCTATGTGGGATCTGCATGGCATAACCAAATAGGCCCGATGTGTGTTTCGCCATATACTGATCATCTACTTGTGGCCATATTGATCTAGAAAATAACTAAGGTCTAATCCAGAGGTGTTCAACTTTGTTCCTGGAGATCTACCTTCCTACAGAGTTCAGATGCAACCCATATCAAACACACCTGCCTGCAATTGTAAATTGCTGTTCAGGTCCTAATTAATTGGTTCATGTGTGTTTGACCAGGGTTGGAGCTGAACTCAGTAGAATGGTTGATATCCAGGAACAGGGTTGAATACCCCAGGATTAGACCATAGTTATTTTCTAGGTCAATATGCCTCGGAACTATACTAATCCGATTCTATGATCTATGCAATGCTAAGCTAAGCATGCTCCTGCCAGACCTGGAGAGCGACTGAATGGGTTCAAAAATGGTAAAACACAACTGTTTAATTTTAGGGTTGTAAAATTGTTTGATTTTTCAGAATAAATAGCAAAAATCAGTTCAAGTCACTCAAAAAATGTGGAAATATATATATTTTTAAAAGTTGTTAATATTTTCACACATTTTTTGAGTGCCTTGGGCTGATTTTTGCTGTTTATTCTGATGAATCTCTTACCCAAAGACCACCAACACATTATTTAAGCTACCCCTAAACACTTTTTGTTTGATCTTGGATTGTTTGATTTGTTTTAAGTGTTTGATTTATTTCCATTAGTATTTGCGTGTTTAGTATCACTTTGTTTGGATTGTGTTGACCACGAGAGCTAGTGCTATATTCTCATTCGTTCTCAGTGATATGGCAGAAATGGACTTACGTATATAGCTCAGTTATTTCCGATTCTACTTCATTCCTACATAAAAAATAACATAGTAATGCATAGCAAGTACTAGTGTTTTTCTACCATGCTATAGTAAAGTATTTAAATTGATCTGTGGTAATTCTTTAGTTGTAACATGACAACTATACAAACAAATGACCCAATACTGTAGATTTCTACAGCTATATGATATATTATACTATAATCGGGCGGCTCAGTGGTTAGCACTGTAGCCTCACAGCAAGATGGTTTGAGTCCCGGCTGGCCCAGTTGGCATTTTTGTCTGGAGTTTGCATGTTCTCCCTGTGTCTAAAGACATACTTTATGCTATAGGTGAATTGGATCAACTAAATTGTCTGTAGTGTGTATGGGTGTTTCCCAATACTGGGTTGCAACTGGAAGGGCGTCCACTGCGTAAAGCATATACTGGAATAGTTGGCGGTTCATTCCTCTGTGGCAACCTCTGAAATCGCGATTAAGCCAAAGGAAAATGAATGAATGCTAAAATACACCACACGTTAATGTAGTAAATACTAAATATACTACAGCATTCACTGCAATTTATCAGTTCACTATAGGTAATACTACACATACTGTACTGGAACATTCATTAACACAAATGATAATATATACAGTATAATATACTATAGTATGGTTCAAAAAACACTATGGTATTTAATATAAATTACAGTAGTGTTTTTTCATGTGGGTTGCCATAAATAAATGTTATTTGTGTACCGCCAAGCAGCCAAGTGTTTCTCCAATCCTGTCATCAGTCTTTGGTCAAACAGCAGCCGTCCAATCAAAACACAGAGGCCTTTAAAATAATCTTTCATCTGAAACGATCCGTTTTCACGCTGACTGACATTTACATTACAATATGTCGGTTCCATGTCACAATCCTTCTAGAGATCTTACGGTAAATCCTGCATGGCTTGTGTGCCTGTGTATCTCTAGAACAGCCAGATCGCAGAATAATGAGAGATTTCTCCTGATTGCTTCTCTCGTCCCTGTTCTGCAATCAGCGGTTTGTGATTACCGTTTGTGCTCGCCGGGGAATGTTAAATGAAGGAGCCCCGAGTGGACACAGATCTGATGAGGGTTTCTGAAGGTCAGCTTCTGTTACGTGTATTAATATTATCCAGCACTGCCGAGCTACTTTTCTCTTAATGGTGAAGTTGTGAGATGCTGTATACGAGCGGGTTAACATTTGTAAGGTGTAAAAATGAAATGGGTGGAAAAAAAAACATATCTGAAATCTCAAAAAAAAATACACAAGTGTTTTTAATATTTTCTAGTGTGGTTTTGCTGTTGGATTATTTATTTGTTTATTTTGAGTAGGGGGGGGGTGTTCTTATAGGCTATACTTGCATAAAAGCTTTTCTTTCTTGTTGATTTATATAAACGTACAGGGAACCTACATAGTTCTTTAAATAAAGTCAAAGTATATTTCTACTGTTTCATACACTGTAAAACCCAACAGTCAACTTTATCAAATGAAATGAGTGTAGTTAACTCAAAATTTACTGAAAGTTAATTCTACTTATTTAAAAAGAGTTTTAAACTCAGTGTTGAAGGTAATGGGTTAATTAAATACCTCAGTACTTCAACTTAAATGGATTAAGTTCACAGTCCTCATATAGATCAGTTTTTTTACTCAAATGGTTTGTAGCAATTGGTTTCCTCAAACGGTTTGAGTTGACTTAACTTATTGAGTTTCATAGTACTCAGTTGGTTTGAGTTTTCTTTATTTATTGGGTTATTTACTGTGCTCAAATTGCTTCATTTACTCAAATGGATTAAGTTCACAGTATTTATTAGGAGTAGTTTTTGAACTTAAATGGTTTGTTGCAATTGGTTTCCTCAAACAGTTTGAGTTACCTCAACGTTTTGAGTTTTACAGTGTAGGAAAAGGAATTTCCTGCATACTTTTATGTGGTTTTAATGACAATTTTAATGGCATTTTATCATGCATTATCTGATTTTAAAGTACACATGAAATCATATGATTTTGTTAGCTCACGTTGCCAGTTTTGTGGGGAACAATTCCATCTGTGCATGTCATTAAGAAAAAAAAACATTTTTTAATTGAAATCTGAAAATGGCAACGCAGTGGCGCAGTAGGTAGTGCTGTTGCCTCACAGCAAGAACGTCGCTGGGTCGCAGGTGCAAACCTCGGCTGGGCTGGGTCAGTTGGTGTTTTTGTGTGGAGTTTGCATGTTCTCCCTGCGTTCACGTGGGTTTCCTCCGGGTGCTCCGGTTTCCCCCACAGTCCAAAGACATGCAGTACAGGTGAATTGGGTAAGCTAACAAACTTAACCACGTCCCTCCAACTGTCAGTTTTGGCAACAAACAGAAATGGTGAGCAGGAGTCTGTTAGGTTGTAATAACTTTTCTAAAACCCTTTTCATGATCTTTCTGAATAAAATGCCAACTTTACTACATCCAATCAGCTCGCAGTAAAAAAGCAAGCTATGCCCACTGTTTGCTCATTTAAAATTCTGTTTCTCTAGGAACTGCGTCACAATACGAAAAAAAAAAATGTTTGCAGCTTACAGCTCATTGGGACTTTAACTTCTAAAGCAGTCCACAGGCTTACCCTGTTCCAGCCACACTGCAGACTTAAAGATGAAGTAGGTGATCTGCCTAAATTCTAACCGGTTAGCATATAATGTTTGAAACACAATTCCTCCTCTGCGGTCCAAAACCACGCCTCCTGAAATCACGCGAACACTAAAGATGACAGAGACCAACTAGATCATGTCATTTACCAGTTAAAAAACTTTATTGTAATTTATAAAACTACAATTCTGAATGAAAAACTGTATTATATCTAGCATGTTTTCAGTTGTGTAGCCAGCAAAACTTGTCATAATGTGCAATATTTCATGCATGCAAGGATCGCTGGTCTCACTCTCTTACGTGCTTTGTCCTAAAGCGAATACTTTATGCTTAGTGGTTGGCCGGGGGGCTGCAGGAAATTCCACTTATTACTAAGACATCCTTACATGCTATTTCAGACCGAATATTCAGAGTAGCGTGGCAAATAATATAGGGAGCGCGTCACAGGTTGTCATTGTTCAAAAATGAATCAATGTGAATATAAAACCAACAGCTTAGTAAAGTTTATTGTCATCTAACTTATTGTTAAATTTTCCTATTTATTGTTTTTACTGTTTTATTGTTTCTGCCTTGTAGCACTTTGAGTTTGAGAAAAGCGCATTACAAATAAAATGTATTATTATTATTATTATTATTATTATTAATGATATTAAGTTATTAATGATATGCATTCTGTTTTATTATTAATCCAGTGTTGGGGAAAGTTACTTTTGAAAGTAATGCATTACAATATTGGGTAACTCCCCAAAAAAGTAACTAGTTACTTAGTTACTTTTTATGGAAAGTAATGCGTTACAGTACTTTCGAGTTATTTGTGAGTTACTTTTTCATACCTGCCTGAGGCTTGATCTCTTTCAGAACTTGCAGGGTATTTTTCTTTATATATATATATATATATATATATATATTCATTCATTCATTTTCTTGTCGGCTTTGTCCCTTGCGGGGTCGCCACAGCGGAATGAACCGCCAACTTATCCAGCACGATTTTACGCAGCGGATGCCCTTCCAGCCGCAACCCATCTCTGGGAACATATATATATATATATATATATTATATATATATATATATATATATATATAGAGAGAGAGAGAGAGAGAGAGAGAGAGAGAGAGAGAGAGAGAGAGAGAGAGAGAAGAGAGAGAGGAGAGAGAGAGAGAGAGAGAGAGAGAGAGAGAGAGAGAGAGAGAGAGAGAGAGAGAGAGCTCTGGATTTAACGACACACTGTATAACCTTCATCTATCTTTAAAAATTGCCATTAATACCATTACAAATAAAAAAATTTAATAATGTTCCCTTCTAAGAACTTCCTGACGCTATACATGCCATATATAGATTACTGAAAGTTAAAAGCAATGTGTTTGCTAGTTTTTTATTTTTGTCTTGTTCGAAAAACAAATATTGCTTAATAGTATTGTATAGTACAATACTATACAATAGTATTGACCTAAAAAATTGTTTTAAAAATTTAAAAAATGCTTCTATTCTAGCCAAAATAATACAAATAAGGCGTTCTCCAGAAGAAAAAATATTATAGCAAATACTGTGGAAAAATTCTTGCTCTGTTAAATAAAATTTGGGAAATATTTGAAAAAGAAAAAAAATCAGAGGGCTAATAATTTTGACATCAGCAGTATCTTTTAGAAACATTTATCACTACATTAAAAACAAAACAAAACCTATCCTTTAGGACCCATCTCTTTTTCTTAACACATGCAGAGGTTCATTTCCGCCGGTCTACTTCAGATCAGCACAAGCAGTCCAGCGTCAGATGCATTCTCAGATTCGCTCCCCTGCCATGTACATGTTATCTCTGATCCCGCTCAGATGGCCATCTCATCCATAGCCCAAACTGCACTCTGAGAATTTCCAATTTCCGCTTTTGCTGACTTGTATGAGGCTTTCGAGTCTTGTTTGGCAATGTGAGAGTCCGAATCCTCTGACCCGACTGCAGAATGACAATGTCCTGCCCAGTCATGCATTTATGATGGAGAGTTCAGACACGCTGACTCCTGGAACTGCTTCCTCTTAGAGCTACAGCATAACCACAACAATAATTAAGGGATAGTTCACCCAGAAAAATAGAACAATTGGGTTTCTTTCTTTGGCTGAAGACAAGAAGATATTTTGAAATAGGCTTGTATCAGGCACCCACCGACTTCCATAGTAATTTTTACGATTTTTACGAGTAATCAACATTTTTCAAAATATCTTCCTTTGTGTTCAACAGAAGTTAGAAACTCACAAAAATGTAAAAACACATGAGGGAGAGTAAATGATGAGGTAATTTGTGGGCGAACTATCACTTTAAATTCCGGAGTTTGGTCACCTAATAAGTATTTTTGTCTTGTAAAGGGTCTGAACATCCTTTAATGCAGGGGTCACTAATCTCAGTCCTAGAGGGCCGGTGTCCCTGCAGAATTTAGCTCCAACTTGTCAAAAACACAATTGGAAGTTTCAATTATACCTAGCAAGACCTTGTTAAGCTTGTTCATGTGTTTGATTAGGGTTGGAGATAAACTCTGCAGGACACCGGCCCTCCAGGAACAAATTTGGTGACCACTGTTTTAACTGAACACTCCACTTCAGATCCAAACACAGTGGTAGTAAACATGCAGATAATAAGGAAAACAAATCAAACACTTACATACAGTAGTCATCTTCTGTTAGTTTAATGTTTCTTCTAATGAGAGCTAGTCTGCAAGCGCAGCAAGAGAACAAATGAGAGTATAGCACTAGCTCACATGGTCAATAGGATTCAAATTGATACTAAGCATGCAGATAATAATGAAAAGAAATCAAATACTTAAAACAAATCAAACAATTTTACAAGTCCTCTTGAGCAGGGGTGCCCAAACCTTTTCTTATGGCAGGCCA
The DNA here is from genome assembly GCA_903798195.1 of Danio kyathit. NCBI lineage: Eukaryota > Metazoa > Chordata > Actinopteri > Cypriniformes > Danionidae > Danio > Danio kyathit. The sequence continues at coordinate 21,102,842 of LR812539.1, read as the reverse complement.
AAAACCAAACTTGATTGAAGGCTGTGGACCCTTTGTAAAATTGTAGAGTTTGAGAAATTTTCTAATTTATTTACAAATATTTAAAAATAACTACAAAATATTGCTTTAAATTATATTAACTAAAACAGTATATTTAAAAAAAAAAAAAAAAAAAAATATATATATATATATATATATATATATATATATATATATATATATATATATACACACTATACAAAGCAATTATTTGAGTGCGAATCATGACCTTCTGAATAATATTATTGACAAGATTAACGCACCAAAAAAAGTTTTTAAAACCGCGAGCACACAGGGCAAACATACTCAAAATGATGATCTCTGTCAAAGATAATTCTCCCTCTCTTCTCAAATGAGATAGTGGGCCAAAGCAAAGGTTAACATGAGCCAACTTTGGGCCGCAGGCCCTAGTTTGGGCATCTCTGCTCTAGAGTTAAACAGTTATTTTAACCTATTCAGCCGATCTCCAGGTTTGGCGGGAGCACTTTTTGCTTAGCTTAGCACAGATCATTGAATCGGATTAGACCATTAGCATCTTGCTCCAAAAATACCAAAGAGTTTAGATTCTGAGCCAATTCTGAGGATATTTAGTGTTTTAACTGGCTTTGTGTCATGTTAACAGTTTCAAAATAATGCAGAGCTCAGACTGCACGATATTTCAGTTGTCATATCACAGATGATTTCACACTGCAAGACTATCTGGGGTAGCGTCCCATAGCTGCTGTGTTTACAGAGGGTTTCACATTGCATGACAATAGGAAGAATCACCAACAACTTTGTCTCAATCCGCAAACTACGTCTCACAACCAAACAAACGTGAAAAGTGACATAGAAACAATGCAAGGTCATAGTATATCTTTTGGTATTAACTACATAATGAGAAAGAAGCCTTTAGTGTGGTAGAAAATGTACTTATTTTGCTCACCTGGATTTTGAAGTGAATTATTTGAAGTGAAAGTAATCTCCTCAACTTTTTTTTCTTTTCGACACGGTTGTGATATTGCTCAGATAACACGTCAAACAGACATGGCTGCTCCTGCAAAATTTCCACTAGTTTTTTCTCCATTTCTTGGGTTCGAATAGCCTGAAAAGAAGCCCTTTTAACTTCTCCACCAACCTCCTGCTGGCCTGCAGGAGCACACTAGTGGATGCTGTTCTCTCATTGGCTGTAGCTAATCGCCAATGTTATTTTCAATCAGAACACATTTCACACGACGTGATTTAGAATTTTTTTTGACAGGTACAGAAATTTAGCATGCCAAATATCTCATGTGCATCGGCGACTCATCTGCAATTCTTTCAGATCGCGTCTTTGATAGTTCACACTGTGTGATTGTCACTCACGTGAACGAGCACCGATTTGCCTGTGACTTCAGGCATTCGTTGGAGATTTCTCAAAACCTATCAGCGAGTCAAAATCAAGGCTAAAGTCATGCAGTCTGAACTTGGCATATGTACATGAATATATATATATATATATATATATATATATATAAATTTCCATATATTGTAAAGCAGTTAAAAAAGTGTATATACACTATATTGCTTGAAAAATTCGATAGCTGTAAAATAGTAAAATTTTGAAGTTGAACACAAAGATTTGGTTTAGTATATCCCAAAGCAAGTCTTGAGAATTCCAGCTCAGATTTATCCACTTGTTTGGCCACAGAGTATAGGTGGTGCACCTGACCTGATGGTTGCAGCTTGAGCGTAGCCAATTTTCTGGCTGACGGTGGAGTGTGACAGGCCCGCAGTCGTGCTGAGAAAGCGCTGTATAATTGCTTCTCATCTCTGTTCCTGCCTCTTCAAACATCATGGCCTCTGTTGGCTCTACTGAGAAAAGGCCACCAAATTAAAAGACGATGACATTTATCTTAAACCCAGACATATGAATTGAGTGATTGCTGGAAATCTAATTGGTTGTAGTGGAGTTTTGCTTTTGATTTTCTTGGTTGTGTTTGTGGCTTGCTTTGTTTTGTGGATTTGTAAAAAAAATTTAAATATATTTTTTATTTTTATATTTTCAAATGAAATGAGAAAATGTGGCGGCTGGAAGGTATCAGCTGTGTAAAACATATGTTGGAATAGTTGGCGGTTCATTCCACTGCAGTGACCCCTGATATATAAGGGACTAAGCTGAAGGAAAATGAGTGAATGAGCAGTAGTAATATATATTCATAGATAGTATATCGATTGGATGATGTAAAGTTTAGAGTAACAGATTTATGTAAAGAAATATAGCTAATACTTTTTCTGATGTGTACCAATAAACGTACATACTGTATAAACATATGAAAGAATAGGTGATCATGATGCATTTTTCGATATTTTCATTCGTTAAAAACTGACAAATGGGTAAAATACTGGTGGCAAAGTATAAAGTTTTCAAACGATAATTAATCAGTATTTTTGGGCTGCACTGTGATTCTTAAAGGGCACCTATGATGAAAATCAACTTTTGTAAGCTGTTTGGTGAGAACAGTGTGTAGGTATAATGTGTCCACCACAGTCATACTGGAGTGATATAAAGACAATAAGTCTCTTTTTAAAAATTTCCTGACTTTAAAATAGGACCCAAATCCCAGTGATTTTGAGACCCACCGCAACGTAACGTAGGAGTGTGGTTTTCCCCACCCAGCGATTGATTGACAGGTGTCATGTTCCTATATTAACATGTATGCACATGTCCACAGAATTTTTTTTGCAAATAAACTGAGATTAAAATATCTGTTACAACTCTCTGTGGTTTTTATAAGTTTTATAAATGTTTTTTAAACAGCATGTTTATAAAGACAGTAAAATCGATATTTAATTCTTAACCGATATAATCACCATGGCTGCATAGTGTCAGTAATCGCTAATATGTGTGTGGGTGTGTGTGTGTACTGCAAACGACATTTGTGTGTGACTCGTTGCTTCAGGAAGGCTTCAATAAACTCCACCACAAATACATGAAATAAACTTACTTGGTATTTTTAACTATGAGCTGTATTTCAGCTTCATCTGAGTCTGTCGCTATCACTAACTGCTGTTTATCTAACATAACGCATGATAAAAAGCAGACACACACATGGGAACGGTAGGCGGGGAGAAGCAGCTCATTTTCATTTTAAGACAAAGGCTATAAAAACAACTACAGTATACTCAGACAGCAAAATGGGCAAATTCTGGAGGTTATAATAAATAATCTGATAGATATTATGAGCTGAAACTTTACATACACATTCTTGAGATACCAAAGGCTTATCTTAGATCTTGTAAAAGTGGTAAAATAGGTGCCCTTTAAATAACATCTTTTAATAAGTCATCAAGTGATTCTTGATCTAAATTTGTCAATATATTTTTTTACTATAACTACTGTTATACATGATATACATGAAAAGACTTTTTTTCTTGGCAGTAGCCAGAAATACATTGCATTACATATTATAGATTTTTAGTTTATGACCGAAATCTGTAGAATAATAATGAATACAGTATCCTCTACCATGAAGATTTTTTGTAAATTTCCTATGGTAAATTTATCAAAACTTGTTTGTGATTAGTAATGTGCATTATTAAGCACTTGATTTAGACTTTAAACTAGAACTTTAAAGGTAATTCCCTCAGTATTTAGATTTTTTTTAAACCCCCAGATTCCAGTTTTCAAGAGTTCACACTTAAATATTGCTTGATATTAATAGCAGGTTTGGCATGCTGTCCCGGGAGAGAACCCTGAGCTCGGAGATAATTGAGCCCAAGGCTGCCGCCTGGTCATAGGACAAGATCAGGTCTCGAGAGCCCACCCTGGTAAAGGAGGGAAAGGGGGATATGGGATGGATCTGGGCATTTTTCAAAAACGAAGCTTAGGAAGTAAGGCAACATGGGCTGTTTAATGTGAGTTTGGAATAATCTGATTGGTTTATTAATGATTGCAGATGAGAAACCAGCAACGATCTATCATATCACGTGCTTCTTTCGAAATTTGTTTATGAAACTTCACTTAGAATGAGAGTGAATGGGTGTTTCCTAGTGATGGGTTGCAGCTGGATGGGCATCCGCTGCGTAAAACATAAACTGGATTAGTTGGTGGTTCATTCCGCTGTGGCGATCTCTGATTAATAAAGGGACTAAGCCAAAAAAAACAAATGAACTTTACTTGAAAATAGTTGTATCTTGGCAATATATTATCCTATAATAATAAACAAGATGAGTATAAGCGGAGTTTGGAGCCATCTCCAAGCAGGCTGTACAAACCTCCTAGAGTTTTTCTTGATTTATCAAATGACCAACCTGTTGTATTTTATCACCGTCAGCACCTACTTTAAACCTAAACCCAACATATTTGTGGCCTAAGTCACTCCCAGGTCTGCGGGATGCAGGAACCTACTTGAAACAAATCATAGATCAATGGAAATCAAATATAATCAGATGATTTAAAAATCTAAGTAAATAAAAATACACTTATTACCTACATTCACCGGCCACTTTATTAGGTACACCTGTCCAAGTGCTCGTTAATGCAAATTTCTAATTAGCCAATCACATGGCAGCAACTCAATGCATTTAGGCATGTAGACATGGTCAAGACGATCTGCTGCAGTTCAAACCGAGCATCAGAAAGAGGAAGAAAGGTAATTTAAGTGACTTTGAATGTGCATGGTTGTTGGTGCCAGACAGGCTAGTCTGAGCATTTCAGAAACTGATGATCTACTGTGATGACAACCATCTCTAGGGTTTACAGAGAATAGTCCGAAAAATAGAAAATATGCTACTGCCAGCAGGATAAAGCGCCATGTCATAAAGCTCAAATCATCTCAGACTGGTTTCTTGAACATGACAATGAGTTCACTGTACTCAAATGGCCTCCACAGTCACCAGAACTCAATCCAATAGAACACCTTTGGGATGTGGTGGAACCGGAGATTTGCATCATACTGTAGATGTGCAGCCGACAAATCTGCAGCAACTGCGTGATGCTATCATGTCAATATGGACCAAAATCTCTGAGAGAATATTCCCAGTACCTTGTTGAATCTATGCCACGAAGGATTAAGGCAGTTCTGAAGGCAAAAGCGGGTCTAACCTGGTACTAGTAAGGTGTACCTAATAAAGTGGCCGGTGAGTGTATTTTGTGGTCCACATATGAGTAAGACAAAAAAGGGATTATGCCCCAGTGAAAAAAATAATCAACCAATAAAATTCCTTCATATTATCATTAGACTCTATTCTTATAGACTTTTCTCATAGCGTCATAAGTATCATGCATATTCATCCGATTCTCATGGCTTAAACTTCTGAGGGCTACCTTGAAAATTAATTTATCACTGATAATCACTTTCTCTATGAAGACAAAAAATGAGTTTCTTATCCATATCAGGACAGTTGCAATCTGTCATCCGTGAATTACCTTCACTTAACAGGGAAAGGAATTCTTAGGCATCCTAATGATCAGCACCTTAATAGTGACAGCTAAACGTCCCCATTAAAGTGATAAAGAGTCACTTTCAGCCAGCATTTTACAGCTGTTTGGGTGTAATGAGACAGTGTTTCACAGACCCCAGGGTGTGGATTGGAAACACAAAATTGCGCCAGTTTTCCAGCTGGTTTGTGCATTGGGTAATCTATATGGAGCTGAGGGTGAAAGGAGGGACGTGTTAGTGAAAGCTTGCAAACTGCCTGAAAGCCCCGGGCTAAAGAGCTGAACCCTGAAGGATGCTTTTTAAACGTCAGAGGAGGAGGAGATGGATTGCTAGCATGGAAGTAAAGTTTACAGTGTGTTAAGGTTGTTCTCTTTGACAGTCTCTTTGTTAGGGTGAGCGAGCAAGAGCTCTGTGGGCTTTTAGAGTTGGCATGAATGTAGATACAGTGATAAAGCAATAAATGGAAGTATGTGTGGCAGCAACTGAGTGTTTATAAGAATGTAGATCATGCATCGTTGATCTGCTGAAGCTTAAACTGAGTGTCAGAAGGGGACGAATGGTGATCTCCAGTAAGTGATGCTGAATGTGGCTTGGTTGTTGGTGCCTGAAGGGCTGGTCTGAGTTTCTATTGGGATTTTCTACATACACAACTATTAACAGGTTTAACAGGGAATGGCTATCCTCCTTATTGATGATAGAAACGAATGACCAGACTGATTGAGCTGAAAGAAAGGCAATAGAAATTAAAAATAACTATAATTGTTGGCATATCATGGGTTCAAATTATTAGTTTATTGCTTATACTATCCAAAAACAATGCATATTTAAAATTCACAAGCATAATAACTATAGGCAACTGTAATAATCAAAGGGCAAATGTATTTTAAACCATATTGGGTTAAAGCATTCCAGATCCATCAATAGATGAATAGTATTTTACAAGACAAATTGAATTATTTTGGATGAATACAATATAGTTCACTTCATTTTAACTAGCATTTTGGAAATATACATTTATTAAAAGTGCCATAGAATGGATTTATACAATACAGTATGTCAAGCTGTTGTATAATATCTAAATATAAGCTATGTGGCTTAGGTGAAAATTCTTCAGAAATAGTTTTGCAGGTCCATTTTCAGCCCTAGGAATAATATGGTTGGTTTTGACCGGCGTCACGGATGTCTCTCGTTATTCGCAGAGATACGTTCTAAAAATAACCCGCAATAGGTGAAATCCCCGAAGTAGTCAGCTTTTTTTATAATTATTATATATGTTTTAAGACTGTAAAAACCCTCACTACACACTGTTTACACTTTTCTCAGACAGGCATTAACATTTTCACACTTTTCTCTCCTGTTTAAACACTCTTAAAGTTCAAACCTTCATAAAATAATAAGTCATAAAATAATAAGTATTGGCGCCCTACAGCCGCATAACTTCTACCTTCCTTTAGCATGTCCAGAAGTTCAACTTTTTGTGCGATGGTTAGCATCTTCCTCTGCCTTTTGGGTGCTATCGCAGCAGTGCAGAATGTTTCATCAACATTGTGGGGAGAAAACTTCCAAATATACAGTACACAGTTTCACAGTCACACTGCTAGGGATCAAAGATTTATGTAAATTTGGCATTCTGTGCTGTACAGGACACATGGCACGGATGAGATTGATTGACAATGGTCTTCAGCCAGTCAGGACGCCGAACACAATGCACTAATCAGGACGCAGAACACAATGCGCTGTAGAAAAAAAGCATGTCAAATTGCACAAAAAAAATCTGCGAAACTGTGAGGGAGTAAAAAGTAAACCGCGTTATAGCGAGGGATGACTGCGCTCTGAAATACACGTGCAAAATAATCAGACTTCAGTTGTCAAAAAATATTTTAACAAATTGAGTAGTTTTTTTTCTTAAACCACAAGCTTTTGAATTGAAGTGATGGAAAGGCTTATTTTAGCTAGAAGGAGTGAGTGAGCTATCTATATGCCACCAGAGTAACCTAGTTTACTCCTGAGTGATGCTGTGGATTAAATATAGTTTGAATTATAATTATACTGGACAATATGGACCGACAGATATGTGTTTAGAGTTATATTTTGTGAGTTTTAACATATATGAAAATTAAGGCAGGAATTACTATCAACCTCTATGTAAACAGATGAGTTTTTTTGTTTTTGTTTATTGCTACCTTTAACTCCAGAAAATTTGCAACACGAGTGATATGACAGTGCATAAACATGCATTAAACAACTATATATTCAACAGTTTACATGTGTTTACAAACATACATGTCTACAGTATTGCCTCTACTGTATACACACAAATCTCACAATATACAGGTTAAACTAACAAAATATACATGTAAACAGACCTTATGCATCTTTGAGTTGGTGTTGAATATACTTATAATCTGTATATCCTGCATTTTGTGTTTTTTTGTGATCATTTTCTCTTCCTTAAAGTCTGTTTTCAAATTAAGAGTCCAACATACATAGTTTATTTAATATTCAAGCTTAAATAAACTTAAAGATTTAGGGAAAAATATTTATAATTGTTGTAATCTCACTAGGAAATATTGTGGCCAATCAAACGCTGCCTGGGGAGTTCATATTAATAATTCTGTGTGGATTGTCAGAGTCTTTGTTTGGTTCTGATTGGTTTGTTTTTCACCAGGATTTTAATCTCATATGATTTACATGAGAACGAGGAAACAAAGGCACACGGTATGACTTTTTTTATGTACTGAACTCCTATTATTCAGCTATGCTTATCAGATTTTCATTCTATGGCACCTTAAACATTTGAAAGTAACATGTTAAAGGAATAGTTCAGCCAAAAATGAAAATTCTGCCATTAATTACTCACATTTATGTTATTTTAAACCCGTAATACTTTTGTTCATCTTTTATATGTATGATTTTCTTTCCTCTTTTGGTATCTTGATACTGGCTGCGTCTCAAATGAACTTTGCATCACACATTGACTTTATAGTACAGCATAGTTCTTTCAGCATTATCCTGAACATTATAAACATTAGTTTCATGTGAAGGTCTAATATAATGCAATCGAGGCCCTTGGCAGTTCATATCGAAGCACATCCTTTTGATTTTTCCATCAAAACGTCCTGTCCTTCACATAAAAATCTGACTTCAGTCTTTTATAGAAAACATGAGGGGTTAAGGAAGGGTTCTTTTTTCGTTTTAAGCTGTTCACACATCATCAATGAAAAACGAGCGATTAACTGATCAAACTTCTTACACATAGCCCTTTTAAATCTCACCTGAATTTGCTCTAGATCATTAAACGTGACGTACGTCATGGTTCCTCTGAAGTCTGAACCCAGATTCCCTATTGGAAGGGCTTCAAAAGTTTCTCTGATTTCAGTCCCACATCACTGCGTTCAGAACGACTCGAAATACATTCTTGTGAGTTCATAAGTATTAATTAAAAGGTTTCCGCTCCACTAAACTGTCAGGAACGATTAAACAGAAGATAAAGATGATCAATTTGGGTGTCCTTCTTGGAGCCAGGGTTTAATGGGCAACTAGCACTCTTAACGTTTGACTAAAAGGGATATTGAAATGAACCTTCCAGACGCGCTTTCAGATTTCAAGGGGAATGGAGGGCAGAACAGAATGGAGAATTTAGGAGACTGACAGCAAGATGGAGAAAGATGTTCTTGGCTGCCAAATAAGTAGGTAGAAATGACTCAAAAAAGCTCTGGTGTCCTCTTCCCGGTGCAGGTACAGTACAGTGGCGGAAATAAGTATTGAACATGTCATGTTTTGTATTTATTATTGGATTCAAGTCAGGTGATTGGCTGGGCCAATCTACAGGTTGATTTTCTTTCTCTGAAAGCATTTGACAGTTTCCTTGGCTGTGTTTTGGATTATTATCTTGCTGATATATCTATATATGTTTTCATCTTCATCATCCTGATAATGTAGATGTTGGACTGAAGCGGCATATATTTATTTACAATGAGAGCAGAGGGTTGCTGAAGAACTACTGATTTCAGCTGCTGTCTGGGCTTTCACTGCCTTTCTACACCTCCCATTCTTCATGTGTTCAATACTTTTCCCTCCGTCATTTCATTTTATTACACATATCTTTATTTGTAAACTAATTAGTTTTGTTTTCCTTGCATATAAATATGGATTTATTTGGTTGTTATCAACATCTGGTGAGATTTTCAAATGAACAGCACCTTTAGAATTATATTTTCTGAGAAAAACGGTCATGTGTTCAATACTTATTTCCACCACTGTATCTATGACGGGATTAACTGGGTTTGTCTGAAGAGGGACTTTAGTGTGTGGGCTTTATTATGCACCACATATATGGTCCCCGGTGGTCTGACAGCAGCTCCACAGGGACGGCCTGTCGGACTGACGATTAGAAGAGAAGGATAAACACAGCCGCTCTGAGTCAGGCTAAAATGAGCTGACAGGTGCGTCACGCCCACGCCGTTCGCTCTTTCAGAAAGCCTCCGCCAGACCCATAAGACAAAGACAGGTGATGCGGAATGACATCCATAATAAAAGAAGTTCTGCATCAGATTAGAGCACCTCAGAGAGCAGCATCAGGGTTCCAGACTATAACACTGCTGATAAAACGAGGCCTTTTGGATTTCATAAATTCAGCAGATGATTAAAAGTTTGGCCTATGTTACAGACACGTTTTGCTCCTGTTAGGGAGAATTTTGTCTTTAATGTGTGTGCAAGATTGTGTCTGAGTGGAGAAGTAAGAGAATTTTCTGGTGAGGCTGGTGTGTAAATTAATATTGATCAGTCCTCCATACCATGCCAAAATAGTAGATTTGATCTTTCTTTATTCATTTTTTTTATTTTAATGATGATGATTTGGCTCTCGTTCACAGGTGATCTCAGACAATTGTTTAAAATGAGCTTGATGATTAACAGCTCATAATAACCTTTTATTGCACTTGTCAGTGTAGGAAATGAATGGAACTAATCATCATGACATGCACTGTCATATGAAGGCACCGTCTCTGGATATTGATTGAGCATTACTGTCCGCCCACCTTTTCAATAACCCATTCATTTAACCAAAAACCTTCATTTAAAAACAGCAGGATGTGTTTACTTGTGATATGTTATGTTATGTTATGTTATGTTATGTTATGTTATGTTATATGTTGTTATGTTATATGTTATGTTATATGTTATGTTGTGTTGTGTGTTATGTTGTTTTTAATTTATATTTAAATTTGTATGATGATCTAAAACATTGATCGTGTAACAAAAATGCAAAAAAAAAAGAAATCAGTAAGGGGGCAAATACTTTTTCACATCACTATATATTTATACAACAGTTCTGTCTGGTTCTTGAATCTGATGATAATAATAACAATAGTAATAATAGTAATAACAGCACTCATACAGCCTCTTCACTCTTCTGTATTACTCCACCCACATAGAGTGACAGCAGATCAATAAACTCACTACAGTTTGACAAATATTGCAGCTGTTGGACAACATAATGTACTTTTGAGGCTTTTACAGGCAACAATGTAGTTGTTTAGATTGCAACTATGCAGTTTATTTATAAGGTTAGTGCCTATTTTAAATATTTATAATTTTGGAGATTCACCGCGTTCGCGGCCATTACCATGTCATACTTAGCAGACCAAAGACAGTTGACGCTCCTTCAAAAAATGGCGACAGAGACCGCATAATAAGTCCTTAGTGGAGAAAAACAGCATAAATTTCAAACTACAGCTGATCAAATCATTATTAAACAGGTAAGTGACATTTAAAGTCGATCTCTCTCTTTTATATGTTGTAGTGCTGTATTTATACCATAGTAATTGTAGTGTATTGAGTGAGAGATTGGACTCTGAGTTACTTTTTGGTTTGCCATCTTTGTTTCTAATGCATCTCCTGTTTTCGTTACTGCAGACTAGTTTAGTAAACAGAAAGAAAGAAGAAATGCCAGCATGTGTTTATCGTTTTTCCTTATTGCAAACACAACAGTAATCTGGTAGTTTTTGCACTGCTTTGACTTTTTCAGGGTTAATTAGTGTGATCTCCCGATTGCAACAGAGAAATCTTTTTAGACTGATGACATTTCATGCCGTTCAGCCTTATAATCTTAAAATGTGAGCAAAATCTCCTGCTTTGTCATCACTTTAGACATTAAGCTAGAGAATCATTCAAATGCTAGCTCTAAAGTGACGTTGGTGAATGAGCAAATGAATGGCGAAAAAAAATAGTCCCTCTTACAAAAGGATTTTTAGACTCTCCGTGTTAGATTTTTTTTTTTATATACACGATTATGCCCTTGAACTGTTGTATAAACGCAATATCACACTTGTAGCAGTGCAATATGGCTGTATATTGTCACTGGTGGGACACAAAAGCACTTGGCCTGTGGCTTCGTGCCAATGCACGATTCCCACCAGTGCTGATATACAGCCATATCGCACTGCTACTCCTGTGATATTGCTCATATATACGTATTCCTAAGCTTTTTAAAAGCTTAATGAAGCACATTCACATCATTCATGGTGATTCCAAAGTGGGTGGAGTTTAAAGATGGAAATGGAAACAGGTGTAATTTGCATATTTGTTCTGATTGGTCAAGTTATGCGCATATTAATGTAGGCAGTTACACTGATTGTATGAATACAGCATGTGACCTGTTAACTGCTAGATCTTTCAAACATATAGTAAAAATAATGTATATTTTATTACTGTATGTTATTTTGTATTTATATTTTGGAAGGTTTCCTATAGACTGTACAAAGTTTATGAAGTTAACACAAAGGCAGTAAAGTGATTTCTCACTGTATTACCCCTTTCAAAAAGTGCAAATTAATAATGCAAGAAAGTAAAAACGTGTACTTGTTTTATGCAGTAATTGTATTGCCTTTTATTTGCCATTTATTGTATTAATAATATATGTTTGTTTTATTTGCAGGAGTAGAGCCTGGTTATCATGATAAGTATCATGATGTTAAAAATATGATTACATCCTTTTGATGATTCCCAGATGTGCCACAATCACACACATTCAGTTATTGTTCAATAGACCTTTGACTCACACCTTCGTAGACTGACTATTCCCTTGTTAAAGGTGCAGATGGAGCTTTGAGTGCACGCTTGCCTGATTGCAAAGTGAGCTAGTTTACACACAGGACTCATTAATTGTTGCCTTGTGCATAACAAAAAGCACTAATAAGTGCTTTGAGTGCATTCCAGCAAGTCATTTCGTTGTCCCTATTAATTTCATGCCATGAGGCAAGTTCCAAATTAAGCATCTTGCCTTTTGCTATAACAGTGACTGCTTTTTAAAAGGGAGAAAAGCAAAGGTCACTCAAAAACCAAAAGGGAGAAGTTGAGTACAGCCCAAAGCTGTTTGTCTGAGAGCCATCGGCTGGAACAGTAAAGGTTCATAAGTGCAGACAGAGGCCCTGAAGCTGTAAATAACATGGCGCATATAAAAAAACTCACACTAGCTCCAACGTACTGTATGTATATGTGCAAAAGTACAACCCACGCTAATGGAGCCCCACTGAAGAACTTAAAGGGTCTGACCTTGCTGGTGTTTCTATATGGTACATGCTGAAGAGGATAGACAGGGGAAATTGCGCTGCATCTTAACATGAGTCTACAACATTTAATATAAGGATATGTTAATTCTGCAGGGCTGATCTCCATGGATTAAAATAAGTTTTAGCAGTGTGGATGGCTTGCAGTTCCAGGCAGTATGTTTCCATTCTGGATGGATTAGGATAAGAATTACTGTAATTTACAGTACATTTGATAAATGCTTTACTCTAAAGTAGTTACGTTGTGTTGTTTTATACTTTTGAGTTCTTAATTTGTAATAATTTGTAATAATATGCTACTGCTGTACTAATTATTATACATCATTTAGCAAAAACGCACAAATAAATATCTAGTCATTAAATAATCAACTACAGTACATGTGTTTTCCCACCCATACGGTAACTTTATATTTTATAGCCCCTTAAAGCATCTTGGGAGACATGCCACTCAGTTTAATGTGGACTGAAAGTGTACAGACATTTAGAATGAGGCAAACTAGTAAAGGTCAAGGGTGTGTGAGAGGAAAGTGGTCGCCGGATGGTTGTTAAGGATGTTGGAAAAGTCATCCATGGCCATTTGGCTGTTTTTGCTGTAAATTGCTTTCTCTGCTGAGGATTAGACAAGAGTCCCGCATAACCCAGTGCTGGAAAACTGCCATTTCTGAAATGCTGATCATTTGTATTACAAAGCGGTAATGTTTATGTCTCACAATATGGCGGTGGTTTAAAGCCATTAAAAGAGAGCTGATTACAGTTTTCTGGGGAAAAAAAAAGTGAAGACACAGCAGAAGCAATCCATTTTTGTCATTATAGCTTTAAGGTTATTTTTTACCACAAACTGTTTGATCAATACAAATGAAGAGACTTCCTGGAGTATTATAAACAACCCAAAATGTGCAATTGCTCCAGGGATTCACTTCAAGCTGGAATGAAATAAAAGCACAAAATATAGAAGAGTTCATAGTATCATATAGTAATGCTGTATCAACTGTCAACTGCAGACAGCCTCCTTGTTTTATGGACTTATCATTTTCATGAGGGTCCATGTAAAGGAAATACTTAGATGATTAAGTACTGTAAATCGTGTGCAAGAATGACAATAACATAATCGCAGTGCAACATAACACAGAGAATGACACTAGCAGATGGAAACAGTTGACAGTCAAGACCCTTCAGGAAATAATGGACAATAAATAAGAGGTGATAAACTAAACAGTTATGAATATACTTCTGAGGAGATATACTGCAGTAAATGATAATAAATACAGGTCAAAATGATAAATACTCAAGCTGCTAGGATACTGGTTAGGGCAGAACAGGCCCGTGCAGAGGCGTTCGAAAGGGCGGCGGGGGGGGGCGTGACAGTCCCGTTTTTCATGAAAAGTGTGTGTGTGTGTGGGGGGGTTGTTGGGGGGGGGGGGGGGGGGGGTTGACTGTACTGCTTTTCACGAACACTGGGGCGGGGGGTGACAGTCCCGGTTTTCATGAAAAGTGGGGGGGGGGAGGTCGGGGGGGCTGACGGACCCAATTTTCACGACAAGTACTTTCATTTTGGAAGGGTACTTTTTATCCCTGACTCAAAAGGGCATGTACTCTGCACAGGTTGAGCCCTATGTGTGCACGTGTCTGGGGCAGAACATGATGTTTATAGTTGTTTTTCATTTACTAACACACATTGTGCAGTATTAAAGCCACATTTTTAAAACTGTTCACACATTGTGCGTTACTAACATAGCTCTAGACTGAACAGTTCAGGTCACCTTCATAAATCAAGTTTGTATGCAACTCAAAATTGTTAACACAACCACTGACAACAATTCTCATTCAAAAAAACACTAAGAACAGACAGCATTACAGAAATGAACAGCTTTTATTTTTGAAGTTTGAATGAATGTTCATGTACATGAGTAATTTTACATTTACCTTTTCAGTGACTTGAATGTGCTGAAGAATGCGTGGTAGGAATAATAAAAATTTTAACTGACTCACTTTAACACCTTTTAATCACCCATTGGTTCATTCATTTATTAATTTATTCTTTCAATCAATCAATCAGTCAATTATTCATTCACTCATGTTTATACTTACTCATTTATTCAATCACTCACTCTTTTGTTCATTTATGCACCCACTCACCCATTCACTCACACTTTTACTCATCTATTGGTTTACTCATTAACTCAATTGTTAATTTATTCATTCATTCATTCACTCACTCACTCACTCACTCATATTTTTACTTACTCATTCACTCACCAACTCTTCCTTATTGAGACACTCATTCACATACTCACATACTAACTCTCTTACACTTTTATTTACTCTCACACTTTTACTCCATTCATTCATTCATTCATTCATTCAATCATTCTCTCTCTCTGTCTCACTCTCTTACACAATCATTCACTTATACATTCATTTACTTATTCCTTTGTTCATTAAATTACTCAATAATTCACTTACTCATTCAATCTATACATTTCACACAGTAATGACAAATGCACATATTATTTGATAATAAATCCAAAAATACAAATTAAGCATACAGATACTTAAAAATATACAAATTAAAAATGCTAAACTATATGCAGTATATTGTAATGTGCTGTATTATTATGGCGTAATACATGCAATCTAGACCTCTACACCTCACAGACTTCACTATACTGTACTCTATACCAAAAAGCATCCTGTTTATCCTTAACTGCCTGGAGGACAAATATATTACGGTTGAAAATATTGAAAATGAGAAACCAAGGCAAAGAAATAGGTCAGTTTATTGAACCCATCCATCTCTCTGTAAGACCATGGAATACAGACTAATTTACGTCAGCAGTAAAAGACTTTCACGTTTCTTCTCCAACCCCACCAGTTTCCAAGATCTGGCAGTGGAAGCAAATTGCCCTTGTAATTCAATGACATTACCTGAGCTGCTTGAGCAAGAGAGTGACCAGCAGACAAATGAGATTCATATGGAGAAGCCTCATCTGCCTCCATTTCACAGATACATATTTACAGCCCACTTGATGTGCTTATCTCAAACGCTGTGCTATTTTTAGACCTGCCATTTAATGTTCTTAAAATTTAACAGTTTGCATTCTGAATGTTTTTTTTCCCTCTTGTTTACAAGAGTGTGTAGATCCAGCATCCGCCAGCAGGGGCTGATGCTACACTGTTTTTATGCAGCTTTAACTATTATTTAGTAACTAGTTCAACTTATTTTTTTATGTTCCCTCAACTTTTACATTAACATACAGTACATTTTGTAAGAAGTGGTTGGTAAATAAAAATAAGCCGATAAAGTAGTGATAGGGATTCATTTTACTTATTTATTTATTTATTTTTTCCAGGAGCAGTTAAACAAACTGAAATGGCCTGCAATTTTTCCAGTTATTGTTGGAATGTTAATCAACAGTGTGTGACTTCAAAAGTATTTTAACTTTCATTTTACTAAGCAAATAATGAAATAGAAATTAGCTGTTAGTAACAGGACATCTAATCATGTTCTTTTAATTTACATGACACTAGTGTGGGCATGAGCAGTATGTTGCTGGCTGCAGTTCATTTAACAACCACTGGTGTTGCTAATAGTAATGGATACTGTATAGCTCTTGCAGTTACTGGAAACACACGTTTTATTTTTAAACAACAGTTACAGAAATTACCATATTTTTCAGCCTCGAAAAGCTCATTTATATTTTTATAATAATTCAAAATATAGATTGTGGCGACGCAGTGGCGCAGTAGGTAGTGCTGTCGCCTCACAGCAAGAAGGTCGCTGGTTCGAGTCTCGGCTGGGTCAGTTGGCGTTTCTGTGTGGAGTTTGCATGTTCTCTCTGCATTCGCGTGGGTTTCCTCCGGGTGCTCCGGTTTCCCCCACAGTCCAAAGACATGTGGTACAGGTGAATTGGGTAGGCTAAATTGTCCGTAGTGTATGTGTGTGAATGAGTGTGTGTGTGGGGTTTACCACAGATGGGTTGCGGCTGGAAGAGCATCCGCTGTGTGAAACATGTGCTGGATAAGTTGGCGGTTCATTCTGCTGTGGTGACCCCGGATTAATAAAGGGACTAAGCCGAAAAGAAAATTAATGAATGAAAATATAGATTTTTTGGTAGACAATTTTTTAAGAAACTTAAATTGTTTATGTTCTGTTTAACCAGTGTTATTTTAGTATGACTGTGATACGATTGTAGTTTTAAGTAGTAGTTTCATTTATTTTTAAACAATTTTTTTTTGTTGTTTGGTAATGTTTTTGTAATTTTACAAGTGTATTTAAATAACTAATAAAATGTCATGTAATGGGTGACGAGGTGGCACAGTAGGTAGTGCTGTTGCCTCACAGCAAGAAGGTTGCTGGTTCGAGTCTCGGCTGGGTCAGTTGGCGTTTCTGTGTGGATGTTCTCCCCGCGTTCGCGTGGGTTTCCTCCGGGTGCTCTGGTTTCCCCCACAAGTCCAAAGACATGCGGTACAGGTGAATTGGGTAAGCTAAATTGTCCATAGTGTAGGTGTGTAAATTAATGTGTATGGTTGTTTCCCAGTGATGGGTTGCAGCTGGAAGGGCATCCGCTGCGTAAAAACATATACTGGATAAGTTGGCAGTTCATTCCGCTGTGGCGGCCCCAGATTAATAAAGGGACTAAGCCGAAAAGAAAATGAATGAATGAATGTTGTGTAACACATTATTTTAATAATGTGTATATATAGACACTCACCAGCCACTTTATTAGGTACATCTTACTAGTACCAGGTTGGACCCTCTTTTGCTTTCAGAACTGGCCCAACCTTTTGTGACAGATTCAACAAGGTACTGGAAATATTCATCAGAGATTTTGGTCCATATTGACATGATAGCATCACACAGTTGCTGCAGATTTGTCGGCTACACATCCATGATGCGAATCTCTTGTCCCACCACATTTCAAAGAAAGCTCTATTGGATTGAGTTCTGGTGACTGTGGAGGCCATTTGAGTACAGTGAACTCATTGTCATGTTCAAGAAACCAGTCTGAGATGATTTACATTATATCCCAGGCGCATTATACTGCTGGAAGTAGCCATCAAATGATGGGTACACTGTGGTCATAAAGGGATGGACATGGTCAGCAACAACACACAGGTTGTGGCGTTGGAAATTATGCTCAATTGGTACTAATGAGCCCAAAGTGTGCCAAGTAAATATCCCCCACACCATTACACCACCACCACTTGCCTGAACCGTTGATACAAGGCAGGATGGATCCATGTTTTCATGTTGTTGACGCCAAATTTTGGCCCTACTATCTGAATATCGCAGCAGAAATCGAAACTCGTCAGACCAGGCAATGTTTTTCCAATCTTCTTGTCCAGTTTTATTGAGTCTGTGTGAATTGTAGCCTCAGTTTCCTGTTCTTTGCTGACACGAATGGCACCTGGTGTGGTCTTCTGCTGATGTAGCCCATCCACCTCAAGGTTGGACGTGTTGTGCATTCAGAGATGCTGTTCTGCATACCTTGGTTGTAGCAAGTGGTTATTTAAGTTACTGTTGCCTTTCTATCAGCTAGTTATGCCAAGTTCAGACTGCATGATTTTAGCCCTGGTTTTGACTCGGCGACAGGTTTTGAGAAATCGCCGACAAATGCCTGAAATCACAGGTAAATCGGTGCTCGTTCACGTGAGTAACAATCACACATGAACTATCAAAGAGGCGATCTGAGAGAATCGCCAATGAGCCGCAGACACCCGTGAGATATTTGGCATGCTAAATATCTGAATCTGTCGGCGATTTAAATAATGCCATGTTAAATGTGTTCTAAATGAAAATAACATCAGCGATCACCTACAGCCAATGAGAGGGCAGCATTCAATACTGGGTACCTGCAGGCCAGCGGGAGGTTGGGGGAAAAGTTAAAAGCGCTCCTTTTCAGTTTATTTGGACCCAAGAAATTGAGGAAAAACTCCTGGAAATTTGGCAGGAGCACCGTGTCTGTTTGACGTGTCATCTGAGCAATACGCACAACCGGGTCAAAAAAATAAAAAAAGTTTTAGAGAAATTGCTTCCTTCAAAGCCAGGTGAGCAAAATGAGTACATTTTGTACATACTACCCCACTAAAGGCGTCTTTCTCATTATGTAGTTAATAACAAGATATATATTACGTGACCTCGCATTGTTTTCATGTCTTCTCATGTGTGTTTGGTTGTGAAACGTAGTTTGGACAAAGTTGTCGGCAATTCTTCCTATTTTAAAGTCATGCCGTGTGAACCACTCTGTCGCCGCTACATCTTGCAGTGTAAACAAAGCACCGACGGAACGCTAGCCCAGATAGTCATGCAGTGTGAAAACCTCTGTGACACGACTACTTTGAAAATCATGCAGTCTGAACTCGGCATTAGGGTAATTAGCCAAGTCATTGTATAAAAATGGTTTGGCTAATAAAAAAAAAGGCTAATAATGTTGATCTTAAAGGTGCTGTATGTAAGTTTTTGACTCTTCTAAAGCATAAAAATACCATAATATGTTTGCAGATATTTAAGAAACATCCCAAGTGAACATACTTGTTTAACTGAAAAACAATGCTGAAGTCAGATATTCTGCTTTGAAAAGGGGTTTTCCGTGCCGGAACGATGTCTTTGTTAGGTAAAGTTAACCTGCAGAATGCCAGTTTAGCCAATTATGTTTCAGCACTCCGGGTTGCCTTTTTGGAAAACAGCGTATTTCATTCATTCATTCAGAAAGGTTCTGAAACCATGCGTCCGTGACCGAAATGGACAGTATCAGACGTCGAAATGAGACAGATTCAGTTCCACATGAGGTTAATAATTAGCAAATGATATAAATATTGCGAACGTAAACATTAGGTGAGCAGATTATATTGTAATCTCGTGTCTTAACAACACGCAAACAGCAGTTTGGCTGTTTGCACCAGACGAAATACGACAGAAATGTAAATACAGCCTTTCAGAAGCACAGAACATGCACTCACTCACGAAACGGTAAGGTTTAGAATCCATTCAAACTCACATTGTTAGCATTTAGCACTGAATAAAACACACGAGGCTTACCTGAGGTGCACTGTCATAGGTTTCACATGTTCAGCTGTGAGAAATAGAAGCCGTCTCTAATATATCAATTCGAGGTGATGGTTAGAACTAAAACTCCTTTTAATTTGGAAAATATTCCTTCTATCGGTTGTCGTTGCTTAATTTAGAACACGGTTTAAATCACTCGCTCCTGTACTCAATCTGGCATCCCACGCGTGCGTTTATTTTGATCTAGGAGTGCAATACCTAGTTCAACCACTGGGTGTCAAACTTACACACTGCACCTTTAAAATTATTTGTATTCTACCCAAAATAAAACAAATGAGAGTTTCTCCAGAAGAAAAAAAAATTATAGCAAATACTGTGGAAAAAATCCTTGCTCTGCTAAACATCATTTGCCAAGCCAATCACAAAAGTATTCATTTCTCTGGCAAATTCTGATTTAACATTAATTTTATTCAACCAGCAAGTTTTTTGGGGGGCTTTTGACTAGAAATGACACAGGCTTTCCGGAAAGATAATAAGACGATGTACAAAAGGAATCATTGTGGAACAAAAATAAATAAATTCTCAGCTTTTATTTACATTTAATAAAATTATTCATACCCTTCTTAATAATCAATAGAAAAGCCTTTATTGGCTATTAGAGCAATCAAACACTTCCTCTTGTCAGTTTTCTTCAGTTTTCTTGATTATTCTTTATTGTTGAAATTTCTACAAATCACTAAAATAGTATTGAATGAAAGATGCGTTTGTTTATTAGAAATGAACACTGACTCTCTGGGCACCTGAACAGTCTCTGTGTCAGAGTAGTTGAAAGGCCGATTCCCTTCCCGCTCTCTACAGATACTTCCAGGTTGCTCTGAGTCACTCTTTCCTAAGCCTATTACATAAAGTACTTAGCAGCTTTTTCTCAAAACAGAGATTAATACAGTCAGCCAGTCAGTCAGTCAGTACAAAGATAAAACGCTCCAGTTCGGCTGCGCGTATAAACAAATTCACATCATCACCAATGCATTTCCGTTCACATGCCCCTTATTAGTCTCCCTTGTCGAACTGACTGTAGTGGTTATCGTTTCCTCAGGACATTTTTCAGCTTTGGCATGTGCAATAAGGTGCTGCGGTCTGCACTGTAAATTGAAAATCAAACAGATAGCCAAAGTCATTAGTAGTGCTGATGCAGGCAGGAGGATAGCGAGGGTTAATTAGATCTTTCTTCTGCTGCCTACCAGGCTGAAATGCAGGCTCATTGTTACTCTGTCTATGTCCAGATTGGAGGCACGGCAGAATAATCATGTTGATTTTGCCATACTCAGTGACTGCATTAATTACGTCCATCAATCACTCACTGTCACTCCGTTCCTTCCTCCATGACCTGTGTGTGTTGCTAGGCTCTGTGAGAACGACTAGACACCTCATTATCCAACACAGGTGGACCGGAAACATCTCAACACACGTCACACCTTTATGGTTTACGGATTTATCGGTTTACAGTTTTATCTGTTTACGCCATTTATGCTTCCCAGCAGGCACAGTGGACCCCAACATTGTGGGGACGTTGCATTTTGTTTGGAAATTAAAATTGGGTTGACATCAGAACCCACTGTCAGGCCGACATCAATGTCCAATGTTCCTAATGATGTTACAGCTTGACGTTGTGTGTGTGTTACTACTGTGACATTCATGAGGCGTTGGATTTTGGTTGCCATACTTGACGAATAAAGGTCAGTATTTGACGTCAATATGACGTTGGTTTAAGATGTTGGCTCCACGTTGTATTTTGGTCGCTTTCTAACACAACCTAAAATTCATTTGACGTCGTTATTGGACATCAAAATATCGTCCTTAGACACTGGCTAGACATTGAATTTTGGTCATCTGACGTCACAACCTAAATCGAACCTAATATTAACGTCTTATGATGTTGTGTGCCTGCTGGGTTCTTCAAGTATGTATGTTTTATCTCTTTTTATCAGTATTAAGTTAGCTCTAATCCCCCTCTCTTTTATTGTTATTTATTTTTGTTGTTGTTTGGTGTGTTGTTTGCTTTGTTATCCTATGTAACTATTTCACATGGTATTATTCTACTTGTATTCCTGTTCTACTTGTATTCAATTCTGAATTTTTTTTTGTATATTTCTTCTCTTCTAAATAAAAAAAAAAAAAAAAAAAAAAAACTGTTTACGCCAGAATTTATTACTCAAAACATGTTTAATTGATCATTGAAAAGGTGTAATGGTAATATATAGAATTAGCCTACTGACAATTAATCTACAGGGCTGGTAAATCCTTGATTCTAATTCACTGTAAAAATGCTGGGTTCGATTTGTTTTTGGACAAAATTAAGGAATTAAGTTTACTTATTAGCTTTCACACATTTAAGTGGAGTAAACATGAAATAATTAAGTTGTCCCCCACCAAAAAAAAAAAAAAAAAACTAAAGAATTGTGTTGTTTCAGCTCATAAATAGTTTAAACAAACAGCAAATGTCTTTTTTTTTTTTTAAAAATGCTGGATTCCACACAGCTGATTTGTGTTTTATTATAACTTGATAATTATGTTGCCCCCCCCCCCACCCCCCTCAAAAAATAAAATAAACAATACTAATAATTTGTGTTGTTTCAGCTCACTTTAAATAAGTAGCCTGAGCAAACAGCAAATGTCATTGTTTTTGAGTGTAGTTCCATATACAGTTTTGGACTTTGTTACAGATCTGGATCACTATTACTATGACAATGAATTATTTAAACTATTTCATAAACCTACAACTGAAATTAAACAAATTAAAAAGCAAAACAAAGTCATTGTGAGATGAAACTAATAATAATAATAATAATAATAATAATTCCGTACATTTATATAACGCTTTTCTCATCCACCACCAGTCTTGAAATGTCTTGAAATACAACATCTGAACAACATTTAAAAAATAAATTGCTGCTTGTTCAAACTACTTATTTAAAATGGGCTAAAATAGCAGTTCTTGAGTTTTCTTTTAGGGACAAATTGTTTTATTTTATGTTCAATCAACTCAAAAATTGTAAAAACTATTAAGTTAACTTAATCCATTAGCGTTAAGACGAGATGAAGGGATTGTTTGGAAACCAGTAGTTTTTACAGTGAATGACTTTAAAGGGATAATTTACCCAAAAATGCTGTTTGAGTGTCTTTCTTCTGTTAAACTGAAGAATATTTTTTGTTCCTACTATGGATGTCAATAGCTGTTTTTTCCCCAACATTCTTCGAAACATGATAATAGTTTAGAACCACTTAAGTGAGTGAATGGTGAGTAAATTACTATATCTTTACGTATGGTTACCATAGCAGAAGCAGAATTATTAAACACTTTAGTTTAAGTGTCACAATCACCAGCGATCTTCTCCCCATAGATCGCTGGTTTACATGCACATTCACTATTGGACTACATATCCACCATCATATGGACTACATCCCCCATACATGCATACTCTGACATCACACACAACCGGTTCCACATCTTCACTGATTACATCCACAGCTGAAACCGCTCAAGGACTGAATACACACAGCATATAAACAGCAAACACACACTCTCCAGTTGCCGAGTCTTGTTACCTGTTCACAGTCACAATTCCTAGCGTTACCTTGTCTTGTTCTTGCCGTGTTTGGACCCTCGCCTTGATTGTTGATTTCTCCCCGTCTGCTGCCAGCCTTATGACCATCTGCCTGCTACATTGACCACGATTCAGGATTTCCCTCATACATCTGTTTGCGCCTGTGTTGATCATTGCTTGTCTGACCATCCCTTTAAATAAAACCTGCATTTGGATCCGCAACCTGTTGTCAGCATCCATCCTTGGTTACAGAAGACTCGGCCACAACATGGATCCAGCGGGTGCCAAGATTATGCGTCTCCGTCAGGAAGCCAGGCCAATAGAAAAGTATGTTGAGGAATTCATTGAGCTGGCTCATTTAGCCTCTTGGAACGAGGTATGTTTGATGATATTTTTCCGTGGCGGTTTAGCTGAGCCACTATATTCATGCACGCCATTTCCTGAACCCCATTGGACACTAGAGTTTTATATCGACCTTGTACTAAAACTCAGTGGGTCCCCCTTCACCGTAGGCGAGGTGGAGGAAACCCCTAAATGTTTTTTTTGGGGGGGCAATAGACAGCAAGACCCGCCGGCAAGGGGGCTTGCTGTTCCCTCCATAAATACCGTCATGCTGGCATCACCTATACTCCTGTCCCCTGTTCACCAGCCTAGACCACAGCCAGCTAACAAAACGGCCACTTCCAGTCCTCATGTTCACAAGATGGCCGCCTTCAGTCCTCCAGCTCACAAGATGGCCGCCTCCAGTCCTCCAGCTAACAAAATGGCCACTTCCAGTCCTCATGTTCACAAGATGGCCGCCTTCAGTCCTCCAGCTCACAAGATGGCCGCCTCCAGTCCTCCAGCTAACAAAATGGCCACTTCCAGTCCTCATGTTCACAAGATGGCCGCCTTCAGTCCTCCAGCTCACAAGATGGCCGCCTCCAGTCCTCCAGCTAACAAAATGGCCACTTCCAGTCCTCATGTTCACAAGATGGCCGCCTTCAGTCCTCCAGCTCACAAGATGGCCGCCTCCAGTCCTCCAGCTAACAAAATGGCCACTTCCAGTCCTCATGTTCACAAGATGGCCGCCTCCAGTCCTCCAGCTCACAAGATGGCCGCCTCCAGTCCTCCAGCTAACAAAATGGCCACTTCCAGTTCTCATGTTCACAAAATGGCTACCTCCAGTTCCCCAGCTCACAAGATGGCCGCCTTCAGTCCTGCAACTCACAAGATGGCTGTCTCCAGTCCTTCAGATCACAAAATGGCCGCCTCCAGTTCCCCAGCTCACAAAATGGCCATCACCAGCCCTCCAGCTCATACATGGGTAAGCGCCAATCTGCCACCAGCTCACAAGATGGCTTCATGTTCCGAGTCTGTTCCTGCCATAGTTCCTGTTCCTGAGATGCCATCACCTGAGCCACCAGAATGGCCACCACCACCCGAGTTGCCAGAGCTACTGCCACCACCAGAGCCGTTTCTACCAGAGTTGCCACCGCCACCTCCAGAGCTGCCAGATCCTCAGTCACCGCCAGAGCTGCCAGATCCTCAGTCACCGCCAGAGCTGCCAGATCCTCAGTCGCCGCCAGAGCTGCCAGATCCTCAGTCGCCGCCAGAGCTGCCAGATCCTCAGTCGCCGCCAGAGCTGCCAGATCCTCAGTCGCCGCCAGAGCTGCCAGATCCTCAGTCGCCGCCAGAGCTGCCAGATCCTCAGTCGCCGCCAGAGCTGCCAGATCCTCAGTCGCCGCCAGAGCTGCCAGATCCTCAGTCGCCGCCAGAGCTGCCAGATCCTCAGTCGCCGCCAGAGCTGCCAGAGTCGCCGCCGCCAGAGCTGCCAGAGTCGCCGCCGCCAGAACCCTTTGTATTCCCCGAATGGTGGGCACCAGATATCTCTGAATCCCTCGAATGGTGGGCACCAGATATCTCTGAATCCCTCGAATGGCGGGCGCCAGAAACCTCTGAATCCCTCGAATGGCGGGCGCCAGAAACCTCTGAATCCCTCGAATGGCGGGCGCCAGAAATCTCTGAATCCCCGAATGGCGGGCGCCAGAAACCTCTGAATCCCTCGAATGGCGGGCGCCAGAAACCTCTGAATCTCTTGAATGGCGAGCATCAGATTCTCCTGAATTCCCCGAAGGGCGGGCGCCAGATCCTCCTGAATTCCTTGAAAGGCCCGAGCAGTCACCTGAGTCCCACGAAAGGCCAGAGCAGTCACCTGAGTCCCACGAAAGGCCAGAGCCGCCACCTGAGTCCCACGAAAGGCCAGAGCCGCCACCTGAGTCCCACGAATGGCCAGAGCCGCCACCTGAGTTCCACGAATGGCCAGAGCCGCCACCTGAGTTCCATGACTGGTCAGAGCCGCCACCTCAGTCCCACGAAGGACTGCCAAAGCCGTATAATTTCCAAGAGTCACTAGAGCCGAGTGACTTCCTAAGCCTCCAGACCCACTGGGGTTATATGAACTGCCAGTGCTCCTTGAACCCAAGCCTCCTGACCCACTGGGGTTGCAAGAACTGCCAGTGCTCCTTGAACCCAAGCCTCCTGACCCACTGGGGTTATATGAACTGCCAGTGCTCCTTGAACCTAAGCCTCCTGACCCACTGGGGTTATACGAACTGCCAGTGCTCCTTGAACCCAAGCCTCCTGACCCACTGGGGTTATACGAACTGCCAGTGCTCCTTGAACCTAAGCCTCCTGACCCACTGGGGTTATACGAACTGCCAGTGCTCCTTGAACCCAAGCCTCCTGACCCACTGGGGTTATATGAACTGCCAGTGCTCCTTGAACCTAAGCCTCCTGACCCACTGGGGTTATACGAACTGCCAGTGCTCCTTGAACCCAAGCCTCCTGACCCACTGGAGTTAAATGAACTGCCAGTATCTCCTGAACCCAAGCCTCCAGACCCACTGGGGTTAAATGAAATGCCTGTATCTCCTGAACCCAAGCCTCCTGACCCACTGGAGTTTAATGAACTGCCAGTGCCCCTTGAACCAAAGCCTCCTGATCCATGGGGGTTATATGAACTGCCTGTGCCTGCTGAACCTAAGCCCCAGACCAACTTCAGCTCCATGCTCCAGGCCTTTTGCAACTCCACACTCCAGGCCTTCAGCAGCTTCACTCTTCAGGCCTTACGCAGCTCCAGCTCCATTCTCCGGGCCTTCCACACTCCAGGCCCTCAGCAGCTTCACTCTTCAGGCCTTACGCAGCCCCAACTCCACGCTCCAGGCCCTCCGCAGCTCCACGCTCCAGGCCTTACGCAGCTCCAACTCCATGCTCCAGGCCCTCCGCAGCTCCAACTCCATGCTCCAGGCCCTCTGCAGCTCCAACTCCACGCTCCAGGCCCTCTGCAGCTCCATACTCCAGGCCTTGTACAGCTCCACTCTCCAGGCCTTCTGCAGCTCCACGCTCCGGGCCTTCCGCAACTCCAAGCTCTAGTCCCTCTGCAACTCTACGCTCCAGGCCCTCTGCAGCCCCATACTCCAGGCCTTGTACAGCTCCATGCTCCAGGCCCTCCGCAGCTCCATTCTCCAGAACTTCTGCAGCTCCACGCTCCGGGCCTTCCGCAGCTCCACGCTCCAGGCCCTCCGCAGTTCCACTCTCCGGGCCTTCCGCAGCCCCACGCTCCAGGCCCTCCACAGCTCCATTCTCCGGGCCTTCCACAGCTCCACGCTCCAGGCCCTCCGCAGTTCCACTCTCCGGGCCTTCCGCAGCTCCACACTCCAGGCCCTCCGCAGCTCCACTCTCTGGGCCTACTGCTGCTTCATGCTTCAGACACTCCTCAGCTGCATGGTCCTGGCCCTCCATCCCTCCCCCTGTTCCGCCTCCGCTCCACCTCCCGCCTGAACTATGATAGGAGTGTCTGGAAGCCACTCCTTAAAGGGGGGGCTCTGTCACAATCACCAGCGATCTTCTCCCCATAGATCGCTGGTTTACATGCACATTCACTATTGGACTACATATCCACCATCATATGGACTACATCCCCCATACATGCATACTCTGACATCACACACAACCGGTTCCACATCTTCACTGATTACATCCACAGCTGAAACCGCTCAAGGACTGAATACACACAGCATATAAACAGCAAACACACACTCTCCAGTTGCCGAGTCTTGTTACCTGTTCACAGTCACAATTCCTAGCGTTACCTTGTCTTGTTCTTGCCGTGTTTGGACCCTCGCCTTGATTGTTGATTTCTCCCCGTCTGCTGCCAGCCTTATGACCATCTGCCTGCTACATTGACCACGATTCAGGATTTCCCTCATACATCTGTTTGCGCCTGTGTTGATCATTGCTTGTCTGACCATCCCTTTAAATAAAACCTGCATTTGGATCCGCAACCTGTTGTCAGCATCCATCCTTGGTTACATTAAGGACCAATTCACACTATTAACTACTGGCTTATTATGTACCTGCTTAATATTAAGATAATGCCTGTTTATTAGTTATTATAAAGTATGATCTTATTCTACACCCATAATCCTACCCAATACCTAAACCCAACTACTTTGCTAACTATTAATAAGCAGCAAATGTGTACTTTATTTAGCTAAAAGTCTTATTTAAAGGTTTGTTATAGCAGGAATTATACCTTAGTGTTCTACATCAGTGCCTTACTCTCTAACAATTGAACAACTTATTTACACCACTTATTCCTCATATTAAAAGGCATTGTACATCAGTGCATTATTTTCGAATAATTCAATGGCCCATTATAACAGTTCCTTCATTAAATGATCATTGATTAATTGTTTTAATTAGTGTGTAGTCTAATATGTTTTACATTTAGTTACTGCAGCCATTCCCATCAAACCTCTGCAATTGATTCAGAATGCAGCAGCAACTCTGGACTTTAATGAGCCAAAAAGAGCACACGTCAAAGCGCTTTTCATCAATTTAAACTGGCTTCCAATATAACTCCCCACATCAGATTCAAGACACTGACATTTGCCTACAAATGAACCACTGACTCTGCATTTCTTTATCTTAATTCCCGACATCTTCTCTCAGCTTACGTTTTGCAGGTGAACATGCCAAAAGAGGCACAAAATTACTTTCTTTTTTTTTTCTTATTTAATTTTTTTTACTGTTCCCTGGTGGTAAAATGACCCGTTCATTTTCGACACTTATTTTGTCAGACATTTTCACATTATATTATTTTATTCTTATATTCTATTCTGTTCCTTCCTATAAAACCCTATTTTGTTTAATGAATTTGATTAACAGTGAATAATCAAAGCTTTTACATAATATTGTAATTGTCTTTAAAATTATCTTAAATATTGTAACTTCTATTGTCTGAGCTGTCAGCTGAGTCTTTATTTATTTTCACTTATTTATTTCATTTATACATTTAGTATTTAGTTTGTTTTTAGTTTTAGTTATTTTAGGAGGATATCTGTGTTTGCAGGTGACTATTACTGTGCATAATTATTAGGCAACTTAACAAAAAACAAATATATACCCATTTCAATTATTTATTTTCACCAAACCAATATAAACCAATATAACATCTCAACATTCACAAATATACATTTCTGACATTCAAAAACAAAACAAAAACAAATCAGTGACCAATATAGCCACCTTACTTTGCAAGTACACTCAAAAGCCTGCCATCCATGGTGAACGGATCAAAACACTGACAGAATTCATCAACATTGCGTGCAGCAGCAACCACAGCCTCCCAGACACTGTTCAGAGAGGTGTACTGTTTTCCCTCCTTGTAAATCTCACATTTGATGATGGACCACAGGTTCTCTATGGGGTTCAGTCAGGTGAACAAGGAAGCCATGTCAATTGTTTTTCTTCTTTTAGACCCTTTCTTGCCAGCCAAGCTGTGGAGTACTTGGACGCATGTAATGGAGCATTGTCCTGCATGAAAATCATGTTTTTCTTGAAGGATGCAGACTTCTTCCTGTACCACTGCTTAAAGGTGTCTTCCAGAAACTGGCAGTAGGACTGGGAGTTGAACTTGACTTCATCCTCAACCCGAAAAGGACCACAAGCTCATCTTTGATGATACCAACCCAAACCAGTACTCCACCTCCACCTTGCTGGCGTCTGAGTCGGACTGGAGCTCTCTGCCTTTTACCGATCCAGCCACGGCCCATCAAGACTCACTCTCATTTCATCAGTCCATAAAACATTAGAAAAATCAGTCTTGAGATATTTCTTGGCCCAGTCTTGATGTTTCAGCTTGTGTGTCTTGTTCAGTGGTGGTCGTTTTTCAGCCTTTCTTACCTTGGCCATGTCTCTGAGTATTGCACACCTTGTGCTTTTGGGCACTCCAGTGATGTAGCAGCTCTGAAATATGGCATAACTGGTGGCAAGTGGCATCTTGGCAGCTGCACGCTTGACTTTTCTCAGTTCATGGGCAGTTTATTTTGTGCCTTGGTTTTTCCAGACGCTCCTTGCGACCCTTTTGACTATTTTGAATGAAACGCTTGATTGTTCGATGATCACGCTTCAGAAGCTTGGCAATTTTAAGAGTGCTGCATCCCTCTGCAAGATATCTCACTATTTTTGACTTTTCTGAGCCTGTCAAGTCCTTCTTTTGACCCATTTTGCCAAAGGAAAGGAAGTTGCCTAATAATTATGCACACCTGATATAGGGTGTTGATGTCATTAGACCACACCCCTTCTCATTACAGAGATGCACATCACCATATACATATACAGATATATATATATATGAACGCGAAGTGAAGAGCTGAAGGGGGGGGGGGGGGGGGGGGGGGGGTTGGGGGCTGAGAGGGGCACCTCAGCCAATGAGGGCAGAGGGGCAGTGGCTCTAGCCACCGGGTCACCCCCCTGTGCACGGCCCTGATGTGTTTTATAGTGTGTCCGTATCCCTCAAAGCTGTTAAGAATTAAATGTTTAGAGATGGTGTGACCAAAGTCCCTAGTCTTTAGTATGTGCCTTTGATGTACCCCTTGGCCACATTGTAGCCCGATAATGTCAATAGACTGGACTGTCTTAGCAACTAGCTAAATGTTAAGGAGGATTAATCAAAAATACAGTACAAATTATAAAATTGTGAAATGTTATTGCACTTTAAAATAACTGTTCAAAAGTAGTTTATCATTTCATTTAATCATTTATTCATGTGATTTTAATGATGAATTATCAGCTTCAGTACTCCAGTCTTCAAAGTCACATGATCCTTCAGAAATCTGTTTAATATTAATAATCATCATCATTATTATTATTAATTGTAATAGTAATTAATCAATATTGAGTGGAGTAATAATTTCATTTGGAACTACATACAATAAGAAAGCAGTTATTCAAAATTTTAATAAACATTATAATTTATTATTTAAAGAAACCTAATGTTAAGTTACTAATAATGTACAATTATAATAAAAAACAAGGTCACAAACTACGTAGCATTTCTACTTTTCCCCCCAAATGTTCTCAAAATTCTCCCTCCCTGCCTCTATTCTGATCGCTGGCAGACTGGTGTCACTAAAATCTCTGTGATTGTGAACAGCAAGAAAATAACAATAAACGGTGCATTTAAATGATTAAATTTAAACAGAAGCAGATGGGTTTGACTGTACAAGGGAAATAACTCATGCCAGCGGTGCTAAATCATTTGCCGTCTATATGAAGAGGTATGATGTTCTGATCAGGTGTGTGAGGCGGCTGTGTTGTGCTGTGCCGCCTTTGAGCGCTCTGAACGGGGGAGAGCCGACGGCATCACCCGCAGCTCGTTGCGAAGAGTAACGTTAGGAACAGTACAGCACGGACACGAGAGTCCCTAAAAATCTCCAGTAACCTAAAAACATTCGCTAGTCGCTTTTTTTTGACAATTTGGCACTAGGGGAGTCTGAAAAGTCACTAAGCTGACAACACAGGCAGGCAATGTATTTGATTGAACTGAAGCGCACATACCTCGCGCATGTGCAGTACAGATGGAATGTTCCATTATTCATGGGGGGCCCCGGTTTTGAAAAGTAGTATTAACGTATTAAATTAAAATATTAACAGTTATAGACAGATTTTACAACATATGACAGAAAATGTATAGACCGATTACCAACCTACGTCACACATGACGTCACACGGGTCCCGACTCCCCGGTTGCAGAAAAAGACCGGCTACAATAGCAAACATGTCGTGTTTTGCGGTAGGATGCCAAATTAGAAAACTTAACTTTTACCATACACCACACTGCTTTTAATGCCGATTGCAGACGTCTTTGGCTAAAAGGGAGTTGAATGAAGTGACGACCTAATTAGAAATGCTGGACTCTGCAGTTCTCATTTCATATCAGGTAAGTTCAAGCAATGCTGAATCATATACATTACTCGTTTTTGATTGCAGCAATGATTTCGGCAAAAAAGTTAAACATGGTTAATTAAACTGCGGACACTGAATGCTAGGAATGAAACGTGAAAGTGTAAGTTATTAAAGTTGGTTTTATATTTACACATTCATTCAGTATGACACACTCATGTTCAGTGTGACACATTCATTCAGTGTGACACACTCCCTATATTGTTTACCACGGCAATTTGAATATTCGGTCTGAAATAACCTGCAAGTGTGACTTGAAAACAACATTAACACTGTTTATTTTACTGTGAACAATGTTGTACTTTAATAGTCATTGGCTGCTAATATGATTTTGCTATTTAGAGTTTGCAAATAAAACTTTTATGAAATTATATTATTAGGGAGAAAGTCCGAATGTGCCAACTTTACATTTATGTGTAAGTTCACAAACCCTGCCTTAACGTGTAGTTTGCTGTCAGAATGCAGTTGTTCTGCTTGTTGATGATCACCCAGGCTTTGTATAATGTTAGCTCCGTCTTTTTTTTTTCCTTGTCTTTGGCTCGGCAGAACCTCCTCGGTTTTTAGCACTACATAGTTTTGAATCTGGTAATCATGGAACATTATTTCTTGCACATGACCACACAGAACACAATTGTTGGCATCCAAACACTTGTAGGCCTTTAACTTCTCTCGTAAAATCCCTTGGAGCTTCAATGAGATTGTATATTTCGGGCTGGATGCTTGGTCATTTCGTCTTATTCAATATATATTGGGAGGGTGCTATCGCAAATGGACCTGTCAGACGAACGCCGCTCACTTTAACGTTAATTTTGCCAAATCACTGTGCTTATCACTGGGTGACAAGCTGTTATAATACGCTGAAAACATTATGTAAATAATATATATATATATATAATATGTCAAATCTAATATGTCTATAATCAATCTAACTTATTTCTAAGACAACAACAAACTCTGAACCGCATCGGATGTCATTCCTTCTCTGTACTCCTTTGTACAGCACTTTGGTCATCCTTGGTTGTTTTTAAATGTGCTTTATAAATAAATATTGTATTGTATTGTATTGTATTGTAAATGGTACACTCCCGGTTTTTTTCTGCCACCTCCCTGCGCGCGCATCCTGAATGTTTACAAACATGGTAATTGGTCTATAAAAGAGCTATATGATTAATATAGGTTTCTTGGCATTGGTCGGGGCCCCCTAACCTGGCCTGAGCTGTGATTGAACCGGCAATTCTTTGTAGGTGAGTTAGCTACTCAGACACTAGAGGCCATGGTCTTTAGCCTCCTTGTTAGTCACTAGAGCACTTTTAGAGTTTAGAGAAGTGAGGTTTACCTGCATAGCACTTCGTTAGCTGGCCTCCATTACACTTACCCCCCTAAACCTCACTCTCATTCCGGACGAGCCCCAAAGTGTAATCCACTGGTCCTACTGCACCCAACCCGCTCTGCGTTGGGATTGAGCCGGCAATCCTTTGTATGGGAGTGACTTGGTCTAACAAGGAGGCTAAAGACCATGGCTTCTAACGTCTGTCACTAGAGAATCTTTTGAGGTCAGAGGAGTGAGGTTTACCTGCATAGCACTTCACTAGCTGGCCTCCGTTACATACAGTTGAAGTCAAAAATATTAACCCCCTAATAATATTAGAATGGTTTAAAAAATTAATCTGCTTTTATTCTAGCCAAAATAAAACAATTAAGACTTTCTCCAGAAGAAAAAAAATCCAACATAAGCTCATTCTGAAAACGTAGCCCTATATACATTTCTGGAGATCGCGAATTATGTAGCCAGACGTACGTATGGCTGCATTTCATCTTTAAAACGAATGTTACGGGGCGGTATGACGCTGTTCCTTTTCGTGCTAGCAGCTAACCGCTTACCTTCATATGGACAGCTTTTGCGCTGTTACCAGTTTGTCCCGTTAGCTCGCCATGTACAGCAGCAAACTTGAGATGCAGAGAGGAGTTGACGACATGGTTCGAGTCCGGCGAAGAACAGTTCCACAAAGCAGGTAAGACAAAAACAAAATTCAAAAAATAAAATAAACAAGTAAATAACAGGGTGAGAATGAGGTAAAATCTGAAAACGTGGTGAAAATCAGGTGAGGGATTTTCTTTTTCTGGATTGCTTTTTAAAACTGTTGGTTGGGTTTAAGGAAGTGTGTGGGTAGGTCAATCTGTGCTTTTATAACACTATTGGTTGGGTTTAGGGAAGGAGGAGGGTGGGTCAGTCAGTCAGTCAGTAAGTCAATCGACGGCGGCCTCTGGTGGATTTACGGAAGAACAGCAGGTGATTTGCGAAAACAAAAACCGCAGAAAAACATAGCTACTGGGACATATTTGGCGCTGTCCAGAATTTCTATATAGAGGGACATTTTCAGAATGAGCCTGGGTTGAAAAATCTCATAGGAAATACTACAAAAATTTCTTTAATACATTAAATATCACTTGAGAAATATTTGAAAAAGAATAAATGCTGAATATTTCCCTCAACTGTATATACAGTATTACTATCTAATCGATATCACTTTGTATTCTGTACCTTTTAAAAACTAAATCACTATTAGAAACTGACTTTCTAATTTTGTTCTGTCTTTTTACATACAAAAAAATGAATAATAATACTATTTTATCTATTCTTTATTAAGTTTTCTTTATATAAAAATGACATTGATCTCCAACGATTTTTCTATTTGTTTCTATTTTACCTTTTAATACAGTAGTACATATATTGCACATATACTGAATTGGACTGTCTAGGAATGATCATATTATTTACATATTTTGTTCTGTTGTTGTTACTATAATTACTTCTATTGCTTTAATTAGTCAGTCGCTTTGGATAAAAGCATCTGCCAAATGATTTAATGTGAATATAAATGCTTAGCGTGCTTCTTTAGGAGTGGTGTGGCTAAAGCACACTGTTCTGGGAATATCCAGCTGTCCTCCATTGATGTGCGTCAACATCGACACCTGTGCCATGCAGCGTTTTTTTTTTTTTTTTTGGATGTGTGAATGCTGACTCAGATTTGTGGCAGGATTTCAGCGTTCTGCTTTATGGGATCAGTTCTGAAATGCTGTAAAGGGGTTTGATTTAAGGCCTCTGCATCATGTACTCCCGTAATGTGAATCGTACTAATGTGGTCAGAGCTGTAAATGTTTATAGAGGGGTAAAACATGATTGAGAGATGCATCTAAAACCATGAAGGGACATACACTTTAGAGTATTAGCCTGATTTCTTGATTTGCTTGAAGATTAAGGGGTTCCATTTATTTCTTGCCAAAAATTTGATTGGTCTTTTGATTGAATTGATAGATTAAATCCACTTTCCAAATAATAATCAATGCAAATTCTGATGTTTTTAGGAGAAAATTTTGCATAACTTCAGATATTTAAAGCAATAATATTTATATAACATATATTATATAAATAATATACAGTTATATAAAGCAGTTATATTCAGTATCAGCTATTGTTTTATGTACTAAAAATGTAAAGTACATCTGTAATCATCAGTTTGAAGTAGCTTTAAAGATTAAAATAACTGAAGGAGTTTGAAGAAGTTGGAAACAGTTATAACTACATATACTGTATGTTGGCCTGTTTCTAGTATGTATTGGCATGTTTCTTGCAAGGCAGTGGATAGGGTGTTCTGAGTGGTTGTTAGGTGGTTGCCAAGGCTTTGCTACTCAGTTGTTTGGTTATTTTAAGTAGTTGCTAAGGTGTTGCTAAGCAGTTGCTAGGGTGTTTTGAGTGATTGCTAAGGCATTGCTAGGCGGTTGCTAGGATGTTCCAGGTGGTTTATAAGATGTTCTGAGTGGTTGCTAAGGTGTTCTTGGCTGTTGCTAGGTGTTGCTAGGGGGTTGCTCGGGTGTCCCAATTGGTTGCAAGGCGGTTGCTAAGACGTTGCTAGGTGGTTGCTAAGGTGTTGCTAGGTGGTTACTAGGGTGTTGCTAGGTGTTTGCTAAAGTGTTGCTAGGCAGTTGCTAAGGTGTTCTATGTCATTGCTGAGGTGTTGCTAAGTGGTTGCTAGAGTGTTCTGAGCTGTTGCTAGGCGGTTGCTAAGGTGTTGCTAGGCAGTTGCTGAGGTGTTCTGAGTAGTTAGCATTAGCATGTTGCTAGCATGTTTCTAGCATAAATTAGCATGTTATTAGCATGGCTCTAGTATGAATTAGCAAGTTTCTAGCATGTTTCTAGTATAAACTAGCATGTTTTTAGCATGTTGCTAGTATGTTTTAGTATAAACTAGCATGTTGTTAGCATGAATTAGCATGTTGCTAGTATGTTCCTAGTATAAACTAGCATGTTGTTAGCATGAATTAGCATGTTGCTAGTATGTTTCTAGTATAAACTAGCATTTTGTTAGCATACATTAGAATGTTGCTAGTATGTTTCTAGTATAAACTATTATGTTGTTAGCATGAATTAGCATGTTGCTAGTATGTTTCTAGTATAAACTAGCATGTTGTTAACATGAATTAGCATGTTGCTAGTATGTTTCCAGTATGAATCAGTATGTTGTTAGTATGAATTTGTATGTTGTTAGTATGTCCAATGTAAAGTCAATGGCAGTTTTTTACAATGAAAGTCTATGGGACAGTTGCTAAGGTGCCGTAAGTGGTTGCAGGGTTAGTATGTGAATTGGGATGCAGCAACACTGTAACAACCAGGCCAGGTTCTCCCCACTTACTGTCACCCCAATCACTCCAATCACCCTCATTTGAGTTCTGATTAGCCCCGCACCTGCACGTCATCCCCAGTCATCACTCTAGCCCTCAAAATCAATCCCTGGAGGGCCGCAGCTCTGCACAGTTTAGCTCCAACCACCTCCAACTCAGTTGGGTCAGCTTTCTTTGATTAGTGTTGGAGCAAAACTGTGCAGAACTGCGGCCCTCCAGGAATCGAGTTTAAGACTTGTGCTCTATTCCCATAAAACCCTGCACTCTACTTCACTCAGTGTCCAGCTTCGTCAATAGACAGAAGGACTAACGCTCACGGTCAGTTCTATCTAGCTATTCCAGAGTATTACTTGCCTATCCTGTTTCCCTGTTATCTCCAGCGTTCCTCGTCTCTCTCTCATTCCTAGTGTGATTTCCTCCTGGTCTTGTCTGGTGTCTGTCTCCCGTTCTTTCCAAGATCCTGCTTCCAGCCATCTTCCGGTCCCGTCATATCATCAGATCCACTACTTCACTCCATGCTGCAATAGCCTCTTGTTTGGTCATATTATTTACATCTGCCACCGTTTGCAATATACTGTTTACTAGTAGTTCTGGTCTCCGTCCTCCTTCTGTGACACACACACACACAGAAAGAAAGAAAGGGAGAGAGATTTAAGAAAGAAACTAATAAGTCAAATTAAAATAAACAAGCGATTTCACCTCACAGCAAGGAGGTCGCTGGTTTGAGCCTTGGCTGGGTCAGTTGGCATTTCTGTGTGGAGTTTGCATGTTCTCCTCTTGTTTGCGTGGGTTTCCTCCGGGTGCTCCGGTTTACCCTACAGTCTAAAGACATGAGGTGTAGGTGAATTGGGTAAGCTAAATTGTCCGTAGTGTATGTGTGTGAATGAGAGTATGGGTGTTTTCCAGTGATGGGTTGCAGCTGGAAGGGCATCTGCTGCGTAAAACATATATGGATAAGTTGGCGGTTCACTAGCTGTGGCATCCCCTGATTAATCAAGGGACTAAGCTGTAAAGAAAATGAATGAATGAATGAAGCAACAAAAATATAATACATTTGTTTAATATATTTTTAAATCCATAGGCTTTTATTTTAATATATTAAATTAATATATTAATTTAATTTATTAATTATAAAGGAAACACAAGCCTGCTCTATGAACAAGAGAGCATATACCCAAACACATCACATCTATATATAAAAAATATACATTTCAGGCCTGTATAGCCAGGCAAGGTTTAGGTGGTTTGAAAGACCCACCCCCAGGTCCAGATTTTGCCCCATACATGAGATCATTTGTCCGAATTTGACTGCTATGCTATCATAAGTTGTGGAAATAATTCATTGAGGGCTGTAAGACCATACAGAATGTGACGTAAGTGACGTCGTCTTTCATCACTGACCTTGTTGTTAAATACAGAAAACAGTTTACAAGGAACTTTTTTTCTAAATCTTAAGTTAATTTTAATACTAATTAGGTTTTTGTTGTTATCCATGAATTTTCAAATGTACTTTTTTACAAGACATGCTAGAAAAAGTGAAGCTTTACATTATTATTATTATTATTATTATTATTATTATTATTATTATGTTTTAATTGTTTTTTATTCAAATGGCCAAAATCTGACTGAGGAAAGTTGAATGTGCTGTCCAGTTTGTTATTTGCCTAAATGACAATAGGCTACTTTTTTTTCTATTGGTACATGATGTAATAAATTTGAAGATTCAGTTTCTTGAATCTAAATCTTTAGGAAATATTTTTGGTACACCAAAAATAGTGGTTTTGATGACCATCCGACAATCTAATTCAGCTTAAAATGTCACTAAATGGAGTAGGTAACACTTTATTATGATGGCCCATTTGAGTATTAATAGACTGTCTGCTTAATATCTGCTGATACTGCTCCTTCAACAGACATTTAACTGACTATAGGAAACTTTGCAAGTACATTTAAAGCTACACTAACCCCAACCCCAACCCTAACCCCAACCTAACAGTCTTTTTATCTAATGAGAATTAGCTGGCATGTAGATGAAATGTAACTTAAATTCAACAAATGGACCATCAAAATAAAGTGTGACCATGCAGTATTTAAACATCATCGTTAAATATAAAATGAAGTGAATAACTGCAAAAATGTCCACTTTTTGAGAAAAAAGAACCACCGCTTTCACCAGGCTGGCTACAGACCTCCATTTACATACAAATTGTGCCTAAATACTGTACAATTGTTTTTGTTTTCAGGTTTTTACTTTTAAATATTGTTTCCAGGTTTAAAAAGTTTAAATATTGACATTTTTCATTCTGTTTAATTAAATGCATTTCAAAAAGTATTTTTTTAAAGTTAACAAGACTCTTCATTTTAAACGTCCCTCCACAAAATATGTAATATTAAAGTCCCTTTAAAGGTGTATTCTATAGTCTTTGGTAATATTATAAGAGCAATCATTTACACGTGACTTAACTGCGTTCCATAAACCTACTTCACTTTATTCATAATGCCACAATTATGAAGATTCATTCAAATCCACACTGCCCCTACAACAATAAGCAGGTGGATATGTGCAAGTCCTGCGCGCGCCCGTCCTGTGTTTTTGGTTACTAAGCAACTTACGCGCGCCACACAAGCTGCGTCATTTCCTGTGAAGGGACGCGTTGGAGAGGCAGTTCAGTCGATTCCCTCCGACAGCTGAAGGCTACACGACACACGCGTGCTCCGTGGCGCTTTACTTTGTTTCTTTACGCACCGACGCGACGAATAACTTTACAACCTGTTTGATTTTTGTCTGTGGAATACATCCAGCGCACTTTCCAAGGGACTAAAGCGCGTTTCAACTTTGTGATTTGAGCGTGCCAGATGGAAGCAACTTTGCATTTTAGTTTGGGTGTCATCTGTTACAAATACTGGACGAGTGGATTAGAGCTGAATGCGTAACCGGTGCTCTACTTTAAAAAAACTAATCAACGGGAACGCGTCCGTTTGATTATGGTGGTTGTAAAGCTTTGGATTTCTGGGCAGAAATCCTGAAGTCCTTCATAAGGGATTCACTGTTGACGACAGAGACATTGGAGAAGACGCGCTGGCCACTTGACCCTTTTTTCGTGAGCACGAGACGCACCGGAGAGCGCCGCTTTCTGACGCCGTTATTGGGAAGGTGCACTTTTCTGTCTAAATAGGACTTTTTTTTATCTATACGTTAAACCTCTGTTTCTGTTAGTTTTTATCGTAATCTGTAGCTTGTTATTTCCATATAGACCTATATAATTATGAAGTTCGGTTATATGATTTATCATTTATATCATTTATATTCATAATCGTGCATGCCATTAAAGTATGCAATGCTAATATTCCAATTGGTTTTGTGATGTTCAGTCGGTTTGTAACTATTGTACTGGAAAAAAATAAACTTTATACTAATGGATCACACATGTTGATCTAACTTGATTATCATCCTTATATCATTAACTTATATAAGTTATTAATTACAGTGGCATGAAAAAAATGTATAAAATAAATAAATAATTAAATAAACAACATAAAACGCAGTATAAAGTGCTCAAACTTGAAACTAAAAATGTAACCTAAATTAACAAAATAAAAATATTTGTTAAGAGTATTTTATAATTACATTTAAAATGTGCAGTTTATTATCCACTCATCGTTTTACAAGCCTTTTCAATGTTTTATAAAACCTTACTTTTTTAATGATTAATTTAATGAAAATTTTTAATGAAATTTTTTTTTTTTAATCTTTGCCTCGTGATGCCTGAAAAGTATTTATTTTTTGTTTTTACTTTTGTGTTCTGACGTAATTAGATGCATGTTTCTTTCTTTTGGCATTACAGGTCCTTTGTGACCCGTTTGGCGTGAGATTAAGCATGACAGCGAGCATCGAGGCATCGCAGGGCCATGCGGCGCTCCGCAGACTCCTGTAGGCTCGGTCCCGGTGGTACTGCAATGCTCGCCGGACCCCTCCGCTTTCGCGTACTGGCTCTGTGATCCAGGCAAAGGGCGCGAGGATGAGCACAGACCTGGAGCGCCTGTCGCTGAACTCTTCCTCGGGCAACTCCGTTGCTTCCAGCGCGCGTTCCCTCTCCGCCAACGTCAAGAAGCTGCACAACGCGCTTAACCTGCTGCTCAGCGACCTCGAGAGAGAGCAGTTCATCCACTGCCTCAATGTGTACCACTCCAAGCGCAATGTCTACGACCTGGTCCAGACGCTTAAAGTCATACTGAACGTCCCGAGCAAGCGTCAGCTTCTGCCGATGCTGCGACTGGTCATCCCGCGCTCGGATCAGCTTCTGTTCGACCAGTACACATCAGAGGGGCTTTACTTGAAATCCGAAATCCATGCGCGCAATGGAGACCCTGACGGTGCCCAGGAGGGTGCTAATTCGAGTCCAACGCACGGGGCTCATTTTCCGGCGTCTCAAGTCGCTCTGCGCGCGTCTCCTGACAGCATCAGCACCAGCAGCGACGGGACAGCGACTCTTATTCCTTTGCTGGGGAGGAATTTCTTACCGGAGCCACCTGGAGAGATCCGACAGGTGATCCTCAAGCGTCATAAGAGCAACGAGGGTTTGGGATTTAGCATCCGCGGAGGATCCGAGCATGGAGTTGGGATCTATGTTTCACTGGTGGAACCGGGATCACTGGCTGAAAAGGAGGGTTTGAGAATGGGAGACCAAATAATGAAAGTTAACGACAAAGTGTTTGACCAGGTCACGCACGCAGAGGCAGTAAAGGTAGGCATATATGATTCATTTTAAGAAAATACAGTTGAATTTTATAAATATTATGTGGCAAGAAAGTGAGATTAAAGGGGTGGTCCGCTAAGGTATCATATTTAAAACTTTAGTTGATGTGTTATGTAGCTGTGTGATGTGTGAACATCTCTGAATGTAATACACTCACACAAGTTATATGCAAAGGGAAACATTTGCTTTTACAGTGTTAGCTTAGCAAAGCCCGAATGAAGTTTGGGGACTACAAAAAAATACATCCAAGTTAATGATGTCATAAACCCCATACATCCTGTGCAGTGAAAGGGCGTGGCCAGATGTGCTGTAATGTTATAGCAGAGACACTTCCTGGTGACATGGAGGCGATCCGCAAATCACAGCACATTATGTTGTTAGCTGACCAATCAGAGCCTCTTGAGGCTGAGCCTTTCAGAGGAACTAGGAAATATGACAGTCATTTTCATGTTAGCTGAGTAGCTGTATATTATCAAAATAGATGTATGGAAAAATAAGGTGATTTTTATGAATGATGCATGAGGACACATTGCTCTGCATCTTATAAACACAACCAAGCCTTTAAAATACACTGTAGACCACCCCTTTAAATATTCATTAAGCTGTTAAATATATGTTCATTTTAGTGGACGACCAATACCTTTTGTTAATTTAATATATAAAGAATATTATTTCACTATTTACAGTAGTAAAAACAATTGTTAAAATGACAGATTTGTATATTGAACTTAACGTTTTCTAAATTAGAAGTAATTAAATAGTATAATTTAATTATTTATTTAGATATAAAAGTAATTTTGTATAAAATGATTGCAGTCAAAAATGTCCCTCAATATGCTAAAAGCTAAATGGTGTGACTTCATTAGAAAAGGAGTTGATTTCCGAGTTCCTTTCTGGACACTGATAAGCTGCTTTAGGTCCTTTTTAGGCCTTGATTTAAATAGATTTTGCACTTTTCCTTTCTGAAACAAACTTTTACTTCTGTACCTTTCCACAAAAGTCATAACCATGTTTAGATTGCCAGATTCTGGCCAGTCTATTGACTAGAGAGAATAGAGTGCACTTCTTTTCCTTGATTGATTATTAATGCAAGACAAGCAGTTTAAAGTGTCCCTTGAAGCACCAGAGTGATAAATGCTCACTTTTATTGACGTGTGTTAGCGAGGAAGGCCTGTGCAAACGTTAATGATATTGATTCTTTTGTATGGACTAGCTACAGTTAAATCACATGTGCCTTGTCACTTTTGTATCAGCAATTCCTCCTATGTTTGCAAGCTCAATATTTCAATGTGGAAGCATTTCTTTGCTGGTTCCTCTAGTGCATTTGTCATCCAAAAGACTAGCTGATTCTGTCTGACCCTTTACATTCTAACCATGATAGTACTGCAATTATAATTGATTGGAAGTAATAGCTGTCTCTT
Organism: Danio kyathit; assembly: GCA_903798195.1. Lineage (NCBI taxonomy): Eukaryota > Metazoa > Chordata > Actinopteri > Cypriniformes > Danionidae > Danio > Danio kyathit. The sequence goes on along the minus strand of LR812539.1, from coordinate 21,060,096 downwards.
AAACCGCCCATGTATTGTTATGGAGAGTTTGTGCGCTGTCCGTGGTGCTGAAACCAGTTATGCATTATAAATTGCATTCTGTTCAAAACTTTCCCCCAAGAATTGTACCAGATGCCAGTTATAGTAAGACCACCAATCTCCACATGCCACACACACTGCTGGAACCTTCCGGAAAACCTCTAGGCATCCTTTCTAAAAGGTCAGTTCTCAGTGGGAGTCATTAGTTTCAACAAGAACATTGAACATCATAATAGAGAAAACGCTTTGATGCACTTGAAATGTGTATTTGTGGTCATTAAGAGGCTACTTCAAATAAAAAAGCGCTTAGACTTTCTCAAAGGGATTCCAGGAACCTCAAGTGTGCTCTGAATTTTTGCAGCGATCATATTTTTAACAACATTGCCAAACACGGAAGCACCTGACATGAGAGATAAGCCACATTTCGAGCATGTTTCAATGTATAGGCGTATAGCTAGAAGCTCAGTTCCACTAATACCGCTTGTTTGACTCTTCCACATCCCCATGTTTGAGAATCTCTGTCGAGTTGTGTGCCAAGAGAAAATTAACATGAACAGTTTGCCGCCTTTCTGTATCATTGTTTCCCTCCTTCGCCCGGGGGAAAACTGGCACAGTTGAGCAGCGGGGTATAAATTCCTGCCACGCTGCCTTTCTTAAACAGAAGCTGGCAGAAGGGGGAGGCTGCTTCCTCCCAGTTAATCATATTGATCTGCATGAGTAAATGGACGGGCCTCTCCCTCGGGCTGAACATGACCTTCCGCTTGTCATGATGCTCTTGTTCTCATGTAACGCAGACATATTCTGACTGAAGACGCAACTGTCTGAATGGCCAGAATGGAGAGCGCTAGATGGGTTTTGATCATTTCAGCGCAGTATACCTTTGATATACCCTAAAATGCTCCCCAGGATATGCTAGCAGGCTGAGGTGTCTTATCTTTTTTCTAGCAGAAGGAAGAACATCTATTTTAGTTACAGTGAGGATTTCCTCCAGGCTCAGATGACCTTTATGATGTGTAAATGAACTCCGAGTGTTACCTGTTTTGCTCTTCTTTTGCTTTTTGGGTTATTTTTGGTGTTTCTTTAAGTTGGTGTGGATGAACACCAAAATAATACGCTTTTTACTGGAATTGTTGTGACAACTTGAAATGTCACCATGCAGTTAATATGGTAGTTGCGAAATATAACACATAGTGATCTTGCATCTGTGACCAGCTTCTCTCTAAAAATCTACTTTAACAACAACAACAAAAAAGTAAACAGCATGTATGTCAATGTGAAGTGTATTGCCACTACAAGCATAAGTTCTTTCTGAAAACATGTCTCATAGAATACACTGTGTATTTCAGAATTTCAACAAAACAGTACGGAAAAAGTTTTGAGTTTTAAGAATAGTGTTTCCCCCACAAGTCCAAACACATGCGCAATAGGTGAATTGGGTACGCTAAATTGTCCGTAGTGTATGTGTGTGAATGGGAGTGTATGGATATTTCCCAGTGATTGGGTTGCAGCTGGAAGGGCATCCGCTGCGTAAAACATATTTTGGATAAGTTGCTGGTTCATTAAGCTGTGGCAACCCCAGATTAATAAAGGAACTAAGCTGAAAAGAAAATGAACAAAATAAAAAGAATAGTGTTACTTTGGACCATAATTGTCCTAATATCTTGAAAGAAAAGGACCACTGACATGCAACACAATTAGAGTCAGTCAGAATTAAATGTGAATTTAATTTGGGAGCAATTGGATTTCAGAATGGTGTGAACAACTAAGCAGTTCAGTGTTGATATTTAAACTAAGCAAATGGCAACTGTTCTGTTCCTTGTTGTGGCTGTTTTTAGATTAAATAAATCAGGTTTTTATGAACGAGACAACTTTTTAGCGGACTTTCATTTTGGTGCACTCAAAAAAATAACTCATTGGATGAACGGGATTTCCATCCAATAAGTCTGTTTAGCACTAACTAGAAAAAACTATTTACAAAATGAAATGCAATTGAGTTGGTCCAACTTGATTTTATCAAATAAAGTTTAAATACATGTGTATTTTTTTTTAACTTGAACTCAAAGGTCTGGTAATATCATGTACAGTTGTAGTCAGAATTATTAACCCCCCTGAATTATTAGCCCCCCTGTTTATTTTTTTCCCCAATTTCTGTTTAAGGGAGAGAAGATTTTTTCAACACATTTCTAAACATAATAGTTTTAATAACTCATTTCTAATAACTGATTTATTTTATCTTTGCCATGATCACAGTAAATAATATTTTACTAGATATTTTTAAGACATTCTTTACAGCTTAAAGTGACATTTAAAGGCTTAACTAGGTTAATTAGGTTAACTAGGCAGGCTAGGGTAATTAGGCAAGTTATTTTATAACGATGGTTTGTTCTGTAGACTATCGAAAACAAATATAGCTTAAAGGGGCTAATAATTTTGACCTTAAAATGGTTTTAAAATTTTTTTTTATTCTATTCTTTTATTCTAGCCAAAATAAAACAAAGAAGACTTTCTCTAATAATTCTGTACATAATTCTTCGTACATTTCGAAGACTCTTAATTTTATTTGAAGTTATCCTAAATGAACCAAAAGAGCCATTTTAAGCATTTTTCATGAGTTACATATACAGTTGACTGAGACTGACCACAGAACTAATTTTAGGACAGTTATTGCTTACGGAGCAAAGCAAAAAACTGCATTTTTGCTAGTTAAGCTGCCAGCACCCAAAGCATGGGTGCTTCTGCAAGGTGGTAATCTCAAAACTCAAACCATTTCATGAAAATCTTCTAAATCTTCAAACTAAAGTGAAGATTAAACTCTAACAAGTCTTTCTCTTAACTTTAAACACCTAAGATTAATTTTATTATCAACATTTCCCTTTCTTAATTCAATCCCATGCAAAGCATGCTGGGAACTACAAATCCCCTAACCAGGTAGTTGGACCAACACAATTCCTTCATGTTGTCCCAACGCAAAACGCTTAAGTTAACTTAATGGTTTGTGAATTTAAGTGAACTGAACATAAAGCAAATAAACTGGCCAAAATAACCAGAATTGTGTTGTTTCAGCTCATTTTAAACAGGTAGTTTGAACAAGCAGCAGTAAACATTTTTTTGAGTGTAAAGACGAAAGATTGTCAATTGAAATCTGTACAGGGGTGTAGCAATATTTTGTGATGCACTAGTGTATCTTAATACTAAAATGCAACGGTTTGTATTGTGAACAGTGATGGTACACTCAGAAAATGACGTTTGCTTTTTGTTCAAACTACTTGTGTAAAATGAGCTGAATCAACACAATTTTTGAAGTTTTTTGCAACAACTTAATTGTTTAATGTTCAATCTACTTTTCTTTTACTTCAATCTGTAAAAATTAACAAGTTAACTTAAGTGTTTTTACAAATTTAAGCAGATTGAACATAAAACCATGGTGCGAACTATGGGGGAGCTTGGTTCCCCTAAATGAGGCATGGGCTCCCCTGAAAACATTATTTGTAAAATTTTGGGGGGTCTCAAATAATATTGACAATGTGTTATTTTGACGTGTGATTTCAGTATTGTGTAATGTGATCATGAATTATGTGTAAAAGTGCAAAAATATCATTCATTCATGCATGACGGCAATTTCCGCCTCACTTAAAAAAAAAGATAACTACACATGCTATTCTTGTCATGAACATCAAGGTGTGGAGGCGCTGAGAAGCGAAGTCCACTCATGTCAAAGACTGACAGCCAGATGCTTGGATATGGACGTCGAGACACTACTTATTCATTTTCCCATTTTCTTTCGTTTTATTTGCTTCATACAGTAGGCCAAAACAATGTTTAAACACTGTGACATTGCTGTAAACATGTTGGACAATTAAGCTGAAAGCAGGTAAACATAACAAAACTGGACCCCTTTCACAATTGTTTCTTTCATTTTCGAATTTGCGCTAATGTTTTACCGGAGTGAAAAGTGAGATCCCATGACATTCTATAGGCCCATGTAAAATAAAAAAGCATATGATGTCCTTGGTCCCATCATCTTGAACTTATAGAGTGAATAGAAAAATGATAGGCTACATGAAAGTTGGCTCCCCCAAAGGCCACGGTATAGTTTGAACACTGCATAAAACAATTAAGTTGTCCACCAAAAAACCTCAAGAATTGTGTTGATTCAGCTCATTTTAAATAAGCCATTTGAACAAGCAGCATTTAGATAGCAATTTGGCAAAAGAAATGGTAACGGAGCATTAAATTGTGCATAAGAATTGTGTCATATTATGTCTCTTTTAAAAAGATATTACTATAGAGTCGCCGTTGTTCCTGGACTGAAGTTTCAACTCGAAACGCCTCACAAAACATTTATCATACACACACATTTATTTTTGTTGCCTTTTTTGCTGAATGCCTCTTTTAGGTTTAAAGCAAATACATGTTTTTTAAGTGTGTGTCTCTTTAAATTAGGGATGCAACGATTAACCGGTTTCACTATTAACCGCGCTTTAATTTGTCACGGTTAATTAATCGTAAAGGCAAAACTGCAGCAACCAAACTCGCATTTAAGCACATTCAAGGCAGCATGATGATGAGAAATGTAACACAATGTTAGTATTATTGTCATCAGAGTAATCATTAATATTTTATAAATATTAGACATTATTTCGGAATTATTGCACAAATATCAATAAGTCATAATAGAATCCTGATTGATGTTCTTTTCAAATACAATAAATCTGTTAATATTCAATATGCAGGGGTGCTCATTCATTTTTGGTGGGTACTCCTAAATTTTTTCTGGTGCTCCTAAATGTTTGAAGTTGGGAGCACCTCTGCTACCAAGTAAAAAAAGTGAATTTCGAGCCTTGCATTAGACAAATTCTATTTTTTTTCATTCTCATTATTTTTTTTAAGTCTCATTATTTTCTCATTGTTCTGTCATTTATTTAAAGCGTAAAAATTATTTATGTTTAAATGTCAAAAATGTCACTTATTTTTGAGCACAAAGAGAAAAATTGGACTATTGTTTGTTTTTAATATTAGTATGTGATGTATTATTTGGTTACTGAGCAGCAATAAACAACACTCAAAAATATGAGGAGTTTTTATGTGATTTTTTAAACTAGTCATGTTTTGAAATTAATAAATGCATAATAATCGTGATAACCGTGAAACCGTAATTATTTCTCAGACTATAATCGTACAACCAAAATCTATAATCGTTGCATCCCTACTTGAAATGCATATAAGTTGCTTTCAAGAAGAGGGTGGTGCATTTACAGATTGTGCTGTGGATGCTCCAGCAACAACAAACAACAAGGCACCTGAATGCATTGTAATGTCTTGTCAGTTTAAACTCCTGATGGTTTTCTGAACACAGGCAAAAAAGACACAAAATGTGACATGCTAACTCTGTTTTGGCTTTAGCTTCTTTGATCCTTCCTGATGGTGGCTGACAGCTGGACGGACATCATTATTTCTCTACCTCTAAAATGCTTCATGTTTGTATGTCCAGTTAAATTTGTCTCTATATATCTCTCCAGAATCAGTGATAAAGTTTGATTGACCGTGCTGTTGTGGGTGACCTGTCCGCACTATCATTATAGACTATATTGAATGTTTGTTGTATGCTGTTTGCCATCTTTTGATTGGTTGGTTTATACGCACAGCCTTCAGTCTTGCTCTGAGAGCCCAAATGATCAATGGCTTTTCCTCATTTCTTTTCCTCAAGGGTGACCCCCATATAAGAGCAACTGTTAGTCGAGTCGATTGGATTTTAATGTTGTTGTGACTCTTGTGTAGACTGCCAGGCCGCCCCTGGCTCAGACTTGGAGAAGGTTGCCTCTTGCCTTTGTCCCGACACTGAGAGATGAATAAGACAGAAGTGTTTACAAGCTAACAGTCGAATCTCAGTTTAGAGCCAGGAAAGAAGATTCATCACTAAGCCACTGCCTCTAACTTTACATGTCCACTTGTGCTGAGAGTTTTGAGTTTGTTCATGGAGGATGAGCAGCAGGTTTGTTCAGGTCATTGTGATACTGACGACAGAATTGTGACAGAACTGTGCTCGCAGTGAGAGCATTAGTATGTTTAAAAAAAAACCTCAGCTTTATGTAAATGAGAGGTGAAAAATGGTGGGTGGCCAGAAGCTAGTCACTGTGAATTGAAAGCAGTGCCAACTGCTAAAAAAGAAATTGCCAGTAGTGCTGGAAGTGTTGTTGGATTTAGTTATTGAATCACAGTAGGGCTGCACGAAATTGGAAAAAACTAACATTGCGATATTTTGGTTTTCTGCAATTTATATATTGCAATTTGAATATAATTTCTTGTATAAGATGACTTAAACAACTCTACTTGGAAAGTATTCATCATTTAAGGGGAATACATCTGCATAAAACATACAAAATTATACAAAAATATACCAAATTAAATAAAGCACAGATGAAAACAATAGAACAAAGATAAATTAAGAACAAAGAAATTAAGTACACAGCGCTTCATAAATTTCGGTGGACTTTAACAGCACTGAGGTTCAGAAACACACTAATCAAATGCAAATTAACACTGTATTGACCTTATTCTTTAATGCGGAAGTGCGCTCATTTTTGCGATTGTTTTAGAACTTCCGATTCAGTTGCCTATGGGAGAAATGACTGGGAATAATAAACCAGAAAACGATCAAACTTCTCGCTCTACAAACAAGTGTTTGCATGATTATACATAAAAAGTAGAATAATATAATAACAAAATATCAGTTTGCAACATCAAGCAGCATAACGAGCTGTTTTTACCCTCTAAAAATGAATTGAAGTGAATGAGACCGGAAGTCTCGATCCAAAAAGATTCAAATGGCTGCGCCCGCTCGTACGCAGAGAATAAGGTGAATAGTCTTCATTGTATAAATAATCCAACAATTAATCTTTGTTAAAGTGGCAAACTTTCGAATTTATTGCAACCAATTTGCTTTAAATCTTATACATACCTGTCAACATTCAAATGTGAAAATAAGGGATATGCCCACCATAATAAGGGATCCCCCCCCTCCCTCCCCCCCCCCAAATAAAATCCCCTAATTACTAAATATTACTGAAATACCTAGAGCGGTTTTATTGTAAATAAACAGTTAAATGGTCAGTAATGTTTTATTATTATTATTATTATTATTTACAAAAAAAAAAAAAAAAAGTTTACATTAGCAGCAAATAAATTGCCAAACCGTTCAGCTTATTAAAATTAATAGCTATTATAAAGAAATAGAATAAAGTTATCAAATCTCATTAATCTTCTCTTCACTGTATAACTTACACATTCTGATTAAAGAGCAGCGAATGAATCTCATTTATTTGGATTTTTAATTTGATTGCATTAAATAACAGGTGTCACTTTAAAAATGCACACATCTAACATTATAATGAAAGCATTCAACTGCTTTTCTAACTTTTTTGCTCATTTAGGACAAAATTAGTTGTATTTGAAAAAAACCCCACCAAGATGTTATTATTATTATTAATTATTTGTATATGTCTGTTCAAACAGACGCAGTGGCGCAGTAGGTAGTGCTGTCACCTCACAGCAAGAATGTTGCTGGTTCGAGCCTTGGCTGGGTCAGTTGGGGTTTCTGTGTGGAGTTTGCATGTTCTTCCTGCGTTCGCATGGGTTTACTCCGGGTGCTTCGGTTTCCCCCACAGTCCAAAGACATGCGATACATGTGAATTGGGTAGGCTAAGTTGTCCGTAGTGTATGAGTGTGAATGAGTGTGTATGGATGTTTCCCAGAGATGGGTTGCAGCTGGAAGGGCATCCGCTGCGTAAAACATATGCTGGATAAGTTGGCGGTTCATTTCGCTGTGGTGACCCCGGATTAATAAAGGGACTAAGCCAAAAAGAAAATTAATGAATGAATGAATGTCTGTTCAAACACTCACCCAAAACACAGACTTTCACTCCGCTTCAAATCGCGTGTACAGAATCCGTTTGGGAAACAGTTACTATTTATCTCTATGGAGCGCGTCAGCTTACAGGGCGATGACACCTGTAATGAAAAGGAAGGGAATCCTGCCAATTTTATATTTATTTATTTAAGTGTTTTCATGCCTAAATAAAATGAAAAGAACAGAACAGACTCAAATTTATGGGAAAATATGGGAGAAAAACGGGAAAATACCTTTATGGGATGATAGCAGGATAGAACTCTAAAATATGGGAGAATCGGAAACGGGAAAAACGGGAGGGTTGACAGTTATGCTTATAGTCACAGGGCTTAAAAATACATTAAAATGAAAGTCTTTTGCACTATTAGAACATATTAGATTAGGTCAAGTTCTATTAATCTCAACATGACATTGCAGATCCTGCAATGTGACTATTGCAGATTTGCATATTGCAATGGTCAGCAACAATACTCAGGTAGACTGTTGCATTAGCACAATGCTCAATTAGTACTAATGGGCCCAAAGTGTTCCAAGAAAATGTCTCTCACACCATTACATCACCACCACCAGCCCGAACTGTTGATACAAGGCAAGATAGATCCATGCTTTCATGGTGTTGATGCCAAATTCCGACCCTACCATCTGAATGTCGCAGCAGAAATCAAAACTCATCAGACCAGGCACCATTTTTTCAATCTTCTATTGTCCAATTTTGGTGAGCCTGTGCAAATTGTAGCCTCAGTTTCCTGTTTTTAGCTGACAGGAGTGGCACCCGGTGTGGTCTTCTGCTGCTGTAGCCCATCTGCCTCAAGGTTGGAGGTGTTGTGCGTTCAGAAATGCTCTTCTGCATACCTCGGTTGTAACGAGTGGTTATTTGAGTTACTGTTGTCTTTCTACCAGCTGGAACCAGTCTGGCCATTCTCATCTGCCCTCCGGCATCAACAAGGCATTTGCGCCCACAGAACTGCCGCTCACTGGATATTTTCTCTTTTCCAGACCATTCTCCGTGAACCCTAGAGATGGTTGTGCGTGAAAATCCCAGTAGATCAGCAGTTTCTGAAATACTCAGACCACCCCCTCTGGCACCAACAACTATGCCCACGTTCAAAGTCACTTAAATAACCTTTATTCTCCATTCTAATGCACGGTTTGAACTGCCGCAGATCATTTTGACCATGCCTAAATGCATTGAGTTGCTGCCATGTGATTGGCTGATGTTGGACAGGTGTACCTTATAAAGTGGCCGGTGAGTGTTTTTGCACATTTACATAAGTAACTATTCAACAGTGGAAATCTGCAGATGTGGGCCTACTGATGATATACATTTCCACGCCCCTCCAACTATTTGCTGCTATTGAAAGTTAAGAGGAGGAGCTCAAAAATAAAACCCCGCCCCCCTACTCAATATTCAGTTTTAGTTGGAAATATATCATCATACTGAAATCAAAATACTTAATCCGCAGCAACATCTGTTTCACGTGGAATTTAAACTGAATATAAAGCTGCATATCACTTCTTCTCTCAGCCCTTGCTAATTGTCATACAGTAGATTCACTTTTTTTTAAATGATCTCTTGTTCATTATATAGCGATTGAGCAGGTGACTGACTGACCGTTGTATTCTTCATCTTGATTTAGCCTCTCCATAAAACGGAGAATATACACTGCCTTTCTCTGACAGACCTCATCAATTTGAGGCAGGCCAGGATTGATGCTCAGTCATTACACCCTGTTGGAGACCTGTTGATATATGGCGCACTGACTGTGGATCATTGGGCCACATTTCTGTGATTTCAAGACCCCCTCCCTACTCCCGCTCTTTCAGCACATGAAATCTTTGTGATATGCTGATCCCAGATCTGTCGCTTTTGTGTTTGTAAAATGACTCGGATAAATCACACACCTATAGCACCATGGTTTTAAGGCGCTGGGTTTGCTATGACAAAGGCTGTATATATATATATATATAATCTCTGGTTGTATTTTATCAGTATGTGTATTTGACTTTATAGACTTGACATTCTTTTTAAAGAGTGATGAAAGTTAGAACCTGCAGAATTTCAGTATTTATGAATGTACAGTACATCTCTCTATAATAAGATCTAGACATTTTAATGTTTTTTTTAGACATTTTAGGCTTTTTAAAAGGATACTTCACCCAAAACTGAAAGTTCTGTCATCATTTACTCATCCTCTACTTCCAGTTCCAAACCTGTGGTGTGTTTCCAATTTTCATTAGCCAACTAAGGTCGCAAGTTTCGTCATTACAAGCATAGTTCATTGATTTGGCAATTCCCAAATATATAGTTCCAACGAACATTCGCAAACTGCATCACAAACTAGTACGTTTTCAACTACACCTCTAGAGCTGTAGTTAAAAGCAGAGTTCCTGGTTGCGTTCTATTCTCATTTATCCTCCCTATGCCTTATTCCTGTCGAATGTTCCTACATTTAAACTTTGAATGGTTAAAAAAAAAACATTAAAATCATCTCTTTTAGGTTTGATTCTCTTAAAGTATTTTTACGGTTCCATTTTAGCAATCTTTAATTGCGTTCCCTTCATACAGTAGTGCATTTTGAAATCATTTCTGCCATTTACGCAGCCATGGCTCACGACGAAAGCTATAGGTGACCTATTATTTAAAAGCGGAATGTACGTTACGTCTCCAAAGCCTTTGAAAACAAAAAATATATATCATACGTTAATGGTTTTAATTTATAGTTATTTATTAAGAAATGTATCAGTACTGTATATGACATGGGCCTGTTGGTTAGAACATTTCTGCAGGCGTTTGAATGTGTCAAATTGTAAAAGTAAACTTTTCAAAAAAAAAATTTTTAATAAAATGAAAATATACTGTCACAGGCCACTTTATTAGGTACATCTGTCCAACTGCTCGTTAACGCAAATTTCTAATCAGCCAATCACATGGCAGCAACTCAACGCATTTAGGCATGTAGACATGGTCAAGATGATCTGCTGCAGCAACGGCTTGATACTATCATGTCAATATGGAGCTAAATCTCTGAGGAATATTTCCAGTACCTTGTTGAATCTGTGCCACAAAGGATTAAGGTAGTTTAATAATGCAAAAGAGGGTCCAACCCGATACTAGTAAGGTGAACCTAATAAAGTGGCTGGTTAATGTAAATAAATAACATCCTACTTATTAATAATTATTATTGTTATTGTTGTTGTTGTTGTTGTTGTTGTTGTTGTTGTTGTTGTTATTATTATTATTATTATTATTATTATTAATATTATTAATATTAAGTAGGTATTAAGTTTTTTCTTTTCTTAAAAGATAGCCTAGTGTAAATTACCACCAATAACGATTTTTAAATGAGATTAGAATATGTGTTAGCTAAGTGGTTTTATGTTTTAGAATAGAATTTGGAATATTGTCAATAATATTTGTAAGAAACACTGGCCCACTGTGCTCTTTACCTATATTTCAATTAATGTGGAAATCGAGTGCATGTTTTTACCAAAACTAATATTGGATTTTTTTAAAATGCGTGTGCGTGTAAAACAATATAATTTGCACAAAGAAATTATTATGTTTTTTTTTTTTCTATATTAGTTGTTACTCTGTTTAGACAGTCATTATGGACATTTTACGTTATAACTAATGTGGTTCAAATGATGGATCTGGGACCGAAAAGCCCCGGTTTTGGGAAACACTCATCCCTACATCATTCTTTTCCCAAATGACTTCCCATGACTTTCTTTTTTATGTTGAACACAAAGGTGGAATGTTGGAAAAAATATATATTTTCATAAAGTTTGAAAGACTTGAGCTTGAGTAAATGGTGAGGAAACCTTTTATGAGTCATTATCAATTTAAATTACTACACAAAACTTCACTTCCTTTTCTTTCTTTCTTTCTTTCTTTCTTTCTTTCTTTCTTTCTTTCACTGATTTGATGAGGCTCTGTCTCCTGTGTTGCGGAGAAGAATTTATGTATTTATTTTCAGATGAACATGGTGAGAAACATGCAGCACAAAATCCTCTGCAAAACTGCACCAGGAAATGAGTTTGAGCTTTAGTCTGGTTACACAATCCTTGTATAATATAGACTGAAATAATCAGCTGTTCTTGGTGAAAGGATTTTCAGGATCCCAAGACAGTCTGGATACAGAACAGAAGAGTTTTGAGAATCGAATCTTTCGTAGTGAAGCAAGCAAACAAACAAAAAAAAGGATTGTTTCCATACTAAACAAATGGATATATTATCACTGTCATATTTAACCCAAATGCTACCTATATGGCTTTTTTAAAAGATTAAATAATTAAATCCTTTCCATCCATCCATCCATCCATCCATCCACTCATCCAAAACTTGTTTGTTTTTTGCTTGATCCATCTATCCATCCATCCATCCATCCATCCAAAACTTGTTTTTTTTTGCTTGATCCATCCATTCATTCATCCATCCAAAACTTGTTTGTTTTTTGCTTTTCTCCATCCATCCATCCGTCCGTCCATCCATCCATCCATCCATCCATCCATCCATCCATCCACAATTCCCTCTTTCCCTTTGCTTTGGATAAGTGTCTGCATTTAAAATGTAAACATAAATCTGTTTGCTTGCAGTCTGGTATATTGTAAATAATATTGGTTTATTTACATATTTAAATACCGCAAACACATCTAAATCCTAGAATTATGTTTTTGCTTTGGATTTAAAGGGCACCTATGATGAAAATTTTTTTAGCTGTTTAGACAGAACTGTGTGTAGGTATAATGCGTTCACAGTCATATTGAATGAGTGCTGATCTATTATTACTATTATTATTCATTACATCATAAGTGATGTAAACACACTAAGTCGCTCTTTAAATTTTCTGAATCCAAATCTCAAATCCAGGCCCACCACAACATGGCGTAGAAGTGCAGTTTTCTCGTCCACCGAAATGATTGACAGCCACGTATTAACATGTCTCCATAATAACGCGTTTAATCATATCCACAAGACAGGACATGCGCAAAGCAACTGGGATTAAAAGATCTTAGCTCTCTGTGATCAGCAACACCTCTAGAATGATTTTTACAAGTTTAAAACATTTTTAAAACAGTTAATGTTTGTAATAAAGACAGTAAAAATGCTACGTAAAACATTACCACAGCCGAATAGTGTCAGTACAATTATAAAAGAAAAGGCTTCAATCCTGGTTCATGGACTTAAATCAGGTTTATTTTGTACATTAACATAATGGATGTCCATACAGCAGTGTATATTAACGTGTATCCTGCCACATTTGCTGTGCAAAAAAAGTGCAAAGCTAAATGTGTGTGCGATTTGGGGGAAAAATACATTTTTATTTTTTTATTTTTTTGACAGATATTGCGATTTGATTTGCGATTTAGATTTAATAGTCAAACTTCAGCTCAATAATCCGCAAGCCGTGGCATTATTCTGCGACAGCTCTTAAAAATGACCTGTTTTTGTTTGGGGTCTGTGACTTTGAAACCAAAATATTCCCATATTACCAATGCTGTTTTTCTTTGATATTAATTCGTCTATTAATGCTTTTGAAGGAGCAGATGCCATTATCTAGAGGGGTGAACCTACACTGGTCTCACGGTTTGGTTACGATTATCATGTCTTCGATTCAATTCGATATCTCAGTGCATCACGGTGCTTTGACGATGCTTTCCATACACAGTTTTATGTTTTCACAGCAATTCTCATTTTAAAATGTATAAATATATTTATATTTATATACGATTTGTAATACAATTTTGTCTTTTAATACAAACAGTCAGATATATAAACTGTACCTTTAAACAACACGAGCATTTATAGCAAATAAACAAAAATAAATATCCCGCTCTCTTTCGGAGGCTTGTCTAGCAAGTTCTTTCTTGAACACCCCTTTTTTCTTTCTTCTACACCCCTTTGATTGGTCACACGCTCAACAGAAAGGGCTGCGATTGGCTCTTGCGCGATGTTGCTCTTCACAGATGAGTGACACTTATAAAAGGCAGCGCCATCACAGCTGATCCATGATAGACGCGGTGGAGAAAACTCTGCAGACACGCTCGTCTTTATCCAGAAGTATCTTGTAACAGCCGAGAGGAGAGGAAAAGTCACGCCAGCAGGTCAAATGGGCCACAGTGAGAGAGAGAAATGGAGTTTACTTTCATTCTCTCAATCTCAGTGAAATAGGGGCTTCTGCTGTAAGTGTCAGTGAAAGACTGTCCAGCAAACACGCACGCAGTGAAATTGTGCACAGTTTCTGCGTTTTTTTGTTTTTTTTTTTAAGTAGTTGGAGTATTGTAAATACTCGCGCTCGCCTCCCTCGCCATAGTAAACTACAGCGACATAGCGCATATTTGATAAATGATGTCAGTACACAATAACCGGCTATGATCTATGAGATCGCTATCTCATAACAGCTCAAATTTCCAATATACAGAAAGGTATAATAAATAATCTGATCTGTATTTTGAGCTGAAACTGTACAGACACATTTTGGAGACACAAAACGCTTATATTAAATATTGAAAGAAGGGGAAAATAGGTGCCCTTTTAAGATGCTTTGGATAAGTATCTGCTTCAGAATGTAAACATAAATCTGTTTACTTGTAGTCTAGTATATTGTAAATAAAAATAGGTTTATTTACATATTTAAATACATCTAAATCCTAGAATTTAGTTTTTGCTTTGATTTTAATGGATTAAAAGTAAATGTGTTTACTTGCAGTCTGGTATATTGTAAAACAATATTGCTTTATTTACATATTTAAATAAATACATCTGTATCCTATCATTAAATTGTTGCTTTGGATAAGCGTCTCCATCTAAATGTACACATAAATGTGTTTCAGTCTGGTATATTATAAATAAATATTGGTTTATTTATATTTCAATAAATACTTTTAAATTATAGAATTAAGTTGTTGCTTTGGATAAGCATCTGCATTTAAATGAAGACAAATGTATTTACTTGCAGTCTGGTATATTGTAAAGAAATATTGGTTTATTTGCATATTTAAATGTGTACATCTGTATCCTAGAATTAAGTTGTTGCTGTTGCGTTTGGATGCTATGCACACAGGGGTAGTTCCAAATGCAGCTATATTATGAGAATGGTCAATCAGGCAGGGGTCAAAAACCAGCATAAAGAGTATAGTAGACAATCCAGAAGCGTAATCCAGAAACAGGCGAAAGGTTCAGGGCGGGCAGCAAAGGGTCAAAACATGATAAACAGTCCAAGGTCAAAAACACAGGAAACAAAGAGAAACGCTTGCATACGGACAGCAACAGCTTAACAATACTCAGCAACATGTGTATGGAACAGAGGCAAGGTTTCCGCTACATTCATTCATCCGTGGCGGGCCGCCACGCCAAAATTCATCCCGCCACGGCTACATTACAACTTCTCATTTAAAACATTTAGTCGTGTTTTTTTATAGCGGATTATAATTGCACCAAAACATATTAGAGGTAAACAGCGCAAACATTTCTGTAACCGTAGTAGTGCTGTGCGCTATTCGTTCAACCCTTTAAGGTGACATACTGACTGACTCTCTGACAGACTGACTGACAGGTGCGTGCATCCAGCAAACACGGCGTAGCTTTCAGTTAAGATGAACACAGTTTCCATAAGTATACTTTATTGATAAAGCTCAATGGCTCTGCATACAAAGACTTTATCTTGCTGGAGTTTATAGCCTTTTCGCTTTACTTCAGGACGCGTTAATGTCGGAAAACGCACAAAAACGCACTAAATCTCGCTTCAGCAGCGCTTACTGGAGAGCGCACAAGAAGATCTGCACTTGAACATGTAAATTTGAGTGCGTGCAAGAAGTTCTGTGCACGAACAGAAGAAATCGGCGCGTAAGCAAAGAGATTCGCATGCTCGTATTACATGAATGCTATCTCGACTTGTAATACTGCGTGTAATATTTGTCTTTGAAATAGTTGGCAGATCTGTTTAAAAAAAGTCCTGCCGCCACAGCTGGAAAAAATCCTAGAGGAAACACTGAGAGGGGTTGAAATAGTCTAAATAATCAATCTGTGAGCAGCTTCAGCTGTGAGAGTGTAATCAGTCAGTATCTGGAACCGGTTGTGTTTGTGTGTTGCATGACTGGGTGTTGTAGTCCATAACATGGCGGATTTGTAGTTCATGTGAGTGTGAATGTTTTCCAGCGGTCTCTAGTGGTTAGATCGCTGGTAATCGTGACCGTTGCGCTGGATAAGCTTGGCATCCAAATGTAAACAAATTTATTTACTTACTGTCTGGTATATTGTAAATAAATATTGGTCTATTTAAATAGTTAAATAAGTACATCTTAATCCTAGAATTAAGTTGCTGATTTGGGTTTAAGTTGCTTTGGATAAGCATCTGCACCTAAATGTAAACTTAAATGTGTTCACTTGAAGCCGGGTTATTGTAAATAAATATTGGTTTATTTGCATATTTAAATATGTACATCTGTGTCCTAGAATTAAGTTGTTGATTTGGGTTAAAGTTGTATTGCATAAGCGCCTGCACCTAAATGTAAACTTAAATGTGTTCACTTGCAGTCTGGTATATTGTAAATAAATATTGGTTTATTTACATAGTTAAATGAATACGTCTGTATCCTAGAATTAAGTTGTTGCTTTGAATAAACGTCTAAATGTAGGGATACATTTATTTACTTGCAGTCTGATATATTGTAAATAAATATTGGTTTATTTACTTTATTTAAATAAATATGTCTGTATCCTAGAATTAAGTTGTTGCTTTGGTTTTAACTTGCTTTGGATAAGCGTCTGCATCTAAATATAAACATGAATGTATTTACGTGCAGTCTGGTATATTGAAAATAAATGTTGGTTTGTTTACATACTTAAATAAATTAGCCTCTAATTAAGTTGTTGTTTTGGGTAAGTGTCTGCATCTAAATGTAAACGTAAATATGTTTACTTACAGTCTGGATGGTTCTTACCATGTATATTGCAAAAAGAAGATTTAATATACCAACGGGATACACAGTGTTTACAACTTGCATCTGCTCTCTAGTGACTTGTTCTTTTTGCGTTTGCAATATGATTAGCTACAAGCTTCCACTGCTCAATATGGCTAATTAACTAGACTCTCGCCCTGTTTTGCTTTTCATCTCTTCTGTCCTCTTTTGAGCCTTAAAGGAAGACCTGAGCATGTCATTTAATACGTTTGAGCCTGAACCCTCCCCCCGTCGCTCATTGTCCCGTCTGGACCCACACCATCTGTTGCACAAGCTCCTGTATCTGCAGTATGACTCTGTATTCTTATGAGACTGAATGAATGAATGAATTTAGCGCATTTACGTCTTTAATGAAACGGTGCAGTATTGATGATATGCAGATTCTTTCCCATTGGCCGGAGTCCTTGCGTTGGCTTCTGATTGGCTCACACCTGCGTCATGGACTCCAGTTGGTAAATAATTAAAGAAGCTCCTCCTTGCATCAACACTACACTACTAAAGTCGGTAGAGGAAACCAGAAAAGTGTGCAGGGATGTAGATAGTGTTACAGGAAAACCCAGGTGTCTGTTATCTGTACAAAAGTATTTAATTTATTAATCTAATCAAACATTTATTCGAAGTATTCATCTTTTTAAATGTTTATTTAATTTATTTACCGATTTGTTGTTGAACTGAAGTAACTTTACTGAATTATACATGAATCTAAATTAAATCTCCATAATTCATTTATTTTGTTATGTTATTAATTGTACTTTGACCATATAAACATCAGCAACTGCAATACAGTTAAAATTTTGCTCACCTTTGAATATTGTTTTTTTTCCTCCCTGAATACAGATACACACAGACAAGGGTTATTTATTTATTTGTTTGTTTGTTTATTTGTTTGTTTGTGTTCTTCTTCTTTTTCTTCTTTATTAGGATTAATTTAAGATAATAATAATAATAATAATATGAATTATTTATTGTAATTTATATGTCAGGAGTAATTAAATTACTTAATAATAATAATAATAATAATAATAATAATAATAATAATAATAATAATTATTATTATTATTATTATTATTATTATTATTATTATTATTCATTCATTCATTTTCATTTATAATTTCTTTATTAATCTGGGGTCACCACAGCGGAATAAACCGCCAACTTATCTAGCATATGTTTTACACAGCGAATGCCCTTCCAGCCGCAACGCATCACTACGAAACATCCATACACACTCATTCAGACACACACTCACTACTGTCAATTTTAGCATACCCAATTCACCTGTACCGCATGTCTTTAAACTTGTGGGGGAAACCGGAGCACCCGGAGGAAACCCACGCGAACACAGTGAGAACATGCAAACTCCACACAGAAACGCCAACTGACCCAGCCTAGGCTCAACCAGCGACCTCCTTGCTGAAAGGAGAACGTGTTACCCACTGCTTATTATTATCATTATTATTATTATTACTGTATGCCAGGATTAATTTACATAATTTAATAACAATAGTAGTAGTACTAATAATAATAATAATAGCATTTTTTTATAATATTGTTTTTTATTATTATTATTATTATTATTATTATTATTATTATTATTATTATTATTATTATTATTATTAATATTATTATTAATATTCATTACATCAATAAATTTTTATATATATATATATATATATGAGCAATTCCATGCAAATGTCAACCTTGCCATGAAAAAAATTTAGTTTTCACCAAAGTAGAGAAATTGTTTCTACATTTTTTGTGTAAGCAAGTATTTTACAGTACTTTAAATCTACTCATAAATGTATCTGTCAATGTTTAAAACTATTATGTTTAATTTTCCAAAATCACACAAGTGGCAATTTCACAGGTGTCACATCCATAACGACACTTTTTCCTCATAAATGCAAAAAATATTAAATAAAATAAGATTAATCATGTTTGTTCTTTAGTGAGCCGACTCATATCTGTTTGATTAGCATTGTTCCTTTTGGGTTGTGCAGTTTAATTGACAGACTTTCTACAAAGTATATTGTAGACTGAAAACTCACAAACTTTTTTGTCACATCCATAACACATGTTTATTTTCCTCATTGAAAGTATAAAAAATGTTTACAGATTGATATTTTTCTGGTCCCTTAACTCTGTGGTCAGTTGTTCTGGAAAATATAAACAGATGTGTCAATATAATGTTAACGTATACTTTCTATGCGTATTTATGTTTTAAGATTTTACTGCAAATGTCACATCCATAACGCTGGAATTGCTCATATATATATATATATATATATATATATATATATATATATATATATATATATATATATATATATATATATATATATATATATATATATATATAATAGGAATTATTTATTGTTATTATATGTCAGAATACAAATAATAATAACAACAACAACAATAATAATAATACTTATTATAAATAACAATAATAATAGTAATAATAATAACAACAACAACAATAATAATACTTATTATAAATCATAATATTAATAATAATAATAAATATTATTATTATTATTATATATTATTATTTAATTCATTTAATCATTTTCTTTTCAGCTTAGTCCATTTGTTAATCAGCGGTCGCCACAGTGGAATAAACCGCCAACTTATCCAGCATATGTTTTACACAGTGGATGCCCTTCCAGCTGCAATCCATCACTGGGAAACACTCATTCACTATCATTTACACACATACACTATGGCCAATTTAGCTTAACCAAGTCACCTATAGCACACACCAACATGGTGAGAACATGCATTTATATTTCTTAAGTTATAGCATAAATAATACTATATAAAAAATCTATATAAAACTTTATAAATGCATGGCTAATCTCCTTGCCCGCTCTCTATCCCTCCTGATTTTTATTTCACTTGATTAGACTTGACTTGATTATTATTTTAGCTGCACACATGCCTGGAATTTAAAATCTATTTGTTCAGCATTAAACACCCTCTTCATCTTTTAAAGGCATTGTTACACGCACACACATACAGCACACATATGCATACATCTTCACGCTTGACTACACAGTTATGCGCACATGAGCATAAACTGGAGTTCATCCACCTATAGGTTTTATAGAATATTTTTATTGATCCCAATGACATTTTTTAGGACGTGCACAGTACTCCGCCCCAGGCCAAAACTCCATCATGTGTGTGATAAACACAGCCTGAATTTTACTGCATGAATGTGTGTGTTCGAGAGGACACTGGAAATGAGAGAGCACAACATGAGTCGTCAGCATGTGGGTTTGTTTTGTTTGTTCCGTCTGGTTTTTAGTCTTATGTGACTCTCTAATGACTGGTCTGTTTGTGGAATATAGCAGCTAAAGTAACAGTGTGAACTTTGCCGCTGAGACTTTCTGTTGGATAAAAAGCCATTAAATGGGTAAATGGCCATCAGCGTCTGAGTGAACTTCACACTGAGCCTTAGTCGATGTGTATGAGACTCCTCTACAGATGTGAACCGCTCTTAGCCAGACTGCCAACAATTGCCAATTGGCCTATCAGTAGATCCACATGCAAAATTTGCACCCACAGAAATCTGCATATTTCCTTAGATTTTTGAGCACATTATTTATCTATTCTATTCTATTCATTTATCGAATCTATTAATTTACTTTTGTAAATGTGTGTAAAATATATATCGTCATCTTGGAATTATAAGGTTCTATCTGCGTTCTGAATGATTTTGAAATATTGAGCTTCAAAGTTTTTGTATTCCATAGCAAACAGTGTGTAACATTTGTTTTTTTTTTTAAATAAAAGCCTTAATGTAAACAACTTATAAAAAAAAAAACATCCCATAATGTAAATAAGTTGTCGTTTAATAAGAATGTCAATAACTCGATTTTGACAAAAATGTCAGATAGAACCATATAAATCTAAGGTGACAATATTTATTCAGTTTTTATGTGAATTTATTAGTGCTGTGCAAAAATTAATTGCAATAAATTGCATCTAAAATAAAAGTTTGTTTTGAAATAATATATGCAACATGAGCTTATTCTGAAAACTTATATACCCTATATACAGTTGAAGTCAGAATTATTAGCCCCTCTTTGAATTATTTTTTCTTTTTTAAATATTTCCCAAATGATGTTTAACAGAGCAATTAAATTTTCACAGTATGTCTGATAATACTTTTTCTTCTGGAGAAAGCCTTATTTATTTTATTTCGGCTAGAATAAAAGTTTAAAAAAAATTTTAAAATCATTTTAAGGTCTGAATTATTAGCCCCTTTAAGCTAATTTTATTTTCGATCTACAGAACAAACCATCGTTTTACAATAACTTGCCTAATTACGCTAACCTGCTTAGTTAACCTAGTTAAGCCTTTAAATGTCACTTTAAGCTGTATAGAAGTGTCTTGAAAAATATCTAGTAAAATATTATTTACTGTCATCATGGCAAAGATAAAAGAAATATGTTATTAGAAATCAGTTAATAAAACTATTATGATTAGAAATGTGTTAAAAAAAATCTTCTCTCCATTAAACAGAAATTGGGGGGAAAAATGAACAGGGGGGCTAATAATTCTGACTTCAACTGTATATATATCTGGAGATCGCGAATTATGTAGCCAGAAGTACGTATGGCTGCATTTTGTCTTTAAAACAAACGCTAAGGGGTGGTATGACGCCGTTCCTTCTCGCACTTACCAGCTGACCGCTCACCTCCATATGGACGGCTTTCCCGCTGTCACCAGTTTGTCCAGTTAGCTCGGCATGTATGTTTGTGGACTTGAGACGCAAAGAGAAGTTGACCATGATAACGGGGTTCGAGTCTGGCTTCCAGAAAGCAGGTAAGACAAAAACAAAAAAGAAAACAAAAGACATAAACAAGTGAATAACGGGGTGAGAATATGGTGAAATCTGAAAACATGGTAAAAATCAGGCAAGTGCTTTTCTTTTTGGATTTCTTTTTGAAACTGTCGATTGGGTTTATGAAAGTGGGTGGGCGAGTCAATCGGTGCTTTTGAAAACACTATTGGTTGGGTTTAGGGAAGGACGAGGGTGGGTCAGTGGATTTAAGTCATGAAGTCAGGTAGGCAGTCGACAGCAGCCTGGATTTTCACGTGAACAGCAGGCGCGAATGGCACTCGCGAGAGAAATTTGAGATCTGAAAAAGCGTACACAGCGGCCTCTGGTGGATTCGCGAAAACAATAACTGCAAAAAATCGTAGCTCCTGGGACATATTTGGCACTCTCCAGAAATGTATATAGAGGTACATTTTCAGAATGAGCCAGGGTTTAAGTTAGCCTTCACTCAATTTTGGGGATTTACACCTACCTAACTTTAAACAGTAACAGTTCCTGACTCCAGTAAGCTACAAACACAAACTGGGTATCATTGGAAAGAAGACACTTTGAGCTTTACTGTGGTAAAAGGGGAAGTTATATTTAAAAAATATAAAAAGTTATACATTATGAAGTTATGAGAAACTTTTTTTGTATTGTGTTCAATATTTGTTTTTCCATATACAAACACAGGAAAACATTAATGTAATGTCCTAGAAAAAATATGACTTGAAAGCCAAGTGTCTCATGAGTTTACATTTCAAAAATAAACAAGCGGTCTAATAATTCAGGGGGGCTAATAATTCTGACTTTTAACTGTACAGTATATTCATTCATTCATTCATTTTCTTGTCGGCTTTGTCCCTTGCGGGGTCGCCACAGCGGAATGAACCGCCCTGTACAGTATATTTAGATATAAAATGTATATGTGTACAATACAAATTATATATAAATTAAAATATCTACAGTATGTCTATATAAAAATGGTCTTGTTTCTATGTATGTAAGTGTATCAGGTATACATAAAAATTATATATAATACATACCCATTTATTATGTGAAAACACTTTTATTTTGAATGGTATTAATCTTGATTAATCTTTGCACAGCACTTTAATTTAGATAATATTATTGAATATGCAAATACTTAGATAATTTATGTACAATGCAATTTGTAACGTAACATGTTCTGTCTTTTAGTGGATGCAATATATGAGAAACCTGTTGTAGCTTTGTAGCTTTGTGTGTGTGTGTTTTCAGCTAATACACTCTCAAAATCATTCTGCATAAATCCACAGATTATTCATTCATTAATTTTCCTTTGGCTTAGTCCGTTATTTAACAGGGGTCGCCACAGTGGAATGAACCGCCAACTTATCCAGCATATGTTTTATGCAGCGGATGCCCTTCCAGTACTGGGAAACGTCCATACACACTCATTCACACACGTACACTACGGACAATTTAGTTAATTCAATTCACCTATAGCGCATGTCTTTGGACTGTGGGGGGAAACCGTAGCACCCGGAGGAAACCCACGCCAACACGGGGAGAACATGCAAACTCCACACAGAAATGCACAGAAGAGTAACATTAATTTTGGATGAAACACATAAGCAAACACACAATATCAATGAGAAAATAAAATACCATGACTATATATATAACTAAATATAAACTATATTTATAACTAAATGCAATAAAGTGTGTTTTGTTTACAAAAGATAGTGATAATAAGTGCAAAAATAAGCATTTATATTACAATAAATATTTAAAAAATATGTTAAAAATTACAGGTAACAAACGGGACACAAAATGTTTAAACTGGTAGATGGGAGAGTTGAACAATGGAAATACAATAGAAATAAAGAAAACAAAACAATATTCTAATGGCCCATACTCTACCCTATTCTACCCAAAAAGTTCTATTCAAGCCATCTTGTTAAACTGTTTTCGAATCACAATATTTAAACGCAGAAAAATAAAATATCGCAAAGTCCCATTTTTCCAATATTGTGCAGCCCTAATTCAGATTAACCATCATCTCTCAGTCTATAGCTATAGAGTGTATTGAGAGCAGATATGATTTCTGATGTGTTGGACTGGTTTATAGCTGGCACTGTTCTCCAGATGCATCTGCTAATTGACTCTGCCGTTCTGTGGTTTATTTTCATGCTAGTTCGGGTCACTGGGCTCATGAGCGCAGTGACCAGTTTGTCCATACACAGCAGTGAAATACACATTACCCTTGTTCTGTTTTTTTTTAATTGATGCCTTTTATGAGATGTTTGTTTACTAGAGCTGTCTGTGTCACATTTGCGTATTCTGTCGGCAAACTTTATTGTGGTCTTGGACAAATATAATAAAAATCTAAAAAAAAAATAATAATATTGGATTACAAAAACAAATGAAAAAATGTTTATTAACAGATAATTTTAATATTGTATTTTTTTTTTAAATGTGCAAGTAACCTTGAAGAAACCTTCAAGTACTTTTTTAAAGATTTTGACACATTTGTGCTTGTTGAGCATCAGTTAAGACAACGTTAGCACCGGTTAGCTTTAACTGTGGGGAAATCTGGATAATTTTGAGCTTCATTCATTCATTGTCTTTTCAGCTTAGTCCCTTTATTCGCCACAGCGTAATGAACCGCCAACTAATCCAGTACATGTTTTACGCAGCGAATGCCCTTTCAGCCACAACCCAACACTGGGAAACACCCACACACACACACACACACACACACACACACACACACACACACATACACTATGGCCAATTTAGCTTATTCAATTCACCTGTACCGCATGTCTTTGGACTGTGGGGGAAACCGGAGCACCTGGAGGAAACCCACACAAACACATGGAGAACATGCAAACTCCACACAGAAATGCCAACTGACCCAGCTGGGGCTCGAACCAGCAAGCTTCTTGCTAATTATGAGCTTTTGTCAGCTAATTTCATCTTCCGGGTTTAAAATAATTTTGGGGGTGGGATCAAAATCAGTGATGTAACGCTATCTGCCTGTCCAGTGATGATGCGTCGGTTTTGCATTATTATTCATAGACAAGACCATGCAGTATTAAAAGCACAGGTTAGAAAGCAAAATTTCAGCTGAATAAAATAATATGATGCAATTTCTTTATGGTGCTACGTTCTTTTCCATTATTTGTCCATATTGGATATTTCATTGCACATACAAATGCTGATTTGTACAATTTGTGCTATTATATTATGCTTGCAGTCCTCCGAGGCCCACTTAAAGGTACCTCTTTAAAATAAAAATACACTGTCTATTAAAATATTTTACTGTTAAAGTGTAATGAGTATTTAGCAAATCTCTAAATGAATATTTGTTCATAACATTGATTTTTGTATTCCCATATAATTCAGTTGTAGCCTTTTCAACAATTTTCATTTAAAATTTCAAAATTAAATATTAATATTAGTAATACTTTATTTGGAATTTTTTTATATTTCAGTGTTAGCCTTTAAAACAATTGTTTTTATTTTCATTACGATTCAATTCGAAGACATATTAAATATTAATAATTATTTCTGATATAATGTTGTTGTTCATAAATTCAGGTTTATGATTTTAAAAAAAATTTAGTTTTATATTCATTCATTCATTTTCATCCGCTTTTCCATGGCCGGGTCACGGAGGCTGCAGTCTCAGGAGGCAAGCCTAGACTTCCCTCTCCCCAGACACTTCCTCCAGCTCCTCTGGGGGTATCCCAAGGTGTTCCCAGGCCAGCCGGGAGACATAGTCCCTCCAGCGTGTCCTGGGTCTTCCCAGAGGCCTTCTCCCATTGGGACATGCCTGGAACACCTCTTTAGGAGTGATCTAAAACAGATGCCCGAGCCACCTCAGCTGGCTTCTCTCTATTCTGAGCTCCTCCCGGGTGACAGAGCTCCTCACCCTATCTATAAGGGTGCGCCCTGCCACCCTGCGAAGGAAACTCATTTCGGCTGCTTGTATCTGAGATCTTGTCCTTTCGCTCATGACCAAAGCTCAAAATCAAGAGCTTTGCATTCAAGAGCTCCTTCTTCACCACAGTGGATCGGTACACCGACCGCATTACTGCTGCCACTGCACCGATCCACCTGTCAATCTTACATTCCATCCTTCCCTCACTCATGAACAAAACCCCAAGATACTTGAACTCCGAAAGTCCTTTTGTTGTAGATTTAGTTTAGACATGTTAAACATTAATTTTATATTTTTAAGTTTTAGTGTTGTTGTGGTGCCTAAATTAGTTCTTAGAATTTGAAATAAAAAGTGTTTTATTTAAAATGTATTTAATATTAAATATAAATAATATTGTTATGATGTCTCAACTTGTCTACATACTCGACATGTAAATCAACTAATTATTAATTCATTCATTCATTCATTCATTCAGTTCTTTTTTTTCAGTCACTGGTGCATTTTTAATTTGAGGAACTTTGTGGTGCAGCTAAAAAATACAAACCTTTGGTTTATGTAAGGAATTTTAAACCACGTGAGATATTTTAAATGAACATTGACTCATTTGACTATTACGGAGACCCGGAAGGGACGTGATGGTGGGGAAAAAATGGGTTGGAGAAGAAAAAAAACAGTGATAGTGATAGGAAAACATATATATATATATATATATATTTTTTTTAAGTTTTTGCGTTTCCTCGATGTTCCCAAAGATGTTTTACGAGGCAATGCAAAGATTTTTTGTGTTCCCTCGCAAAACTGTTTTTCCACAAACACTTCCTGTTCACTTCATGCATGTCAACCCTCCCTGGATTCTCCCGTATTTTACCATTCTGTTCTGCTATCATCCTATCATTAAGTATTTTCCCATATTTCTCATGTGTTGAATCTTGAATGCTTGCTGAAATTAATCTAAAAATGTCTGCATTCACTTTCCATTAAAGCTGTGCGTCGATCATCCCTTCATATGCAACCTCTGAATCAGCGAATGCATGTATGAGCCAATGACTGGTATAAGCGCTGACTGACAGATGCGCTCCGTATGATAAACTGATCCCAGATCAGCTTCTGTACATGCCATTTTAAAGAGGAGCGAAAGTGCAGGACACTTTGGGATATTCGGGTGTATGTTTAAACAAGACAAATACTCTTAATGATATGTAAACGTGTCCTTCCTGCGTGCTTTTTTTTAAACGCAGCTAATATTCTCTGTAATATAATGGAATACTTTCATTATAGATCTGTGCATTCTTACAGTGACACCTCTGTTATCAAACAAAACAAAACAAGAGATTAATTTGCTGCTCTTCACTTGTTTGATAACAGAGGTGTCACTTTAAATGGTGTGTACAGAAGCTGATCTGGGATCAGTTTATCATACGGAGCGCGTCCGTATACATCTGATTCAGAGGTTGCATATGAAGGAGGACGATCGACGCACATTTTTAATGGAAAGAAAGTGAATGCAGACATTTTTATATTCATTTCAACATGCTTTCAAGAATACAAATACCTGAGAAATATGGGAAAAGACTTAATAATAAGATGATAGCGGGATAGAATAGTAAAATACAGGAGAATCCCGGCAAAAACCGGAGGGTTGACATGTATGAAGTGAACAGGAAGTGTTTGTGGAACAACAGTTTTGTGAGGGAACGCAAAAACTTTAAATTATGTATTTTCCCATCACTGTTTTTTTCTCCCTCTCATTTTTTTTTCTCCCCCTCAATTTTTTTTTCTTCCACCCAGTTTTTTTTCTCTTCTACCTAGTTTTTTTCCCCACCATCATGTCCCTTCCGGGTCTTCGTAGTGCATAGCTGTGATGGGTCGAATGTTCATCCAGATTTAAGGAATGTGTCCTTGTAATTTGTTAATGTGCTGTTCTAGTATAGAAAAATATTTAAAGCTGTCCTGCTCAGACCCGCTTTGTCATCTTATTGAAAAGAAACTGGCAGTTTTGAAAGCGCGCACATCTATCGAGATAAGAAGCACGTCATATTGTTTGGTCACCGAAGATTTAGATTTGGAGAGATAATTAAGATGTTTCAGGAGGATTATTAAAATCACACTTTACTGAGAATGTACCTTCAAAAGGACTCTATTTAATTCCCCAAACACGGGCCCATATGAGGAAATGAATGAGAGGAAAGAGGTCAGAGGCATATGGAGATATTAATGTGTGCAGGGTCACGAAGGGCTGCGACGTTTTATTAGAACTCCCCTGGATTATGATGGAGCGACAGGAGCTGCCATACAGGAGGACTTAAGTCCACACCGGCTACGGATAATTGATTCCCATCTGAGATTTATGTTTCTGCGAATGTCCAGAAAAATGAGTTTGTTCGTGGATATGATGTCAGCCTTCGGATCAGTGTCAGAGGGAGATCTTTCATTCCATTATAAAGAAGCTCAGGCCTCACCAGTGTTGTGGAACACTGCATCCTGAAGCATGGACTAGGGCTGAACGATGCTTGGAAAATATGTGTTATGCGATATTGCTGTTGAGAATTGCGACCGTGATCATTTTTGCGATATAACATTTTCCTATACACTACCTGACAAAAGTCTTGTTGCCTATGCAAGTTTTAGGAACAACAAATAATAACTTGACTTCTAGTTGATCATTTGGTATCAGAAATGGCTTATATGAAAGGCAAAGGCCTCTAGATTACGCTTATTTTACCATAATAAAATATGATCATGCCTTGATTTTTAATTATTTAATTAGGACCGTAAGGACTAACTTCGCTGAGACAAAAGTAGTGTCACTTAACAGAAATAAAGTACAGTATCGAATATAAAGTTATGGTGCAGTGGGAAAAGAGTTAATATTGTGTATGACTCCCATGAGTTTAGACGACTGCATCCATACATCTTTGACTCCAATAACTTATTAATAAAGTCATTTGGAATGGCAAAGAAAGCGTTCTTGCAGAGTTCATCAAAATTCTTTGGATTCATCTTCAATGCCTCTTTCATCTTACCCCAGACATACTCAATAATGTTCATGTCTGGTGACTGGGCTGGCCAATCCTGGAGCACCTTGACCTTCTTTGCTTTTAGGAACTTTGATGTGGAAGCTGAAGTATGAAATGGAGCGCTATCCTGCTGAAGAATTTGCCCTCTCCTGTGGTTTGTAATGTAATGGGCAGCACAAATGTCTTGATCCCTCAGGCTGTTGATGTTGCCATCCACTCTGCAGATCTCTCGCACATCCCCATACTGAATGTAACCCCAAACCATGATTTTTCCTTCACCAAACTTGACTGATTTCAATGAGAATCTAATGTCCATGCAGGTTTCAGTAGGTCTTCTGCGGTTTTTTTTTTTTTTTTTTTGATGATTAGGGTGCAGTTCAACAGATGATTCATCAGAAAAATTGACCTTCTGCCACTTTTTCAAACAATCAACTAGAAGTCAAGTTAAAACTGTGATCGACGACAATACTTTTGTCAGGTAGTGTAGAGTAAAGCTATTTTTTATTTGTTTTTTTGTTTTTTTAAATAAAAAGAAAATAATGTATTGCTAATTCTAAAATAAACAGGTAATAGTGGATATTTTTCTGATCTAGTACATTTCTGATCTAAAAATCTGTCAAGGTGCAAACATTTAGACAGCATAGAAGAGCCAGGATAAATACTCAGATTGTGTTCCTCTGACAAAAGAATGTCATATACACCAAGGATGGCTAAATTACAGGAAATTTTTCATTTTAGGGTGAACTATTAATTTAAGGAAGATAATCTATAATAAAATCCCCTTCATATGTCATTAGGAGAGCCAAATCTGAATGGTAGAGAAAGGTTTAGCAAAACAAAAGTTACTGGTTTATCCTGTTTTCAAAATTTCTCAGTTGGTAGGTGCACCAGGGACTCGATTATAGCACTTAAATACAGAAAAGGTCAGATTTTTATGATATGTCCCCTTTAAAGGTCTCACATCAGGGAAAATATTGGCATCTGGGGAATTTTCTGGCTGGAGGAGGCCAGGGCAGTGGGTGGTGGGGATTTGTGATTGAAGGGCGCTTTAATGAAAGAGCATGGATTTGATAGGTGATATAATTGTTCTGCCACTCAGGATCAGTGGAAGTCATGCTCATATGTTGCTTATGAGCGACGTGAGTTACTGACAGATACAGACTGGTGATACTGTGATCTGACTGATCCAGTCAAATGAACAACTGTCACATGTGGTGGATAAAAGGTTTTGAAGGTTCACACTGTGATTTATTTATTTTTTATTCTTATTATTAGTAATGCATCATGACTGAATTTGCAATGTTATGCGATTTTCATGCAATGATTATCATCTCAAAAAATATCAGGCTTTAACTGTATTAAAACGGATGTAATTATTATAATTATCAGCAACAATGACCCTTAAATAAATGAAAACAAACAGAGTCTCTTAGTTGAGCAAATGCTTTACAAATTAATTTGAATCCATTTCATGCAAGTATGATTCTCCCTTTTGAAAAGAAAATATAATTAGTTAAGCTAAACAAAGCTGCACATCTCCCATTAAAAATAGATTAAAAAAAAAATAAAAATAAATAAATAAAAAAAAAACAAAAAAAAAACACACACACACACACACACATATATATATATATATATATATATATATATATATATATATATATATATATATATATATATATATATATATATATATATATATATATATATATATATATAGCATCGAAATAGACAAGAATAAACCAAGTTGTTCATATTAAACGGCACAAATACATAAATATTAATATATAGTATGTTATCAAAAAAGTGATATTAATCATATGATCACCTAAAAGGGTGGTTCAGAGTGTATTTTTAATGCTTGGTTGTGTTTATAAGATGCAAAGCAATGTGTGCTAATCCTTCTTTTGTAAAAAATCACGTTATATACAGCTACTTAGCTAACATGAAAATGACTATCATATTACCTAGTTCTGCTGAAAGGCCTGCCCTTTAAGAGGCTCTGATTGGTCAGCTAACATAATGTGCTGTGATTCGTGGATTGGCTCCACGTCACCAGGAAAAGCGTTATGCTTCTATAAGCATACGCTTTGCCTTTGCTCTGTAAATACTGTCAGTCAATGTAGCTGTTAGCCATATCAGTTTGAGCCTCAATCAGACAGAAAAAGAAAAGGACACAGCTGAACATCATGCCTGCTCTCTAAAATAAAATCTGACAAGTCTTTCACATATATTTGGAATAAGCATGTGTAATTAATATGAAACGTTCACATCTTTTGTTATTTGAGATGTAGAACACACGGAAAGCGGCTGCATAGAGAGACACTGCAGCGTTGCTAAAGATGTGTTTACAGCAGTTTGACGGATAAATATGAATTTGTAGCTAAATTGTTAACGGTGCCAAACAGCGTTTCCTGTTGTTTACATCCTTGTTTACGTCCTCACTACAACATATCATGAACGCTAGACACTATGCATGTCATAGATCAATTTTAACAAATTAAAATACTCACAGGTTGTGGCTCACAGTCCACAGCTTCGTATATTATGGTTGGAGCTTTCCTCTATTTCCCTAAAAGACAGACTACTTAGTCCTCCCTATTGAATGCTGGTCAGAAATTCCAGTGGTGTTGAAGTCGACCTGGCCCTTAGTTCTGACCCACGTTAACTCATCTGCATACAGTAGATCTGAACAGGACGGTTTGCGGAGTAGGCAAAATCTGATAAACTTTAAGGATCAAAGCTATGCTCCACAAGAGATGAATATGTTAGGACGCCAGTGTGCCACCTGTTTTTAAAATCTCTCTATTATAGTTAAGTGATGAATTGCAGTTTTGAGAAATGCTTGCAATACGCAAGAGTATTTTATCCTCCTTATTTTTTGTCTGTTATTCCTTCCTCACCAGCTGTTTACTCATGCAAGGCACATGCATGCAGTAGAAGGGAAGATGTGCGGAATGTATTTTTGCCACGCTGTTGGCAGCAAATATTAGCTTATGTCAATCTAACCGGTTCATGCTTTTGACATTTGGATCTAGAGGTCAGCCAAGCTAAGCTTTTAGCACAAGTTCTGGACAAAATGTTTGTTACTGTAGATAAAAGCAACCTGTTGTCATATCTGACTTTTTCCCCTGTGAGACATGAAAGCTAGCCTTGAAAACACTTTTTTTATAAATCAAATATTTTAGAATTCCAAATAGAAGACTACAATGTAAATTACTAGAGATTCTGACAAAATGTTAATCCTGCAGTGTATTTAAACTATATCTAGCTGATTTGTAGAGATGCCACAATTCTCAATACAATATTGAACCGTTTAGTACGACATCCACGGTTCAATACGCGCTTGTGAATTGCAGTTTTTCCGGATTTACGTTTAAATAATTTATGTGCGTTTTATTTCTCTCCGAATAGACTGTTTGTATGTGCCTGTAAGTCTACGAGCTGAGATGAGGAAACTCCTCCCCGCGAGTAAATATTCAATCACTAGGCTCTAAAGTTAGGGGGCGCTCCACCATCATTCCAGACTTTAACATGGCGAGCGGCAGTGAAGTAAGGCAGCAATACGAGGAAGCGCTGATGTCTTTCAAACCCGCGGTGTGGGGACATTTCGGTTACACGTATAGACGAATCGAACGGAAACACTTCCAACATGACTGCACATCTGCGGCGCCATCACCCAGCAATATCACTGTCTGAAGGCAGAATAGCAGAGAAGGTAATAAAGACCTCCATAAAACAACAATCCCTCGCTGAATCCTTCCAGCAAACAAACCCAACTGGTTCCGAAAGACATATAAAAATAACAAAGGCAGTGTTAAGTTTAATTAGGATGGTTTATTTATATTTACTGAAGTACAAATGTGTTTATTTGAAATGGTCAGTTTGTGTTCATTAACTTCACATGCATGTTTATTTTTAAAATGTAGGAATTTATGTGTTGCCCAGTTTGTACATATGGCTACCAGCAGCTGTGAGATTTTAGTGTTAATTTTTTTTAGGAACTAGTGTACCTTTCTTGGCTTTGAAGTAAAATAAAGGAGTATTGCAATTAATTGTTTTTATTTTTTCTCTTTCTTACTGTTCCTATTGCCTAAGCATAGAATAACAATAAAAAAAAAAACACTTATGTGTTAAGCCATCAGAACCGAACCGAAAACCGTGTTTAAAAAACCGAGGTATGTATTGAACCGTAAGCTAACTGTATTGTTGCATCCCTACTGATTTGAATGAATTACATATCAGTATATAGAAATATATTGGTTTAAAAGAATGATTCGATGACTGAAGTCACTGATGTTTTTTTTTTAATATTATTATTACAAATCAGTTGACTTGATTTATTATGTAATGAATGAATCAACATTTTTAACCAGTCTCTTGAACGAGTGATTCAATGGCCCCTTTCACACAGTGATACTGTGAACGACATATTAAATTCAAAAAAAGCACTGCTCACACAGGCAAGGACGTTCCGGAATTTTTCCATAAAAGACCATTCACACATCCATTCCAAAATACCGGTAAATTCTGACACCATTAACTAGAAATGACCTCTAAATGGCTGCGCTTGTATTTGTAAACATAGAAGGGGTCGGGCTTTTGTTTATGGTTTCACTTTTATTTAAAGCCCTAGCATTCATGCAGCTGCTCTGTCAGAGACATCCAAAGGCAGAAGCACGAACTGCAGCTAAACGTTTACACATTTGACGACATTACAAATTCTGTAGATGGATAAGTATTGTGAACAACTTTAATGAAAACATATTGAGTAACACTTTTGCACCTTCACATGCACATGCGTCAAGCAACTGAAGCAGAGCTTGAAGGCAAACAAACAGCGGTTTATCATAAGCATTTTATCGATAACTTTTTACACGGTTGGCACATAGAAACATTATCTGACTAACATCTAGCAGCTAAATGTGTCTGGAAAAATGTTCAAAGGCTTTTATTTTCATAAACAGCGTGGACGTGAATGCGTCTGAATGTTCTGATTGGCTAAAGTAGACGTCTCACGTCAGCGCGTTCTAGACGTGAACGCGCTTTTCACAGCAATTTTCCTTCTGCGTTCACACAGAGCTGCATACCGGCAAACGAATTTACCGGTATTTTAAAAAAGGGCCTGTTCACACATTACCAGGATTTTTCCGAAAAAGTCTGTATGTGTGAAAAGGGGCTATTGACTCACTCAAAATGCCTTTGTTTCATTACTGAATTAATCAACATTTTTAACCAGTCTTTTGAATGAATGATTCAATGACTTACCCATAAAGCAGGGGTCTCAAACTCAAATTGGCAGAGGGCCATTTCAGTGACTGACAATTCATAGGAGGGCCGTTTTAACATTCAAGAAAAAAATGGAAACCTGTCATAAGTCATGCATCTTAGGACTACAGACATGACGTTTATATTTCAAGCATTACCTGTCACCAGTGATAATGCAAATCAGCAAGTTTATCACGTCACTCAGCTGCTGAAATATATCTGTAGTTGTTGTGTGTATGGCTGAGTCATTCTTACACAGAGTATATGAGGTCAAAACTCTAACTTTTTGTTTCTTGTTGTACATATTGAAGGCGTACATTAAACTGCTATGAAAATACTACAAAATAGGCATAATAATTATTATTCTGTCCAAACCAATTGTATTGTCCCTAGTGTAAGAACAGCAGACAGCAGTCTGGGTAACTTAAGTGACTTTATTTTTACTTTAACTGTATTGTTCTTCTCTATCTTTCTTTTCTTTTCTTTTTTTTTTTTTTGTAAAACTACAACAGAGGGAAAAATATGTACATATTCACATTTACTTTAACAAGTTTAATTCAACTAGCAGTACAATTTTACCAATGCACATACATTTTATGCAAATCTTAATAAGCTAATGAGGAAAAACTATTAAATGAGGCCATTTGAATTGAATATTAGCAAAATTATCATATTTGTAACACCACCAGCATAACGTGTAAGCCATGAGAAAGTGTTTGTACAACAAAATACAAGTGGAATAAAACTGATAATAATCAAACGACCCCTAAATATTTACAAAAATAGAGCTTTAGTTAAAAATAGAGCACTTGCGGACATACATTTTAACGTTTAAATCACCCAATGAATTAAAACGCATGTGTGTTACTCTAGACCACTCACTGAGAGAAAATGAAAGTAAAACTCTTTCTGAATGCTGTACTATAAATGTCGACTTGGTGGGTCAAAACCACAAGTGGTTAGACGCGACTGCACAACAATGATAGAGGTTCAAAAATATATGTTTTGGCGGCCGAATCTTGTTAAATTTTTACGTCAGTTGCGGGCCAGTGGGAGGAGGAGGGGGGGCCTTAAATGACCCACGGGCTGGCAGTTTGGGACCCCTGCCATAAAGATTTTGCTCTGACTCGCTCATAAAGACTTTTGACCAGTCTCTTGAATGAATAATAAATATAATATATAGACTTGTTGCATTACAGAATGAATCTGTGTTTTTTGAACAATCTCTTGAATGAATGATTCACTGACAAATTAATACAGTTAAAGAGTCTAATTACTTTCATAAACAAACTATTAGCTATTTAGCTCAGTTGCAATTTTGCTTAATTACTTTATTAAGAATAATCAGGCATAGATTTTGCATTTATATTATTTTCATTGTTTGTAGATAATTTTTTTTTTGTGGTCACAATGTTTTTTGGGTGGGCTTGAAATTTAGTGTAAGCCTCCTTGTTTAGACTAAGTCTGTACATTCTCAATTGCACATTTTACTAAACAGCTGTTTTCTGTCTGATTTGAACCTTGATGTCAAGGGCTGAGCTGTTATGATGTAAACACTCTTTGAGCGGTCAGAGAGTCATTACATGTCAGCTGAAGGATATGGTTAGCTTGTCCCTGCTGGCGTGGAGGTGTGTGTGTGTGTGTGTCGGTGTTTGTGTGTGACAGGATGTTTCTCAGGAGGGGTGGGAACAGCTGTGTGGCAGGACTCAGGTGGACTGCTCTCAGCACAACTCCACCGGTGGAAATGAGGCTATAGAGAACAGACTGTAACACAATCAACACAGCAGCTTGATTTTTTTTTTTTTTTTTTTTAGCTCCACAAAAATGTCTTCAAAATAACTTTTTTTTTTTTTTTAAGCAGATAAAGGGATGGATTGATGGATGAATTGATTAATGGATATGGATTGGATGGATGGATGGATGGATGGATGGATGGATGGATGGATGGATGGACGGACGGATAGATGGATGGTTGGATGGATGGATTGATGGATATGTATTGGATGGATGGATGGATTGATGGATATAGATTGAGGGATGGATGGATTGATGGATATGAATGGATTGGTGGGTGGATGTATTTATGGATGGATAAATATGGATTGATTGGATGGATGGATGGATGGATGGTTGGATGTATGTATGGATGGATGGACTGATATGGATTGATGGTTGGATGGATGGATTGATGGATATGAATATGGATATGGATATGATGAATGGATAGATGGATGGGTGGATATGGATATGATGAATGGATTGATGGGTATGGATTGACGGAGGATTGGATGGATGGATATGGATGAATATGGATTGATGGATGTGGATTGGACGGATGGATGGATTGATATATGGATGAATTGATTGATGGATGGACGGATATGGATTGGTGGATATGGATGGATATGGATATGGATATGGATGGATGGATGGATGGATTGATATGGATTGATGTATGGATGGATGGATGGTTGGATGTATATGGATTGATGTATGGATGGATGGATGGTTGGATGGATGGATGGATGGATGTATATGGATTGGTGGATATGGATTGGATATGGATGGATGGATGGATATGGATTGATTGGATGGATGGATTGATGGATGGGTGGATATGGATGGATATGGATTGATGGGTTAGATGGATGGATGGATGGATGGATGGATTGAATGAATGGATGGATGGATATGGATTGGATGGATGAATGGATGGATTGATGGATATAGATTGACGGATAGATGGCTGGATAGATGGCTGGATGGATGGATGGATGGATGGATGGATAGATTGGATATGGATGGATATGGATTGATGGATGGATTGGTGGGTGGATGTATGGATGAATATGGATTGATTGATGTAGATTGATTGATGGATGGATGGATGATAGTTGGATGGATTAATGGATATGGATGGACGGTTGGATAGATATAGATTGGATAGATGGATGGATATAAATTGATGGATGGATGGAAATGAATGGATATATAGATAGATGAATAAATGGATGGATATATAATTGAAAAATAACAATCAAATGAAGGCATAACTTTTACCAAACTACTAAAAAGAATCTGCATTTTTGAGTGAATCTCTTAACGAGATATTCAATGACTCACTCATAACGACTTTGTTTGATTACTGGATGAATCAACATTTGTCTCTTGAACAAGTGACTTGCTTGAATGACTTGCTCATTTAAGAGTCACGAAACACCAAAACACATTTTTTTGAGCTGTTGACAGTCATATATGTGTCCCACGCTGCTATAAACACTATTAGGACACAGATATTGCACTAAAAAGTGAAAATTGGTTGTTTTTGCGTTATTTTGAGCAAATTCGTTCTTCCGGTTTGAAAAAAATTTTGAAGCTGCGTCACGACCATGAGATACTTGCGTGTAAATCCAGCGTGCAGAGTGGCTGTCTGTACCTGCAAGTACAGCGTGACGTCTCTGAGGGTGCGGCATTAATTCATGAGAAAGACTTTGTTAATACCAATCAGCGCACTCTGTTGTGTATGCGGTGCAACTTCATTAATATGCATGATAGCTTCGGAGACCTGTTTTTTTTTACCTGTTACTGTGTTCAGACGACAGAGAGATGCTACGTTGTGTTGCCAAAACAAGTGAAAGAACAAGAATTTGGAGACATGGGTCATCAGCGTTGCATTTATTAGTGTGCTACGTTTATTAATGTGCTGCAACGAAGGTTTTATTTGCTTTTTCCTGCTATGAGAGCGCTGCTGGACTCACGTGTGACATACAGGTATGTAACTCTGAGGAGCATACAGTAGGGTTGGGCCGATAGACGATGTCATCATCCATCGCCGATGGCTGATAAACTTGACGATGCTGAGCCGGCATCGTGATCCATCGCCCCGCCCCAGATGTATATTGATATATGACTTATTATTTGGATGTCATCTTAATGAGCTGTGTTATTTTATACTTATAGCTGCTGTTTGCACTGACAGCATCGTGAGGATTAAATACATCGTGAGGATTATACAGCACCTCTCACACTTAACATGTGTAGATTCAGTGGCAAACGCTGTTACCTGTAAACCCCGTCCCACATTGTGAATGGCTTTAGTTATTTTCATAGCGGACTTGAAGCCACTGGAAGTCTTTTATCCACTCTTGGAAAAGTGTAAAAGGTGGATTAACATTCAGCACATGATCACTAATCAGATGTGCCATTATTTAACATTAGGTGGTTTCTAAAACTAAATCTGTCAGTGTTATTTTCATTCTCTCATCTTCAGCGCGTCACATTTCCGCGGCTGTTGCTCCTGTCATGTGAAGGCGTTGACTGAGTGATTGACAGCTGATATTAACCAATCCATTCGCGTTCAGTTCTAGCCCAGTGGGCCAATAGGAAGAGCACAAAGGCGGGGCAAGCATTCCGGTCTTTTTTACTTCAGCAACTTCACATGACAACTGTTTTAATCTGTTCCTGAGCGCTGCGTTTGGTGTCTTTAGGTGCAAAGATGCATCCTGCATAAACGTCTCCTAAATCTGCGCACGCGGTGAGGATTTTGCAGTGAAAACATGTCGCACGGTATAAATGTATGCACTAGCACAAATGCTTTCAAAAACATATTTTAGGTCGCATAAAATATCAGGCACAAGTGTGACCAAAACGGTCGAGCTCTAGCATCTTTACTTGTTATTTTGTCCTCATAATAATAATAATAAAATAAGGAAGTTATCATTAATCACAATACAAATTGCAGTGAACTCCAAACGAACTCTCGTCTCGTCTTCGCCACCAGCTGTGGGGAAAAGCCATTATGACACAGATCACTCCGCCTGATCATGCCAGAGTCCCGTGGAAAAAAAAGTGATTGACAGGTGGTAATTTGTGTATAACTTTATTTATTTATGGTTTGGTTATGGGTAAAGCAAAGACCATGTGGGTCAGGTAGTAAAAACGATAGGCTACAATTATTAAATTCGTTATGAATTAATTGATATTTAACAACAAAGACCCCCACCCCGCCTACGACGACGATACCATCGTCCATCGCCGATGTTCACATCAGACATCGTACGATGCCAAATTTGTCAACATCGCCCAACCCTAGCATACACACATATTTACTTTTAGATGAAGCAATGGATCAGTTATTATTCAACATGAAGTGTTTTTTTTACATTCCATATTAGCGTATCTGCTCTTTTTATATATACTTATATTAGATTTTATATTTGCATCTATTGTAAGGTTATTTTAGTAAACAAAAATTAAAACTGTTGGTCAAAAAACATTTTTGTTAAATGAAATACTTTTTAAAAAAATTCACAATAAATAAAAAGCTAAAACTAAACAACACTAACAACAATCATTGGGAAAAAAACTAAAATAAATTAACAGTAAACTAAAATAAATAATCATTTTCAGAATTAATAAGCCCTCATTCGGTGGTAATATTGGATCTGTGACTGTTAGATAGTGCTTTACAGCCAAACACATTAGTCAAGTGCGAGAATAAATACAAAAACATCTTTTTCTATATAAATATAAAACCTGTGCTGTATTTTCTTTCTTTATTTACCAAAAAAACTAAACAAGGCATGTTTAACTATGCACCATGATGTTAAATATCACAGAAGTTTTTTTTTTATTATTTGTTGCATTTGTATAGTTTTAGATATTTTTTATTAGTATCAGTTAATAACTCATTCAAAAATATAAAACTACTGTATAATAATCTTGTTTGCGCCAACCAATTGTTTACACAATATTAATTATCTCATAAGGAGCACTTTGAAAAGCATGTCTCCTTTGTCGGGGGGTATACATCTTTTAACAGATAAATAATTATCAGCAACAAATTCAAACAAACCAAAAAATGCATTTTTTAAACCTTTTATTTGAATCAGTAGGTTCATTTTCCTCAGAAAAATTAGAGGTCGATTGCTTTCTTTTCTTGCTTTTTTGGCTCCCTTCATCGTGTCTCTTAAGCTCACATTATTAGAGGGTGTGATGGATGAGACAACAGGGGGATAGAGGAGAGACGCATATGAGGAGGATCACAGACTCCTCACACAAAGAACCAGAATGAATCAGATTGAAAGAGCGCGAGTGTGATGGACTGTTGATTAGAGAGCGGAATTAATGAGAATGAACAGCATGGAGATCTGGAGACCAGAGATTTGTAAATGTGTGTCTTTTTGTTTTTTTAATAAACATTACACAGTACACAGGTCTTTTAAATCGCTCTAATTTTAGCTTGTTCTTAAGTAGGTTAACTGACAATTCTAGCACAGAAAATAGTACAGTTGCTGCGCTCAGCGAGTAAGAATTAAGTACAAGTTATGCATTTTTTAAACCTTTTCTGAAAGCAAAATGGTTGTTTTGAAGGTTGACCATGTTTTTTTTTTAACCTTGTGATTTATAGTATTTATAGAAATTAGAGCTGGACGATATGGCAAAAATTTATATCACGATATATTTTTTTATTTGGGTCGATTCGATATAATTCCGATATCGATATGGACAATATTAAAAAGGAAAAACTGCCAAGAACGCACACAATGGATGTCTGTACCTACTGTACAAATGTCTGCAAAGTGAATTTGCAAAGTCGATACCTCCAGACTCTTATAACTTTTTTTTTAAAAATAAAAACAGTACAAAAAAATTTGTTCACTTTTTATTTGTATTTAGAGTATACAAACAAGAAATGTGAAATAAACTATCAAATAAATAAAACTCTCAGACTCAGCTTATAATATATAGACAGTTTGTGGGGGTTAGCTTGACCAACGTGATGAACAGAAACTTTTATCAGTGTTTTTTTTTTGTATATGCTGAATATTTAACAATCAAAATAATACCAAAATCTTACAATTATGACATCCACATCGTAAAAAAACATAGAAAAAGAATAATAATTATAATAATAAAAAATCATAAAGAGTAAAGGCTACATTAATATTTGCAATAGAAGAGTTGTTTGAGTATATTCATACTTCCAATTGCTTTTCATCTTGAACGTCCTTTAAGGGTTTTATCTGTCTATTTATATTTGTGTATGTAATTACCTAATTAAATTGAAAGGTTTAACATAAATATCTCTTATATATTTATATAGTCTATTTATATAGACTAATATTTTATATAACACGTTTTCATTATTTAACAGATTTAATAGCTCTATTGATCACATTCTTTCTACTTCATCAGCTTTGCAATAACCTGATACCTGATAAATATGTTTGTGAGTTTTATTTTGTAAGTGCGCGAGTGCTATATGCCAGCATGCAGCGAGTTTGTGTATGTGAGTGTTAATTTTGGTGTTTATGCAAGGATCGAGTTTGTTTGTGCGTGTGTTAATGTGGGAGTATATGCAAGGATCGACGAGTTTATATGCATATGTGGGTGTATGCATGCATCAAGTTTATATGTATATGCGCAAATTTCATACATGTTTTGAACATTCAATTGTATAGGTGTATATGCGAGTGATTTATAGGTGTATATGCACGTGTTGATAAGCGAAGTGAGGCCACAGGTTGGCTTAAACTTTTATGTTGCCTCATCTTCTGACTCTCAGTATGTTTTATCGGGTGGAACTGCTTCAAATGGTGAAACAGATTTGATGTGTTGCCGCCGCTAGTCAGCTACACACTCTGGCACACTTTGCAGAACACCGAAACTAAGTTTATCGGAACTTAAAAAGCCGAACCACTTCCACACCACTGCATTAGTCTTTCCTTTCTTATCAACTATTTCGTCTGCATTCTTACTTGTGGAAGCTTGTTCATTCGCATCTGTATTCAGAGCACTCATTTTGTAGCTAAAACTTTCTGCGGCGCAGCTTAACCAACTGCTGTGCTGAGCGCTGGCAGTGTGTCTGTGTTGTTCGTCATCACGGAAGTGACATCAGATCACGCTCTTTCTGACGGCAGAGCACTGAATGTCATTCAGTGACAAGTGATACATGTATAAGATCTTATATAAATAATAATATATATATTTATATATATGCAAATTTATATCGAAATATCGGAAATGGGTTTAAAAATCATATCACCGTTATTGAAAAAAAATCTATTGCGATGTATATTGATATCGAATTATTGTCCAGCCCTAATAGAAATATGGTATTATAGGATTATAGTGTTGTGACAAATTCTTTGAAATTTCCAGTACTAAATGTACCACATAAAAATAACTGATTATTTTTCTATTTAACAGAGAGAAGATTTTTTCAACACATCTCTAATCATAATAGTTTTAATAACTCATTTCTAATAACTGATTTATTTTATCTTTGCCATGATGACAGTAAATAATATTTTACTGGATATTTTTCAAGACACTTCTATACAGCTTAAAGAGACATTTAAATACTTAACTAGGGTAATTTAGGTTAACTAGGCAGGTTAGGGTAATTAGGCAAGTTATTGTATAATGATGGTTTGTTCTGTAGACTATCGGAAAAAAAAAATAGCTTAAAGGGGCTAATAATTTTGACCTTAATGTTTTTTTAAAAAATTAAAAACTTTGTTTATTCTAGCCGAAATGAAACAAACAAGACTTTCTCCAGAAGAAAAAATATTATCAGACATACTGTAAAAAAATTTCCTTGCTCTGTTAAACATCAATTGGGAAATATTTAAAAAAGAAAAAAAATCAAAGGGGGGCTAATAATTCTGACTTCAACTGTGTGTGTGTGTGTGTGTGCGTGTGCGTGCGTGCGTGTGCGTGTTCGTGTGTGTGCGCGCGTGTGTGCGCGCGTGTGTGTGCGCGTGTGCGTGTGTGTATATATAT
This sequence comes from Danio kyathit, assembly GCA_903798195.1. Classification (NCBI taxonomy): domain Eukaryota; kingdom Metazoa; phylum Chordata; class Actinopteri; order Cypriniformes; family Danionidae; genus Danio; species Danio kyathit. The sequence goes on along the minus strand of LR812539.1, from coordinate 21,017,380 downwards.
ATATATATATATATATATATATATATATATATATATATATATATATATATATATATATATATATATATATATATATATATCTGGGTTCAACGCTAAGGATTTTTTCTACTGGCCCGTGGTTCAGATTTTTACTTGCTCTGCCAAAATTTTCACTGGCGCCTCCAAAAAAAGAAGTTAATAGCCATTTCTTAGCCACACATTTTAAATAATGTGTCAAAAGCAGAATATAATTGTATACATACAGTTCTAATTCAGCATAATTTTTCTTTAAATACAACGTGTTGTCAAGATGACTACGGACACATTTAAGGATGGAGGAGGGACTAGTGGTAGCTGTTTCAAGTTATCCAGAGCTGTATTCCTTTACAAATCTTGAATATCACAGTATTATTAAATATTACAATAATAACAAAATCAACAGCAACGCTCTTGCACAATATGCAGCTGATAGTCATTGCCTAGTGATATAAAGTGCACCTTGCTGCTTTTTCCTTGTCAATTAAAAAGGCAGTGTGGTGCGCCTTGTGTTTTTGGAACGTAAAATCGCGTTTGGTGTGATCGGCCCCTTAGAATGCATAACATTTTGAGTTTGTTGTGTGGTGTGTTGAGTGGTTAAATATGTGTATGTGTATATGTGGTTAAATATGTGTATTTTTTTATGTTATGTTACATGCATTACACAAAATGTTGCAGCATAAGAAGGTGTTGAATGTTTGCGTATCGCCTCCAAATCAAATCGGACCTGAATGCATTATGAGGGATAAATTAAATTTCACCCAATTTGTATTATGCAGAATTGTAAGATATTTAAAGCACAGTGGGATACAGTGCATTGACCTGTCATCCAGCTGATGCAGGTCCAGCTCAAATGCCTCTCTAGGAAACGTCATGCTGTTCTCTCACTGTACTCAACATTCAGACTGGGCATGAAGACTGTTGGTGTTAAAGCAGATCTCGTCCTTCTTTTGGACCTGCATTAACCCACCCACATAAGCCTGAAGTAGGAGACGTGCTGAGTAAGCATAACCTTCTCTCTCCCTCTCGCTCAAAACATGAGAAATAAACAGTGGCACTTCGGGGTGGGCACAGCAGTTCACCACCTTTATAGACTGCAGGGCAAGTTCAGTTTGACTTGTATGATTTGTTAAAAAACATATAATTCAATTATGCTAAAAAAAACAATTCCATCCATCTAATGCCATCCAATCCAATCCATCCATCTGTCCGTCCGTCCGTTCATAAATTCATCCATCCATCCATTTCCATCCAATTCCATCCATCCGTCCAATTATATCTGTCCATCAATCCAATTCCATCCATCCATCCAATTACATTCTTTTGTCCATCCAAATCCATCCATCCGTTCGTCCATTCAATTCCATCCATCCATTCAATTCCATTCATCCATTCAATTCCATCCATTCATCCGTCCATTCAATTCCATCCATTCATCCGTCCATTCAATTCCATCCATTCATCCGTCCATTCAATTCCATCCATTCATTCGTCCATCCATTTATTTCCATTCATCCATCCATTCAGTTCCATCCATCCGTCCATTAAATTCCATCTGTTCATCTGTCCATTCAATTTTGTCCATCCATCCATCCGTCCATCCATCCCAATCCATCCATCCATCCCAATGGGGATTTTTTTGATGTATTTCTTTGTTTTTTGTTTTGTTCATTAAGGGCGTTTTAAATTAATAAAATGGCAGTAAATCAGGTTAAAAAAAGATCTGTTTCATTTAAAGGCTGTGCTTTTTAACTTTTATTTCTGAGGGAACCTTCCTTAAAAAAAAGTGTCATGGTTTCCATAAATTTCAAGCTGAACTGTTGTTTCTAATATAAAATGTTAAGTATTTTTAAACATCAATACAGCGTATTGGATTGGTGTTAATATAAATATTGTATGTTCATATTAATGTAGTTGTTCATCACAAGAATACATTGTAAAATATATTTAACAATATATATACTTTTAAAAATATTTAGTTGGTAAACTGTATTTTTCATTATTACATTTTGCTGTATGTTTTTTTTTTTGTTTTTAACAATTTAATGAACTCCAAACTTCTGAGCAAGATATTTCTTTCTGGATTATAACTTGTTAGTGGCAGAGTCTTGTTTTAAATATGCATAACAGAGTTCATTTTGCACTTTGAAGTTTTTTTTTAGTTGCTTAAAGCAATAATGGCAATAAAATATTAAGTGCAATAAATAATTTAATTTATCTATGCCTGTAATATAAATTATCCATTTCTTTTTCATTTTTTCAATCTTACTTTGTGTTCATGTTCACTTTCTGGTGAGTGGTTTAAGCTGAAGTTGGCCATAGAAATTAGTAATACTGGATTCATCTATATAGCCCATATTAAATAGGATTTCAAAGCATTAAAGTTCATAATTATTAAAGTTCATAATTGTAATACTGCCTATTATTATTAATTTTTAATGCTTTGTAGTTACTTTTTACCCACCCTGTTTATATAGCAATCAAAAATAACTAAATTTTGGATGTTGGATAAATTCTAAGTTTCTCTGAATTTGTATTCATGGTTACAGTATGTGTTGGAGTAAAATGTAGTGTTTGTTTTATTCTGTAAATGAACTGTTTACATTTTTTCCAATTTAAAATAAATGTCATTTGGAGCTTTTTTTGTATAAAATAGCAAAATAAATTCCTCGTTTTCAGACAAATATGTAAACGACACGATGCCAATGTTTTTAACGTCAGAAGAGTTAGATTCATGTTTGGTGGACTAATCTTGATTTTTCAATCACTACAAATTGTCATTTGTTTCCAAAAAATAAATATTAACATATTATTAAAACCCTTGCCTAATTAATCCAGTAAAAAATTGTTTTAATAAATAAATAAACAAAACTTGTATTTAATTATTTGTTTTATATTTATTTGTTTATTTTACTTTTAATAAATTAATACAACTAAAGTTTTATTTATTTATTTATTTATTTATTTATTTTTCAACGTATCTACTTATCTACTGTTATCTACTATTTAACAATGATAGTAATAATAATGTTTATTATTATTATTATTATTACTATTATTATTATTACTATTGTTATTGTTGTTATTATTGTTGTTCTTTTTTAATTTTTTCTTTTTGCATTGGCATGGAGAGAAAGAGGTAGACATTCAAATCGTATCTTCTCTTAGTAAAGAACATCCAGTGTCGTTCACTGAAACTGAAATCCCTGAGAAAGCCCAGGTCTCCTGATGTTGATACCCGAACACTGTCACATGGGCAGGCGGAGCGGTGCATGCTGGGAATAAAGGAGCAGTGCAGGGGTTAAGAGGCACTTGGAGCCACACGACTGCCTGTGTGAAGAGCCGAGCTGCAATAGAAATCCTCACAGCAGGTGCAGCCTCCAAACCAGAGGAGCTCTTAAAATGACACACCACGCCGTTTGTCATCCCTCCTCCTCTTTTCGCTGGCTTTGATGAAATGCTGGAGGATTTTTAGTTAATTAAACAGGATTAGGTGTAACCTAGGGATCAGGCTGTTCAATTATCCTCCTCTTATTTTATTTTTTTTTTATTCTACAACCTCGCTCTTTTGCTCCCACTCGTTCTCTTTGTAGGGAGAGAGAGGTGTTGGTTTGTAAGTACAACTAATGGCTTTGGTGCTGTACATCTTAAAGCCCAGAAGTGCTGCTCTGGATGGGAGGTACAGGATGAACAATGTCCCATCTGGTAATCAGCTTAACCCTGCGCATACACACAGTCTAACAATGCTCATTAACTTCAATTAAGTTACTCTCAAGTTGGGGAGTAACTAATTAAATCTGCGGTACTGCTAACTTTGCTGCATTTTTCAGTAGGGTGACAGCAGCAAATGGTGTAGATTTTTCAGTCCCTTTTCCAATGGTCAGCAGTAATTGTGGGAAGCAAAAAACATGCATCTTATAAGCATTGATTTTGTTGTGCAGAACACAAAGGTAAATATTCTGAAGAAATGTCATCTGTTTATTGGTCTTACAAGGAAACTAAAAGTGGTCTGAAACGATATAGCCACTTAAACGGTGTTTTCACATGTGGGATTGTTAGTATCTGCCCGTGGGAGAACTGTCCCACATATGGGGTTTAGAACCACCACAAAACATTCAGAATATCAAACCAAATATTTTAACCCAGGCTCATTATTAATATGTACCCCTGTATACATTTCTGGACACCGCAATATACATCCCAGGAGGTACATTTTTTTGCAGTTTATGTTTTCGCGAGGCCGCTGTATACAATCTATTTCAGATCCCAATTTTCTCACATGAGTCCCATTCACGGCTGCTGTTCTCGTGTAAATCCACCAGACAGATGTCGAATGACCGACAGACCGACCGACTAATCCTCTACCCACCCCCTTCCCTGAACCCAACCGATAGTGTTTTCAAAAGCACATATTGACCTGATCACCCCCTTTCCTAAACCCAACCAACTGTGTTTTCAAAAGCAATCCAGAAAAAAAAGGCCTTGTGGCTGACTGATTTTTACCACATTTTCAGATCTTACCACGTTCTCACCCTGTTATTTACTTGTTTATTTTATTTTATTTTTTGCTTTTGATTTTATTTTACCTGCTTTCTGAAACCGTTCTTAATGAGACTTGAACCCTGTCGTCGCAGTTAACTCCTTTCTGCGTCTCAAATCTGTCTAAGTACGTGGCGAGCTACTGGGCACACTGGTTACAGCGGAAAAGCCGTCCACACAGAGGCAAGCAGTGAGCTGGTAGCGCAAAAAGAAAGAGTCGGCAGCGTCATACCACCCAGTAGCATTCGTTTTATAGATGAAATCATTGCTTAGAAAGGTATGTTCTATATAGTATGAACGCAAGTAGTAATGGAATTTGGATGTACTATATTTGCTCTTTATCATTATCCCATAACCTACGCATGCCAGTTATGTTGTTTCACCACCCATCCATACATTTCTCTGTGTGGGCTCTGTGTGGGAAAGTACAGTATTCATTGGATTCGCACTACAGAATCTCTCTGAAGGTACAGTAGTAGTACTTCTACTGTTTTACGAATACTGTGAGTTTGGACATACAGTACTTCTCTGCTCATATACTGTTTTTTACATATAGTAGAGAGGTATGCAAAATATAGGGAAGCACGGACTTTACATATATTTATATGGAAATTAAAATAAAAAATGATACATCACCATGAAAACTGAAATACAATGTGTCTCAAATTACATACTTGCTATTGGACAGGTAGATGAATGAATGTTCTGTCCTGCTACATTTTGTAATATAAATAGTGTAATGGATGCATACTTGCTATTTGATAGATGGATTGATTGATGGATGGACGGATGGATGGAGTGATGGATGGATCTATTCTGCTACATTTTGTAGTTTAAATAGTGTAATGGATCCATACTTGCTATTTGATAGGTGGATTGATTGATGGATAGATTGATGGATGGATGGATGGATGGATGGACGGATGGATGATGTTCTATACTGCTACATTTTGTAGTATCAATGATGTAATCGATGCATACTTGGATGGATGGATGGATGGATGGATGGATGGATGGATGGATGGACGGACGGACGGACGGATTGGATGGATGGACAAATCGACAGATGGATTGATAGACGGACGGATCGATGGATAAATGGATGGATGGATGGATGGATGGACTTTTCTGCTGCATTTTGTAGTATAAATGGTATAATGCTGGGTTCACACCAAAAACAAAATTAAGCATTCGAACAAGTAACATGCAAAAATAATGCAAATGCATGAATAGACCCAACGCAGTGCAAATGATGTGAAAAGGAGTGACATGTTTGTCACAAACACACAGAATTGCACCGCGTTTGGTGTGAACCCAGCATAAGTAGTGCATTCACACTGACCGTTTTTAAAGGAATAAGTGCACTTTGAATATCCAGATGATGCACTTATTCAGCTGATAAAAAAAGAAGCGCGGCATGTTGAACACTGACCACTCACTGGTCGCAGCTTTGGTCATGTAGCAGATAGGGAGGAGCTATCAGGTGCTAAAGATGGATTGCTTTGTTTTGGATTGTGCAAGCATATGTAAAAGATTATGCCACCTCCTGATGATAATAAGTGAGGTTGTACTCATGACAATTACATTTTGGTAATTTAGTAATATAGTTCACTAATTTGGCAACCATTAAATATAGACTGGGAAACTGTTTGAATTACTTGTTAGTAAAAAAAAAAATATAATACAAAAACTTTAGTGTTCAATTTGTGACAACACTAACTCATACACTACATTTTTGAGTTCATGAGTGCATAGTATGACATTTGGAGCACAATTAACGTACAATTCTAATTAAAATATTCACTCAAGGAAACATTTGACGTGCTGTATCTCAATTTGCATACTATCCATCCTAAATAGTATTCGAAAGTATTAGAATTAGTGAATTCTAGATTAATTAGTTTCCCAAATCAAGCTATGTTGAAATGACTATTCCAGAGTTACCCAAATGCAACTAAATGCAGATTCGTGCATAGTGTAATAATGGTGATGTTACACAGGGCGACTTTTTAAGCAATGTTGCCAGGCAATTTTCTGCCAATGGGAAGCGACACAAAAAAACTAATTAGGGCAATGTGATGCAGATAAGTTAATATTGCCTGTTGTCAAAAGGAAAGTATAGCCATGCAGCAATGCTCTGCGATATTGCCCAGCAACATTGCTCAGAAAGTTGCCCTGTGTATCAGCAGCATAAGTGTGAGTTTGACAAGTTTAAAACGTTTTAAAACGGTGCATGTTTGGAATGAATTACAGCGATTTACTTCAGCTTCACTTCATCACCACAGCCGCGTGTCAGAACAATTATGAAAGAAGACGCTTCAATCCCGGTTTGTGGACATTAAATCAGGTTTATTTCATACATTAACATAACAGATATCCATACAGCAGTGGATATAAACCTGTATCCTGTCACATTTGCATGCAAAAAGAGTGCAAAGCTAAACGCACCGCTGTCTGTGTGTGTGTCCGCGCTGTGTGTGTGTGCGTGAACTTTGTAACGACATTGTGTGTGACTCATCGTTGCAACTCCACAACAAATGCAGCAAATACTCATTGGTAAAGGTTTTACTGTAATATTTCTCACAAACGTTACGCGAGATCTGCTTCCTTCATGTCTGTCTGTTGTCTGAAGCAACCGAGGGAGGAGATTAAGGCACACTGACAGGCATGTGGAAACGGTGGGCATGAAGGACTAGTCTTAAAGGCACAGTTCACACCGCTACTGATGCTCAGAGCTATAAAATAGAAACTTCTAAAATGTATAATAATGTATAAAAATAATAATAACACATTCTGGAGACGCAAAAGACTTATACTAAATCTGGAAAAAGGGGTAAACTAGGTGCCCTTTAAACTGCATAATGAGACTGACAGATGATTGGAGAAGCTTAGGTAAAGGTGTTTAAATCATTGTCAGTTAATATCTAATCTAATGGAAAATATTTTATTTTCCACATTTCCCTACTATTATAAAGACATGTCAATAATTTCAAAATGCACAATTATGCAAACACCTCAGGAGATTTCTCTGCATGAAACACTCACAAATAGCAGAATAACCTGCTGCATCTCCACTAAGGTAGGAAATAAAATATGAAAGAAATGTGAATAATGTGACCACAGATGATTGACAGGGCATGTAACTAGGCAACAAAATGGTCCATTAATTAGGTAGTCTGTTCCAAAGCTTGCATACTCTTCTGTTGCACACTCAAACGTACAGTATGTACTTTTTCTTCACAAATGTACATACTTTTTGGACATAGTACACTACCTGACAAAACTCTTGTCGTCGATCCCAGTTGTAAGAGCAACAAATAACTTGACTTCTAGTTGATCATTTGTAAAAGGTCGATTTGTCCGACAAGTCGTCTTATAAACTGCATCCCAATCATCACAAATACTGCAGAAGCCCTGTTGGATCCCACATAGAGATTCTCACAGATATCAGTCAAGTTTGGAAAAATCATGGTTTTGGGGTTACATTCAGTATGGGGGCGTGCAAGACATCTGCAGAGCGGATGGCAACATCAATAGCCTGAGGTATCAAGACATTTGTGCTGCCCATTACATTACAAACCACAGGAGAAGGCAAACTCTTCAGCAGGATAGCACTCATACTTCAGCTTCCACATCAAAGTTCCTGAAAGCTAAGAAGGTCAAGGTGCTCCAGGATTGGCCAGCCCTATCACCAGACATAAACATTATTAAGCATGTCTGGGGTAAGATGGAGGCATTGAAGATGAAACTTTATGAACTCTGGGAGTCCTGCAAGACCGCTTTCTTTGCCATTCATGATGACTTTAATAATAAGTTATTTGAGTCATTGCAGTGCAAGCTCATGGGAGTCATACACAATATTCATTTGTTTTCCAATGCAATATTACATGACTTTATATTCTACACTGTACATTATTTCTGTTAAGTGACAAGACTTGTCTAAGCAAAGTCAGACCTTACTGTCCTAATTAAATAATTAAAAATCAAGGCATGATCATATTTTATTTTGGTAAAGTAAGCGTAATCTAGAGGCCTAGAAGGGTAATCTAGAGGTAGTGTTTAAAGAGGCGAATTGGGAAATTTAAATGTATTTATATTAACGAAATAAATAGATTTGATATGTTCTTCACATATGCAATCGCATGTGAAACTTACCCAAAGTGTGTTGAGCATCCATGGCTTGAACCATACAGTATTGCATAATTGATTATGGTTTGAAAAGTCATGCATGTACAATTCCTATCCAAAGAGTACAGTTTGTACTGCATGTTAGCTTGCTTATTTTGCTCCAAAGTATTGTTTATTTAAATCCAAATTAAACCAGCTTGCATATATACATTTGATCATGCATTTGAGAAACATCAAATCACTCAGCTATAATGGTAACAACAGAACTCATAAAGCATAGGAAATGATGGCAGAATTTACATTTTTGATCGAACTGTTGCTTTAAGAGACGATAACAAAAGGTCAGAGCCAAATGCAAATATTAAAATTGATCTTGCCGGCTGAATGTAAAGATAAATGACTTGAGTAGCCTAATGAAATCATTTTACGGCCAGTAGTTCAAGAGTCCTGGATTAGACTGTGACAGAAATATTCTTGATGCATTCAGGATCAATATTCATATTGATTATGCAGTGCCTGGGTCGTCACCACTGTTTGGCTGTTGTAGTGTATTAGACTTGGACACCAGGAAATGCTTCAGGATTGAACACATGAGCGGTACAGTGGAGTGAGAGAGAGAAACTGTGCAGACATCGCATGAGGTCAAGGAGCTCTTGTTGGCCAGCAGTGACGACAGACGAACACTGTTCTTGTGCCATTCCTCCCTATCAAGCCGACGCGCTGCCTATTAATAGCTTCTCTTCTCTCCTGTTCGGAGGGAAAAGCACATGACCCTCCTTCACATCACTTCAGACACCTGTGTAAACAGCACCGGGCCACTTCACTGTTTGTCTCTCTCCCTGCCTGTCTGTTTGGGTATCTATCGATCTGTCTGTATACTTGTCTAGCATTCATTCTACCTATCAGTGTATCTATTATGTGTCTCTATACACTTTGTCTGTGTATCAGTGGGTCTTGTAAGACTCTATCTATCTATCTATCTATCTATCTATCTATCTATCTATCTATCTATCTATCTATCTATCTATCTATCTATCTATCTATCTATCTATCGTTCTATCGTTCTATCGTTCTATCGTTCTATCGTTCTATCGTTCTATCTATCGTTCTATCTATCGTTCTATCTATCGTTCTATCGTTCTATCTATCGTTCTATCTATTGTTCTATCGTTCTATCTATCGTTCTACCTATCCGTCCGTCCAGTCCATCCATCGTTCTGTCCATTCATCCATTCATCTATCGTTCTATCCATCCGTCCAGTCCACCCATCGTTCTATCCATGCATCCATGCATTGTTCTATCCATCTACAGTGCATTCGGAAAGTATTCAAAGCGCTTCACTTTTTCCACATTTTTTTGTTACAGCCTTATTCCAAAATGGATTAAATTCATTTATTTCCTCAAAATTCTACACACTATACCCCATAATGACAATGTGAAAAAGAGTTTTTGAAATTGTTGCAAATTTATTTATAACTAAAAAACCTGAAAAATCACATGTACATAATTATTTACAGCCTTTGCCGTGAAGCTCTAAATTGAGCTCAGATACATTCTGTTTCCACTGATCATTCTTGAGATGTTTCAGCAGCTTAGTTGGAGTTCACCTGATTTGACATGATTTGAAAAGGCATACAGCTGTCTATATAAGGTCCCAGGGTTGACAGTGCATGTCAAAGCACAAACCAATCATGAAGACAAAGGAATTGTCTGTAAACCTCTGAGACAGGATTGTCTCAAGGCACAAGGCTGGGGAAGGTTACGGAAAAAATTCTGCTGCTCTGAAAGTTTCAATGAGCACAATGGCCTCCATCATCCGTAAGTGGAAGATGTTTGGAACCACCAGGACTGGCCGGCCATCGAAGCTGAGTGATCAGGGGAGAAGGGAGTCCTTCCTTAGTCAGGAAGGTGATCAATAACCCAATGGTCACTCTGTTTGAGCTCCAGCGTTCTTCTGTGGAGAGAGAAGAACCTTACAGAAGAACAACCATCTGTGCAGCAATCCACCAATCAGGCCTGTATGGTACAGTGGCCAGACGGAAGCCACTCCCCACCTGGAATTTGCCAAAAGGCATCTGAAGAACTCAGACCATAAGAAACAAAATTCTCTGGTCTGATGAGACTAAAATTGAACTCTTTGGAATTAATGCCAGGCGTTACGTTTGGAGAAAACCAGGCACCGCTCATCACCAGGCTAATACTATTCCTACAGTGAAGCATGGTGGTGGCAGCATCATGCTGTGGGGATGTTTTTCAGCAGCAGGAACTGAAAGACTAGTCAGGATAGAGGGAAAGATGAATGCAGCAATGTACAGAGACATCCTGAATGAAAACCTGCTTCAGAGTTTTCTTGACCTCAGACTGGGGCGACGGTTCATCTTCCAGCAGAACAATGACCTAAAGCACACCGCCAAAATATCAATGGAGTGGCTTCACAACAACCCGGTGGTTGTCCTTGAGTGGCCCAGCCAGAGCCCAGACCTAAAGAGATCTGAAAATGGCTATACACCATCGCTTCTCATCCAACCTGATAGAGCTTGAGAGGTACTGCAAAGAGGAATGGGCAAAAATTCCCAAACACAGTTGATGCACCTTTGGCAGCAATTACAGCCTCAAGTCTTTTTGAATATGATGCCACAAGCTTGGCACACCAAAGTATTAAGCAAAGGCTGTGAATACTTATGTACATGTGATTTTTCAGGTTTTTTATTTTTAATAAATTTGCAACAATTTCAAAAAATCTTTTTTCACATTGTCATTATTGAGTATTGTGTGTAGAATTTAGAGGAAATAAATTAATTTATTACATTTTGGAATACGGCTGTAACAAAAAAAAAATTATGAAAAAATGAAGCACTATAAATACTTTCCACATGCACTGTATCTATAACTATCAAGAGCATAATCAATATGAATATTGATCCTATATCTATCAAGAGAATGACAGAGCGATAGACAGAAGATAATATGATAGAACAGACCATTAGATTATACTGAGAGAGCATTATACTGACGGAAAACAGACAGATAGACATCTATCCATCCATCCATCTTTTTGTCCGTCTTTTCTGTACTGATCCATTTGTTTTATATAGAAAACTAGCTATTGTGTTGTTTACTGCTTTACTGTTTTATCTGTCATCCTGTCTGATATCTACTGATAATGTGTATTGTTCTTTATATCATTCTGCCATTCTGTCTATATATTGTTCTATCTATCGATCGATCATTCTATCCATGTAACATTCTATCTAACGTTCTATCTATCTAGCGTTTGTTTTTTTACACCTATGGTTCTTTTTATCTATTGTTCTTTCTATCTGTCATTCTCTCCATCCATCCATCCATTGTTCTTTCTATCATTCTGTTGCTCTATCTATCTAGAATGTCAGAACAATAGACAGCACAGGAATATGACAGCGATAGACAGAACATAATATGATAGAACAGATTATTAGATAGAGCAATATACTAAATGACAGAACAACAGACAGACATCTATCTATCCATCCATCCATCTGTCTGTCCGTCTGTCTTTTTGTACTGATCCATTTGTTTTATATAGAAAACTAGCTATTGTGTTTATTGCTTTCTGATATCTATTGATAGTGTATTGTTCTTTCTATCATTCTGTCTATTGCTCTATCCTACCTTTTCTGTTTTATTCCATCGATGTATCATTTCATCTATCAAATCGTTCTATTTCTTTATTTATCTGACTTTTCCCTCATCCATTCCTCCTCCTGTCAGTCCATTTATCCGTCCACCCACCTCTCTGTCCATCAATCCAGGAGTGCTTATTTTATGTCATTGCTTCTTTGTAATTATGCACTCTCAGCCTCTATATAGGATGGAGTGGGCGAGAACAGTGCAGGGTGGAAGTGACTTCTAATATCATGCATTAGCAAAAGCATCCTCCTTTAATGGAATACAACAGACGTTGCTCTTTCATATACAGTGTCCACCTCAAAAATGTTTTCACACACTGTAATTCAGATGTAAACCAGGCTTTGACATTCAAAGGTACATATAACTGGCATGGCTTTTAAAATTCCATTAAAGCGAAAGTCTGGATGGTAAAAAATGATGTAGCTGATCGATACGACTTCAAATTCAGAAGGTTAACTTGCTTTATTTATTTTATATTTTCGGTTTTACTGTATTTTATGGTTTTAGTTTACATGTGTTTAAGTAAAATGTTAATATTTGTTTTAATCTATGAAAGTCTGATAACATTTCTTCCAAATTTATGATACAAATATTGTAATTTAGAGCTTTTTTTTGCTTCGAAAATGACAATTGACCGAGTGACAAATGTTGGCAATGTTTGTGATTGAAAACCAGGATAATTCCACTTATATCCAAGTATTCTGAAGTAAAATCTGATATTCTGTGTGGTACTGTCTAAAAATTTATATAAGCATATGTACTTTTTAAAAATCTTTTTATTTTTCTACTTTTGACACAAGTAAGGAATTTTGTGTCTGTTGCACTTTTCTCTTTGAACATTTGTCTCAAGTTAATTTTGTTTGTCTCTGAAAACAATAAAAATGTTGATCACAAAAAAATATATGAAGGAAACATACTGTTAACAAGATTGCAGATTTATACTGTAGCATTTTCACAGTTTACACATTAAAATCACAACCATTTTTAAGTGTTTGAGTAAAACCATTCTTGTTTAATTCTGTAAATACTGATGATATTTCTAATAAAATTAAAATTTTGTCATTAATATCATAAATTTTCTTTTCGGCTTAGTCCCTTTATTAATCTGGGGTCACCACAGCATAATGAACTACCATCTTATCCAGCATATGTTTTATACAGCCGATGCCCTTCCAGCTGCAACCCATCAGTGGAAACACCCATACACAATCAATGACACACCTACACTACGGCCAATTTAGCATTTAACCCAATTAACTTACAGCACATATCCTTGGACTTGTGGGGCAAACCTGAGCACCTGGAGGAAACCCAGGCGATAACGGGGAGAACATGCAAACTCCACTCAGAAATGCCAACTGACTCAGCCAAGGCTCGAACCAGCAACCTTCTTGCTGTGAGGCGATTGTGGATTGTGCTGCCCACTGCGCCACCGCATCGCTCCTATATATATATATATATATATATATACACACAGTTGAAGTCAGAATTATTAGCCCCCCTGAATTATTAGCCCCCCTGTTTATTTTTTTCCCCAATTTCTGTTTAACGGAGAGAAGATTTTTTTTCAACACATCTCTAAACATAATAGTTTTAATAACTCATTTCTAATTACTTTTTTTTTAATCTTTGCCATGATGACAGTAAATAATATTTGACTAGATATTTTTCAAGACACTTCTATACAGCTTAAAGTGACATTTAAAGGCTTAACTAGGTTAATTAGGTTAACTAGGCAGGTTAGGGTAATTAGGCAAGTTATTTTATAACGATGGTTTGTTCTGTAGACTATCGGAAAAAATATATAGCTTAAAGGGGCTAATAATTGTGTCCTTAAAATGGTGTTTAAAATAAAACAAATAATTCTTTCTCCAAAATAAAAACATTATTAGACATACTGTGAAAATTTCCTTGCTCTGTTAAATATTATTTAGGAAATATTTAAAAAAGAAGAAAAAATTCAAAAAGCGCTAATAATTCTGACTTCAACTGTGTGTGTGTGTGTGTGTGTGTGTGTTTATATATATATATATATATATATATATATATATATATATATATATATATATATATATATATATATATATATATATATATATATATATATAATTTTATATATAATTAAAACCAGTAAAAGAGCAGCAAAGTCGGTTTATTGGCTAGAGCCAGGGACGTTTTTCTAAAGCTACAAACAGGGCAGCTTGTGCTGTTTTGGTGGTCACAATGTATGAATAAAGCTAATAAACCAAATTTGCTGCTGTTTTTCTGCTATGTACATTTCCGCAGCATTGTTCATTAGTCAGGCATTGGCCACAGCTTTACCCCTCACCCGCCTCACGCATCTGTATCTACAAGTCCACAAGTGAGCAAAAGTCAGAGTGCGAAGATTTGAACTGAAATCTGAGAGGCTGTGAGTGCTGAATAAAGCGCTCAGGTAAATTTGCCATACACAATTGTGGCTGCCATTTTGTATACAGTATGATTGACATTTTACAAATACAAAACTATTAATATGCAACTTTAAATTATCGTCTGTCTGTGCAAATCAAGAGATTCAGCTATTCACATCAGAGCTGCAGGCATGTAGCCAGCCTATTGAAAGGGATGGTTCTTTTTTCTGAAAAAGTGGACCTTTTTTGCAGTTATTCGCCTAATTTTTTTTATTCAAGTATGCATTTTAGTGACATTTTAAGAACTAATATTTGCTGGATCAGCTTGTCTGATGGTGATCATAGCCACACTTTTTTGATAGAACAAAAATATTTCCTACAATTTTGTAGGAGTGCTCACCATACTATTTTACTATGAAGTATTTATTTACAAATTTGTATTTAAACTGTAAGTTAATCCAGTTTTTTTTTATTGTTATGAGATTAAGCATTTAAAAAAATAAAAAAGAAATATAAAAATACTTTATATTAAAATACTATAAAAATACTATATAAATACAACTGTAATATTTATCATTACAAAAATAGGAATCTGCTAAAACTTGTTTTAAAATAAAAACTGCAGCCTATAGGCAAATAAAAACTTACCAGCTCATTCAACTTTTCTCAGTCAGAATTTGGCCGCTTAAATAATTAAATATTAAGTTTGTCTTAAAGCCTTCTGTCTATAATTTTCACAATTTATGATGGTATAGCAGTAAAAAATGGGATAAATGAGCTCATATAGGGGTCAAATTTTGGACTTTGTCAGTGGGTGGGTGGGTCTTTCACCCGAACCCCCCCTGGCTACGGGCCTGAGCTGTGAGTGTAAATTTCAACCTACACACAAATATTATCACAGAATTATATAAGTTCTCACAGTTAGATTTGCAAGCTCTCGAGTTTTGCTACTGATTTACTTCCATATAAAAGTTCTATAAGCCATTGTTAAAGAGTTGGAGATAATCTTTCCATCCATTGAACAATATTACAATTTTTGTCATTTTGATGAATAGTACTAAATATGGTATAATGGTAGAAATTAAACCCTGAAACAAATGGTAAATTGTGAAATTATACTGTTAACACTATTTTGTTCTATAAACGTCATTATAATGTTTAGTCAAATCAGACCCCTAATTTTGCATCACTTATACTTGATAGACTGTGAAAGAGCACTTCTGTTTTTTTCCCTCCTCCTTTTGCAAGCCACCAGTGTATTTAGTAATGGATTAAGCTGAAAGAATGGATGCTATAAAATGATTATCGGTCCCCTGATGTCCTCAACATAAATTGCTGTTAAGTCTCTCCCTGCAGGGGCCTATTGTACAAGCCTTGTTTATTGGTCTCTCATAGTCCGGCCATTACTTAATGACTTCCTCATAGGCTTTATGCTTAATGAACAAGCCTCCTGTCATTTAGCCCCATGCCGAACTGAGAAGAATAGCTCAAACTCTTGGCTGTTTTTGTGGCCTGTCGTGTCACTTTTATGTGCACTTGGCTGAAATGATGTTAATCAATGCTGTTCTGTTCGTGGTTTCAGTATTTGTAATTATAGGAATTAGGAAATCGGTCTTTGCAGTAAATTTCCTGCTATTTTTTTTTTTTTTTGAGGCGAGTGAAAATGTGGGGTTGGAAATATTGACCCGGCCTTCAGCCTTAGAAAGTAGCTTGCATTAGCGAAGACAAAACAAGAACGAAAAACAGCCCCTAAATGGTTATTGATTAATTTTCATTGTACAGGCCGGTAACTGCTCTTCTGCGTTTACAATGTTGTGTGGTTCAATGCAGAGCTGGGCTTTTATTATACGATGCAACTAGATATTTATGTGCAACGTGACCAACTTTCTCTCATGCTGGAGACTTTATTTATTTACTAAGCAAATTATATGTTTTTATCTTAACTCTACCTCTAAACACGACTTCTGAGCAGAATATTTTATTATTTTATAATAAGCACATCTGCAGTGATTTCATGTTAGAGGGAACAACTGCACTTTAATCATGATTCACATGATTAAAGTTGTAATGTCAAAACATGAAGTGAAAAAATAAAAATAAAAAATCCGTAAAGAAAATGCTACTGGCACAGGTATAAATGCTGGTTAAAAATGCTAATTTGTTCTCTTCCAGCAGGGGGCGCCTATAGAAACTGCAGGAGTAACAGCATTTCCTTAGTTACAGCACTAAGCAAAGCTGGTCGTATTTAATATGGATTATACAAAGATAATCTAAAAGGAAAATAGCATCTAAATAGCATCCATATCTTTCCCTCTCATAGTTGCCTTAATAAATGCCCACAGAACAATATTTAGGATTTTCCACCAATATTCCACTCAGCATGAACTGTACCGTGTGTGCCGGCGAGTTTTTCACACACCTGCCTAATATACTCAAAGACTATAGAATACACAAGATGTGTCACTCGTATAGTTTTGAATGGGGAAAAGTGAAATGGTCAATATGGCGAATGAAGCCCCACCCTCCGGGGAGAAGCTCAGATCAGATGTGTGCTTTTATGACAGTTTATGTGGTCAACAAGCACACTGGAATCTCAGTGAATACTTGCTTCTCAGACATAAGAAATATGTCCACATAAAGCTTAAAATCTGTAGTTTTAAATGAACCCACTACACTAGAAAACAAGTTTTGTAATCTGTATGAAACTAACGCAAGGTACAGTCCGTCCTGTCAAACGGACATCACATGACAGCAACTACACAAACGCCCACAAACAAAAGAGCCGCTGTCATTTCTGGAGGAGATTTGCCACCAAGACCAAGTTGTGAATTACTTTAGAATGCAGCGCAATCAGACACTCATTATCCAGAGGAGGTTGGTGATCTCGTTCCCTTTGAGTGTGCATGCGCACTACCTTAGGCAACCTGATAAAAATGTTGATTTTGTTTGATTTGAATGTTTAGAAACTAAATTTAGACCGGTGTCGTTTAATTTATTGGTGATTCCAAATATGTAATGTAATCGTAAGCTTGGCTAACAGTTTTGGATAACTTGATGTTTCTCCATTCATGCCTGAGCATACTGCAAAGAGGCGTTTTAAAGATGGACGGCAAGTGAAGTGATTTGCCTTAAAGGGAATGTTATATTTGGAAAGACTTCTTATTTACAAGTTGCTAACCTGCCACAAATAACGGGTCCATTCAAAAATTTCAGAAGGGCAGCGGAAACATATCTGTTTGGTTTAGGGGGCCATGAGTAGGGCCAGAAAGAATCTGCAGACATTTTTGCTATTTCTGCAGAGAATTAAAAAAGATCTACAGATTTATGCAGAACTATTTTGAGAGTATCATAACTGAAAACTTAATATATGGAATAAAATATAATACCCTTTTAACTTTTATTTAATGTTTACAATGCAAATCTAATTAGATCCACTTATTTGGGAAACAAAGCAAGTCTCCCATATAATATATCTTCTAATTGACAAAAAATATTACTTTACAAACTGTATTTTTAATAAATCATATAAACATTTTAATATTAGTCAATAATATTACTGAAATTATATTAAAAAAAACTGAATAAATATAAATTTACACATTAACACAAGTAAATAAATATACTCAATGATGGGCTGAAAATCTGTGGAGTTCTGCGCATGCAGATTCCGTGTGGGCCTAGCCATGAGTTATAAAAGGTTGGGAACCACTGATCTACTATAAACTAAAATGATTCCAGGCCGATAAGGTTGCCTGCAGCTGCAGGTCTCTTAGTCAGGGCAACACTCAGGACTGAAACACTTTTTTTTTACACACTTACAGACACTTATGAACATTGCACATCTGCACATACATGCATTTTGAACACCCACTAGACACTTTTGGACATTTATGCACATTTGCACACACCCTGGACATATTGTGTAGTTCTAGTGTACTCCACAGGTGAGTGGGCTTGACAAACCATCTATAGGATACACTCCTTTCTCACTTATGCACTAGGTACTTTGTTAGAAACACTTCTGTGTTTCTGTTTGTACAGATTGCTCTCTTATATTTTTATACTTTTTTCCTTCAACCACATACTCTACATTGAAAGTCTTTAAATAGTTTATATATTGCTTTTATTTTCTATTGCATAACCTCTATTTCTCCAAATTTAGATTCTTATTGTTGTTATTTTTCTTATTGTTATTATTTTTAAGGTCACAAGTGGTTGTGGAAGCATTTCACTGCATATGCTATATTTTTATTTTCTTTAATTATATTTCTAAAGCTATTTTCCTTTATGTACACTGTTGACTGGTCCCCACAAGGTATATTCACCTCTATGAGGACGTTTGGTACAGTTCTGGAGCAACTTATTGTTGAAGGAAATAATACTTATAGAGTGAAACTATTTCTAAGGTGCATACTGTGCCTACATTTGATTCAAATTTGTGAAATTGTCTTTTTATCTGCCGACTGATTTGGGGAGAATGAATATGCTCTCAGATCATTCATCACAGCTCAAAGCTGGAACCTGTCGTTCTCCGCATGGTAAGACTTCACATTGGGCTTCTGTGATGAAAATCCTTCAGAACTCTGCTGTCTCCTCTCCATTCAAGAGGTTTCATGCTTGCTTTGTGCAGAAAATAAGCATAGATTCACTTCATTATATGCATTTCTGCTTATGGATCTTTTTGACCGGACTATACAGTATATGCACCATAGGGAGCAACTAAATGTGTGATGGTAATTTATAAGTGAGAATTGGTCACCATGTTAAAGTGTTACCCTTTTCCCAATGAGCATTACACTGTAAAAAATTACTGGTTGCCTTAAATATTTAAGCTGAATCAAATTAACTTAATGAGCTTAACTGAACTAAAAACATATGCTGTCATGACTAATTGATCATATCATTTTACAGTGTAGTGTAATGTCACAAAATAAAGTGAAATAGCTGTTTTTAATGTCATTCGATTGTCTTGTTTCCAGTCCAAATATCCAAGAAATTCTTATATCAAGAGCATTTTCTAGACAAGTAAAAACATTTTTTTTCTGAAATATTATGTCAAAATTAAGTGGGTTTTTCCTTAAAGGTGCAGTATGTAAGTTTGACACCCAGTGGTTGAACTAGGTATTGCACTCCTGGATCATAATAAAAGTACGCTAGGATGCCAGATTGTGTACAGGAGCGAGTGATTTAAACTGTGTTCTAAATAAAAGCAACGACACGAGATAGAGGGAATATTTTCCATATTTAACGGAGTTTTTGTCCTAACCAACACCTCGAATTGATATATTAGAAATGGCTTCTATTTCTCACAGCTGAACAACAGAAACCTATGACAGCTAGATCACCTCAGGTAAGCCTTGTGTGCTTTATTCTGTGCTAAATGCTAACAATGCGAGTTTGAATGCATTTTACATGGCATTTGTTGCCATATACTGAAAGCAGAAAGTTCACCTCAGATCTTGAAAATACAATAAACCGTCTGAAATTGAACTTTAGAACTAAACACATATGAGTGATTCAGCATCTACATTGATGTTAAAGTGGGTTAACATGTATTAAATAGATTCTAAACCTTACCGTTTCGTGAGCGAGTGCATATTCTGTGCTTCTGAAAGGCTGTATTTAAATTTCTGCCGTGTCTCGTCTGGTGCAAACAGCCAAATAGCTGATCACTGCCTCTCTCGTCACAGCGTGTTGTTAGGACACGCGGTTACAATGTAACCTGCTCACCTAATGCTTACGTTCGTAATATTTATGTAATTTGCTAATTAATAACCTCATGTGGAACTGCATCTGTCTCCCATACTGTTCTTTTTGGTCACGGACGCATGCTTTCAAGAGTCTTACTGAATGAATGAATGAATGAAATACGCTGTTTTCCAACAAGGCAACCCAGGGTGCTGACATATAATTGGCTAAACTGGCATCGTGCATATGAAATTTATCTAAACAAAGACAGCGTTCCGGCACGGAAAACCCATTTTCAAAGCAGAATATCTGACTTCAGCATTGTTTTTCAGTTAAACAAGTATGTTCACTTGGGACGTTTCTTAAATATCTGCACACATATTATGGTATTTTTATGCTTTAGAAGAGTCAAAAACTTACATACAGCACCTTTAAAACAAGTAATCTGCCAGTGGGGTAAGTCAATAAAAACTTATTTCAAACCAAAAACAATATTATTTTACTTACACCACTGGCTGATTATTTTGCTTGTTTTACAGAAACACTCATTAATTTGTGGCTTATTATTTCTGAAAACAAATCAGTATTTTTTACTTGTCTAGAAAATGCTTCTTGTTTTAAGAATGCTTAGATATTTTGGATTAGAAAAAAGACAAAAATATTTTAAGTAAACTTTTTTTGCAGTGTCAATATTGTGGACTGAAGCACACTTTTTTTTGTATAAGTTTTAGTGCATTTCCTATTTCTAAATTTAGACAAATGAACTAACTAATTTCCCAAATATGCTTATGTTTAAAAAAAAAATAAGGGTGGATTTTACTTTTAGAGTCATTTTTACTCATGAATTTCCCTTGACTTGTTTCAGATATCTCTTAAAACATACATCTATTTGAGGCTGGTGTGGCTGCTCCTTGTTTCAGAAGGAAACTTAATAGCTTCTTTTAACTGTAGAGCTGCCCGTCTTTTCTTGCATTCACCATTTTGAGCTTTGAAATTTCTCGCTTTCATTTCCCCACAAGTGGTCCGTGTCCTTGTCTCTGCCTTTCTAGATCAGCCATAGTGCAGCCTCTCATTAAATGAACATCCACTGACTGAATGCAATCCTAGCGTAGCCTTCTGTACAATATTTACCAAATTGTTGAGTATTACCAAAGTACCTTTAAAGGGATAGTTCACCTCCCAAAAAAATAAAAAATGACTCTTCCTCACAAGTGGTTGCAAACCTTTATGAGTTCCGTTAAACACAAAGAAGATGTTTTAAGGTAACTGTAAACCTGTAACCATTGACTTCCATGGTAGGAAAAACAAACTATGGAACTATGGAAGTCAATGGTTACAGGGTTCCAACATTTTTCAGAATATCTTCTTTTGTGTTCAGCAGATGAAATCATCAACGTTTGAAACAAGTAAAGGGTGAGTAAATGATGACTGAATTAAGTTTTGGTTCGATTAAATGTTATATTTGGAGTCACCAATGAAATTTAACTACAATTGAGCCTTCGCTAAGCCACACCCAAAAACCGCCACAGGCCAATCGTGGCTTAGCAACTGTAAATAGGCAGGGGAAGACTGTCAAGCTTTCGAGCGAGGGAAACAACTCAAAGTGTTGTGCATGAATTGTGCAAATCTGATAACCCGGTATCCGAAAAGTTTGGACAGGGTGGTGGAATATTTTTCCTCTTCCAAAACCTAAAACCCAAGAGGAGAAATGCCAGCATAGATCAAGCCGTGTCGGGGGCCGTAAAGGCAGCTTAATTCAGCTACAAATATCTGGATTACATATCAACAGAACAAAACAGAGATGTGATCACAAACTGAGCACTTGCGATAAATTAATATACTTCACCCGCAGCAGTTTTTCAGTAAATCTAAACCCTATCCCTGTCAGAGGTACAATTCACAGATGTTTTCATCTGTCATTGGTGACAGTGTTGTAGTGGGTTAGATTCTGCTTTTATATTTGGTGTCGGTTTCTTTATATATTTGGTGTCGGATTAATATTTGCTAGTAGGGAAATATTTTATTTCACAACAATTAGTCTATCAGGCTTTTTTGGCTAAAAAAAGAGAGAAATCACAGTTTAATTTGTTATTATTAGATTATATTTAAATTTCACTTACCCTGCTGTGCATGAACTAAGCTGTTAAATGGTCAGCGTATGAGGCAGCTAGGCTGTAGCTTTAATTTTGATTAAATTATTTTCGAATCGGTTGCGTATTATGTCATGAAAATACCCCTGTAATGCATACTGCAGTCCTTTTTTGTCTGGCTTGCTTAGAAATCTCACCTGTTTGCCAAAAATTGTCTCCCTGGGAATGTCTGACACTGGCGCATACATACTGTAACAGACGTGCCAGGCACAAAAGCTTGACAGGCTTAACAGCAGTAACTAAGGAGGGCAGGGCTTAACGAGGAGTCAATTGTCTCCTAAATTTTGTTTCGAAACCTTCTAATCAAAGAAAAAAGCAAATTTTTTTTTTCAAGGGAGCACATTAAAAGGGAATGAGAACACAACACCAACCTCCTTTATGGAGATTTTTTTGAGTTTCTGGATTAGACCTCATCCTGTCAATTAAACTTTGTAACTGCTGTGTGAATAAATAACTTTTTACACAATATCATCCTCTCAATAATGCTGTGTCCGATCATGGTTTTCTGAAATAATTCCCAACATTATTCTTACAGTCTTACAGACTTGAAATAAAATAATTATCATCGTTGATCCTGCCACCCTAAAGGTTTCTTAACAAATTAAGTCAAAGAACTATTTTATTAAATAATTATAAAATTATTTTTAGGATTATAAAATATATATATTTTATTTCCTGTCTAGCCGTTTATACCTGGTCTTTCTGGGAAACTTCTACTTAAAGTGTAGATCACTTATTTTTGGATTAAAGTGCTTTTTTGAAAATGCTTTCATTATCCAAAATAATCTTAATCGTTGTTTAAGACTTAATCAAAACACCTTATTTTGGGGTTTACACTAATATATATTAGAAAGTTTTATAACTATAAATGTAAATAAATGTAAACCCCTTTTTAGCATATTCAAACAAGAAGTATTAGCCTAAAGAGTGATGTTTAAGCTCCTAGAATTTGTGCTTATTGCTTTGTATTTAATAGGCCTATTCGTTTTTATGTTTATATTACCCTCTCGTTTCCCCTTATTTCTCTCATGCGTTTGTTATATATTTAATTCCCTTATTAAATAAAGCCCTTATTGTTAAAAAATGAACTACAGTTTGTACAGACTTTATTGTGTTTTATTTGTAAATCTTTTGTTGTTATAAATAAAAAAATAAAAAAATATGAGGATGACGCCATGTGATTGGTCGTCATGACTGCCGCAACTTTGAACCCCGAAATGTCCGGCTCTCCAGCTTGACGGCTCCGTTTTCAACTCCGCCCCCGCCTGCGCTCGGCTAATCTCGTTGATCACCGGCTGCAGCTGTGCTTCATGTCGAATGCACCTTATGTTTACAAGTTTGTCAAGTGATTTCCGTCATGTGATTGGCATTTGAATGGCGGAGGCGGGAATACACGAGATCAGACGAGACAGACTGTACCTTGTGTCAATGTCATGCAGACTACAAAACCAGAGAGCATTCGTGTGCAGTTGCAAGGGCAGTTGGTGTATTTAATATTTGCACAATTAAAATTGTGCGTATTCGTTTCACTTCCTTGCACTAATTTATCTTGAATTGTACTCACTGCACATATACATTCGTAATTGTGTTCATATCTATCTCCATATATCTGATTATTAATAGCAACCTTGTACATATATTCATCTATCTTCTGTTCATAGTTAATACAACCTCTATTAGGGCTGTGCAATTAATCAAATTCAGTTACGGTTTTGATTTTGGCTTCTAACGATTATGAAAAAAACATTAATCAAGATAAAATGATTATTGCATCACCCCCCCCCCCCTCTCCATTTTCAGTTGTACATTTCAAGTTATTTCCTAATATTTAGAAGTAATAAAATTTTAAATGCTATCAACTAAATTTTTGCAATTTTATAATGAACTTACTACAGTTAAAACATAAACAATCCCATTTATAACACAATGGAGTTCAATGCTGAACACACCAGTCAATCTGTCTCGTGACGGTATTTATATTCATATTTATATACAACATTTCATTTATTTTGCTTTTTTTTGCTACTTAACAATAAAACAAAAAAAAAGGTTCCATTAAATAAGAAATGACAATCTCTGTCGAATGCATTTGCTCTAACCACATCCGCATCATTCTCCTCTTTGATGGAAGGGTGGGCCAAATCAAAGGTTACAATTCTCCAACTTTGGCCCGTGGGCCCTAGTTTGGGCATCTCTGGTCTATAGCGATAGATGATTGGCTCCTTTACTAGAAGGCGAGGCTTCCTTCAAAAGAGTGGCCATATTGATTGTTACATTTTTTCCCATTCAAAACTATACGAGTGAAATGTCTTGTGTATTCTGTAGTCTTTCATAGTCACAATCCTGAGGGTGAAGGTTAAGATGAGGTAAGCAGAGAGTCAAGCAGTGAGAATGGAGTGGAAATTATCCAGTAAAGCCCGGCGTATCTTTGTTTGACTAGAGCTTAATGTGTTGGCAGTGAAATCAGTGAGGTTGATTGGATGAGGCTGATGTGTGTGTGTGTGTGCGCGTGTTGACGATGGCTGAACTGATAAACGGGACTCTGTCTTATCACCCAGGCAGACCCGATGAGACGTGCAGCACGACGCCACAGGATTGAACGTAAAATTAAAGCACCGCTGGGGGAAGGGAGCATGTAATTGAAGAGCCAAGTCAACAAGCTAGCTCATCTCTTTGCCTTTTCTCTCTCTGTTCTTGTCTTTCTAGCTCTCATTTTCTTTTCATCTTTGGCGAGGGGCTTGATGTGAAGGAAATTGATCGGCGGTCGGTCAGAATTGAGCCCACAGCTGTTTTGGAAATATTTTTTTTTGTCTGTCAGTTTGTGTTTCTGGGTGAGATTTGCTGTTGGCTTGATTATGTGGAAGAGATCTCAACACGTCTTTCCTCTTACCCAAGACTCTTCTGTGTTTTAAGTGTTTGTCCCACAGGATTGGAGTAGAGGAAATAAATCATTCTTATCCCCACATGGTAACTTTCAAACTAAGATATTGTGGAAAGGCTGAATTACAATATTTATATAAATAAATCATGTTTTTTCCTTGTACAAGTTGTGTGTTAAATTACATATATGATAATTGTAATGGGAGTCGGGGTACAGCAGAGTTGAGGGTCTAAACCATCGACTGTAAAAGATATGGACGTAGTATCCGTGACGTCACCCATAGTTTTATGAAAACCGCAAATTAATCTACAAGTGGGCATGGCCAACCGTTGCTATTTTGTTTGCATACATTGTGCTGACTGGGGGTAACCAAAAAAAGGGCAAAGAGGCCATACCGAGTTCTCAGGCAATGTTATAAAAATGGCCATCTTATGAGGAACAGTGTTTCTAGTCAAAGCCAATTTTAACTCTCATTTGATGTGAGAACAGTTCAAGATATTCTTACTGGCAAACAAGCTCCTGTGCTTTCAGCGGTGTGCTGTTAGCTTAAACTTGCTTAAATTGCCTGTTGCACAGCTGAATTATTCCTCTCGACTTCTGCACAAGGTTTGTTGCACCTGTAGGTGGACATACGTACCGAAGTGTGTCTGAACGGCGGGTAGATTTCTAGCAGATTATCTCTTGTATAATTAAATTTGGCTTCCTTTTGCGGTGTGTTATTTGATTCCCTGCGCGTGACTCGAGCACGCCTGCTCCTTCGTCTCTCTCCAGCCAGTGGGTGGACCATAATTGGACCTGCTTGAAAAGGCCACAAGTGACACTGACAAGCCACTAATGAAGTGATCCGGACAGTCAGCCCATCTTTATGTGCTCAACCTAACTGGCAAAATCCGCAGAAAAGGAAATAACACTCCAGGAGAGCGAAATCATGGCTGGAAACACAATTACCGCCTGATTTCCCCACATAAACGTGTCCCACAAAGCGCAGTGTGGTCAAAAATGAAATAAGGGTAGTAAGTCAACACCGCTGGATTCTACACATGCACCTCCTGGAGTGGACTGTGTGTTTTTTTCCTGAAAAAGCTGGTTTAATAGGGCTTCTTTAACATTAAAGGTGTTTTTTTTGCACTGTTGCACGGTTTCTTTCTCTTTTTCTTGTTTATAGCATTTTTTTTTGTTGATTTATGTTATATGGTGACAAATTACACTGATTGACATTAGGATAAACACACAAGTTTGCTTCTAAGAACATCTGAGAAGAATCAACATGCAAAAAGAAAATGCTGGGTTGTTTTAACCCAACAACGCATGGGTCAGATACAGTATGGAACAGGGGTGTACAAACTTGATCTTGGAGGGCCAGTGTCCTTGTGAGTTTAGCTCCAATCTGCTTCAACACACCGGCCAGGAAGTTTCTAGTATATTTATTAATACCGCAGTCACACTACTGTAGAGTTTGAGCGAAATTCACTGCAAAAAGGGGCGGGATTAGACAAGATGATTAGACATTTTAAAAAAAAGCAAGCGATTGGTTCATATTTTACATTTCTGTCCAGAGAGGTCATGTTTTGATCCTCGATTGGTCTCACGCAGTCAAGTGATGCGATTTTGCAGGTCAGAGTTCACCAAGCTTGAACTTTCTAATGCAGCGATGTGCAAAACTTGATGCACGAGCTTGCGTTTCCGATCTGACGCATTCGTGTGTGTATGAATGGAAGTCTATGGGAAGAAAAGTCCAGTGTGACCGCAGCTTAAGAGCTTGATTAGCTGGTTCAGGTGTTTGATTAGGGTTGGAGCTAAACTCTCCAGCACACTGACCCGATTGAGTGTGGACACCAATGGTATGGACAAACCCAACCATTGGCTTAAAAATGTCATTTAAATTTGATTGAAAATATTAGCCCGATGTAGGATTGTCGTTATTTGACCCAATGTTTAGTATCAACAAACCAGCATTTTTTTGGAGTTGGAGAAAATGTTTAAATTAACGTTTTGTTTTGCAGATAATTGAAACAAAGTCTTCAGCATTTGTCAACATTAATTTAAAAATATATACATATCATTTAGTACCTTTTTGAGCATAATTTCCAAAACAAGTAATAATCTAATTACCGCAACAGTTTACAAAATCAACTCTGTTAAAAAAAGCGAATTTACTTTGACATTTTTTAAAAAGGGATTATTAGCAGTCATGTGGAGTTACTTGAGATTCTAAAAATTTTATTTATTTTTAAATTAAGAGGTTTTTTTATCATTATCAAAACACCCTACACAACTGACAACACTTTTTAAAATATATTTTGAAAAAAACCTGATGTATTTTGCATTGTCCACAATTTGTAATGCTGCAGTATGTATTTGAATAATGATGGTTAGTTCCTTTACTTGAAATCTCAAATTTGATTGTTATAATTTGTGTTGTCGACAGAGTTTGAGGTTTACTGTAACATTATTATTCACACCTTAAAGTTTGCTTTAATTTGATTGCACACACTTTGTAACATTTTATTTATCAAGTTTAAGGGTCTCTTTAACACTTATGCTTATTTTTTTTATAAAGAGATCAGATATTTTGTTTAGATATTTTTGTTTTTGATTATTAAAAGTATTTGCCTTAGTAATGTTGGTAAATTAAAATAAAGTGCTTAAAAAAAAGAAATCCTATTATTCCTAAATGTACTGTTAAAAATATTCAATAATTATTGATATCGAATGATATGAAACATGATGTCGTGAGCTTTTTTTTTTTTTTTTTGCAATATCGCCCAGCCCTAATACAAAACTTAAATTCAAAAAAGCAAAATTATGTTACAAAAATTTGAGGGGAAATTTAAAAAGAAAGAAAAAAACATACATATTTGATATTACATATCACATTTTATATTCCCATAGTATATGTACAGTTTTTTTTTTTTTTTTTTCAAATAATTCCCAAATGATGTTTAACAGAGCATGGAAATTTTCACAGTATGTCTGATAATATTTTTTTCTTCTGGAGAAAGTCTTATTTGTTTTATTTTGGCTAGAATAAAAGCAGTTTTTAATTTTTTAATCATCATTTTAAGGACAAAATTATTAGCCCCTTTAAGCAATTTTTTTTCGATAGTCTACAGAACAAACCATCATTATACAATAGCTTTACTAATTACCCTAACCTTCCTAGTTAACCAAATTAACCTAGTTAAGCCTTTAAATGTCACTTTAAGCTGTATAGAAGTGTCTTGAAAAATATCTAGTCAAATATTATGTACTGTCATCATGACAAAGATAAAATAAATCAGTTATTAGAGATGAGTTATTAAAACTATTACAGTATGTTTAGAAATATGTTGAAAAAAATCTTCTCTCTGTTAAACAGAAATTGGGGAAAAAAATTAACAGGGGGGCTAATAATTCTGACTTCAACTGTATTTGTTAGTACAGCGTTTTTTATCATTGTTGTCACCCCATTTATGTAAGTTTTATTCTGATACTTATTCTGATCTTATTCTGATACTTACTTTGACCTGTGCTTACCAAAATACATAGTAAGGAAGGGATACAGTTTATTATTATATTTTCATATGTTTAACTTTAAGAAATATTAGTCAAATCTATTGGTTTGATGATAGTGGCATTTGAAATGACAGTAAATTAGTATTTTGGTGCTGCACTGTGATCCTTACAGAGTCTTTTAATGTATTTTCAAATCATTATCATAAATATGCATGAAACGATGTTTAATATACAAACTAACGTTACACTGAATGACATTTTAGTCTTCAAAATCATCTGAAATATGGATTGCAGTCCTTACTTTTTTTTTTCTCTGAAGCACTTAAAGTTTAAAGCTCTATTACACTGTTGTTTTGATGCTCATAAACTCCTTTTACCCATATATAATCCATACATTGTGGAAATATATTTTGTCAGAATACCTTAAATGGGCATCGGTGTATAATGATGCTCTTTCTGCCGGCAGATGGTGTAGTTAGGGCATCAACCAGCATGAGTTAACTAGACCATATACTAACCCCACCTGTGGATTTAATCATAATCCTGAAACCTCACCATGGAGACCAGACAGCAGAATATGTGGGTCTTTGCACCTCTCAGAATGTGTTGCATGTTATTCAGTCAGGAATTGCAGCGGAAATACTGTGTTGATCTGTTTTCAGAAGTTCAAGGGCCAGTAATGCATCCTATATACGGTGTTTCTTATTTAGTCTGCACATATACAGTACTCATATCTGTACGGAACATCTTTTACTTTTCAACTCTGACTTTTTTTGTAGGATATATGAGTGTAACTTGACTGCAGGTTATGAACTCATAATAGGATTATTACATTTTCCTTGTTTTTTTTTTTTAAGAGTTTTTGGATTTTCTACAATTTTGGCTTTTATATCTTGATACAGCATGTTCTTAACTTGTTATATCTCACAGCTCTCAGCTTATACAGTATCTTGCAATTCTGTGCAGGTGTAATGTGTTACATCTATACCTCTCATCAATTGTGGGAAAAGAGTTAATCTAAGCTTGAACAGACTGCAAGAGTTCAGTAAAAATGGTTTGTAATCTTAAATTGGATAATGTCAGTATAAAGTTGAGTGTATATAAAGTCAGGTTCAGGTTTCTTTCCAATATTTCCTACACCATGACTTTGAGTCAGCCATCAGATGCTTCATGACCAGATATGTAACATTTAAATTCTGTTTAAAATCCTCTTCACACATATTTCCATATTCTTACTGAAACTGCACCCAGCAAGCGTTTATTTATTTATTTCTTTTTAAAGATGTCTAATAGATGTCTAATAGACGTCTAAACATAGTCGTCTTGGCTAAAACAGGGCTAAATTTGGGCTGTCAGTGAAAATCTAATAGACATCTAAGAGTAGGCCAAGGCTAGTCATCAAATAAACAGAAATGAATGTATACACATATAAAGTCTGTCTAATATGTATATTTGAGGACTAGTCTACTTTTGGGCTATTCTTAGATGTCTATTAGATTTTTCATGACAGCCCAAGTTTAGCCTTGTTTTAGCCCAGCTATCTACATTTAGATGTCTATTAGACCTCTATTAAACACAAAATTGTTTGCTGGGCAGTATTACGTAGGCAAATATCACATTGGCGGCACCACTGGTTGCCGTTTGAAGACTTGTGTCAGGTTATGTTGCTATATATGTGTGTGTGTTTTGAAGGTAAGCTTCCCCTCTGGCAGAGACACAGGTGCTGGACTTAATTTTACGCACAGGTGACCACTGAAGGTACCAGAGAAAGCTGCCTGTGGCAGTGCAGATCCAAAGGCAACAATTCATCTCTCTGCTGACACACACACGCACCCACACACGCACACACAAACACTCTTTGAATTTATATACCTCCTTCAGAGGATGCTGGAAATCTGAGAGACATTCAATGCGTGAAGAAAAGCATCACATTAAAAAAAAAAATACATATAACAAAACAGAACGCAAGAGAAGTTGACAGGAACAAAATGTGCACTGCTTTTTTATTTTCAGATTTTCTCTCTCTCTCTCTCTCTCTCTCTCTCTCTCTCTCTCTCTCTCTCTCTCTCTCTCTCTCTCTCTCTCTCTCTCTCTCTCTCTCTCTGATCATGTAGATCGTGTAGTTTTTACATAAATATAATGCCTGTGGCTAGTGAGAATGTACACATACAGCACCATTTTTGTGATGCGGCACAACAATACTTTTATTTTTTTGTTACTCTAAGCGGTTGGTTCAGGGTTGGGGTGTGTGTAGACGTTAATAAATCACAACAGGTTAGTGTAAGGGGTGTAGGTTTAGTGTTGGGGTAGGTGCATACTTGAATAAAACGCAATAGCTTGAACAAACACCAACAAAATATCCATACCTGTCAATCCTCCCGTTTTTCCCAAGAGTCTCCCGTATTTTACAATTCTATCCCACTATTATCCCATTTAGGTATTTTTCTGTATTTCTCCTGTATTTTTAATCTTTCTATGAAGGGTGGCAATAAACATTAAAGGACCAATCCTCTCTATACGCAAACCATACCGCCGAACCACCAGGAGACGTCCCTTGCTCTTAAACTCTGATATCTGGACTTTACTAGAACTATGCTTATCTTCTTTGACACAATCTATCCTCTTGTTAAGTGTGACGTCATGCAAAGGTCCAAGCACTCTATCAAACTGTATGGGGAAACTCATCAAATGGTAATAATAAATGCTTACAAAGCGATGTAATACTTTCGAAAATCACGATCACTATATATATATATATATATATATATATATATATATATATATATATATATATATATATATATATATATATATATATATATACAGTATATATATATATATATATATATATATATATATATATACAGTATATATATATATATATATATATATATATATATATATACAGTATATATATATATATATATATATATATATATATACAGTATATATATATATATATATATATATATATATATATATATATATATATATATATATATATATATATATATATATATATATATATATATATATATATCCATGCCTAATATCTGATGGCCAGAAAGTGGTTAATTTTTTTTAGAAATTGTAAAAATTTCAGTATTTGTGTTGCAGCAAGTCCAGAGACTGTTGTGTACACTGATTTTATATAAAATTTCCTTTAATGTGTGATAGGACTAAAAAGTAGTCATAAACTATTATTTTCTCAATTCAAACGAGTAGCTGCTTGGACCCGGAAACAGTATTCCATACGTCACCGATACATCACAACTTAACAAGCGAATGTTGTGAAAAGCACTATATAAATAAACATGATTTGAATTGAATTAAATTAAATTGAATGAAATGTGAATCTGTTCTGTGCTTTAATTTTATTCAGGCATGAAAACACTTTGAAATAAATATAAAAACGGCATGATTCCCTTCCTTTCCATTATAGGCGCTGTTGCCCCTCCTATGCGATCCCCAAAACAGTCAGTTCATGTAGTGGTGCGTGACTGTCAGATGTGCTCCATAGTGATAAATTGACGCTTTTTCCTAAACAAACTCTGTACATGCGATTTGAAACGGAACTAAAGTGGATACTCTGGGTTTTGGGGGGGGTGTTTGAACAGACATATACAGTTGAAGTCAGAATTATTAGCCCCCCTGAATTTTTCGCCCCCCCCCCCCCCTGTTTTTTTTTTCCCCAAATTTCTGTTTAATGGAGAGAAGATTTTTTCAACACATTTCTAATCATTACAGTTTTAATAACTTATTTCTAATAACTGATTTATTTTATCTTTGCCATGATGACAGCACATAATATTTTACTAGATATTTTTCAAGACACATTTATACAGCTTAAAGTGACATTTAAAGGCTTAACTAGATTAATTAGGTTAACTACTGTAGGCAGGTTAGGGTAATTAGGCAAGTTATTGTATAATGATGGTTTGTTCTGTAGACTATTGAATAAAAATATAGCTTAAAGGGGCTAATAATTTTGTCCTTAAAATGGTTAATAAAAAAATTAAAACTGCTCTTATTCTAGCCGAAATAAAACAAAAAG
This sequence comes from Danio kyathit, assembly GCA_903798195.1. Classification (NCBI taxonomy): domain Eukaryota; kingdom Metazoa; phylum Chordata; class Actinopteri; order Cypriniformes; family Danionidae; genus Danio; species Danio kyathit. The sequence goes on along the minus strand of LR812539.1, from coordinate 20,984,370 downwards.
ACTTTCTCCAGAAGAAATAATATTATCAGACATATACTGTGAAAATGTCCTTGCTCTGTTAAACATCAATTGGGAAATATTTAAAAAAGAAATCAAAGGGGGGCTAATAATTCTGACTTCAACTGTACACATAACAATAACACCAACAACAACATCTAAACATGTCGATCTTGGTGGGTTTTCTTTTAAACAACTAATTTGGTCTTAAATGAGCATAAAAATTAGAAAAGCATTCAAATGCTTTCATCATTATAGATCTGTGCAGTTTTTTATAAAGTATCCCTTATTTTCACGTCCTGATGTTGACAGGTATGAAAATATCTCATAACCTACAGTCAAAAATGTTATGCTTCATTGTGCTGATCAAAATGAATATCAATGAAAACAAAATATAATTATGAATTTGTAGTGTTTTGTGTATTGTTAGTATATACCGTACATATAATTCATAGCATCATTCATGGCATAGCACATTTAAATTAATTTTCCATATGTGGCGCATCCCAGCCTGGATCTAGTGGTCTGAAATGTGTGTGGGTCTCGAAATATCTGGATATATTGGAAAATGTTAAATTGTTGTGTAATTTTGATCTCCACTGTTTTTGAACCATTATTGCATACGGTTTCCCCCACAGTCCAAAGACATGCCGTATAGATGAATTGGGTAAACAAAATTGCTCATAGTGTCTGAGTCTGTGTGTGAATGCCAGAGTGTATGGGTGTTTCCCAGTACTTGGTTGTGGCTGGAAGGACATCCGCTGCGTAAAACATATGCCGGAATATTTGGCAGTTCATTCCGCTGTAGTTACCCCTGATAAATAAGCGACTATGCTGAAGGAAAATGAATGAATGATGACTGTTGTCCAATGGCTTCCCTAATTATTTTATTTAAAGATGTATTTATTTTTGTACAGCTGTAAACGGTGATAACTAGTGATGCACTTACCCAAGCGGTAATGAGAAAAAAAACACAGGTTTTAGTAAAAAGGGTTAAAAGTGGTTTCTCCCTTTCTGAGAGCTGTTTTGGGCTCTTCAGAAGCTGGTTTTTAACCTCCAGGGTTGCGAGCGATGATAAACACTCGCTCTGATTTGTACTGTTTCTTTGATTTAAGTGTTATCAAAATCAGTGCTGTTTTGTGCTCTGCTCTTCGTCTTATTAGGAGAAAGAGTGATTAACTGCACTTTTCCTGAGTTTCATGCCTCAGTGTTCACTCTTCAGTGCCTGTAGAGGAGATGGATGGTTTTGAGCTCAGGGTCAACAGCTCTTCCCAGCGAGCCTTTCTTACAGTCTCCCGGTTTGGACCCAGGGTCACTCTCTATCTTCACAGCACAAGCAGACCACAAATAATCAACTGTGGAAAGCTGTCGCGGCTGTTGCAGACTGAAAGAGAGGCGTCTTCTATTTTGAGCTGCGCTTTTGTGGGACTGAATGTGGAATTGTGGTAAATGATAATAATTAAAAATTGTCATCGACCCAAATTTACAACATTGCTGCTGTTTAGTCTTGTTGAAATAATCTTAATCTTTGGATCATAGAATGAAAGTATTTGTTCTTTTCAGGGAAATCAACCTACAAAGAGCTGTAGACCAGTACAGTATTTTATTTTGTTTTCAGCTTAGTCCCTTTATTAATCTGGGGTCACCACAGCGGAATGAACCAGCAACCTATCCAGCATCTGTTTTACGCAGTGGATGCCCTTCCAGCCGCAACCCATCTCTAGGAAACATCCATGCACACTCATTCACACTCACACACTACGGACAATTTAGCCTATCCAATTCACCTGTACCGCATGTCTTTGGACTGTGGGAGAAACCGGAGAAAACGCACACAAACGCAGGGAGAACATGCAAACTCCACACAGAAACGGCAACTGACCGAGCCGAGGCTCGAACCAACGATGTTCTTTCTGTGAGGCGACAGCACTACCTACTGCGCCACTGCGTCGCCTTTATTTTATTTAATTTTTTAAATTTTTTTATTTTTAATTTAATTTAATTTTTATTTAATTTATTCTAATTTTATTTTATTTTATTTTTTAATTAAGTTTAATTAAAATTTGCTGAATTAAAATGACTACATTTCTGCCATGGAAGTATTCTCATTATTCTGAACACGGAAGGCTGTTGCAGACTGAACGAGAGGTGTCTTCAATTTTGAGCTTCGCTTTTGTGGGACTGAGTGTAGAATTGTGGTAAATGATAATTAAATGTTTTATTTGATTTAAATTTTTACATTTAATTTAAATTTTATTTTATTTTTATTTATTTATTTTTCAAATTCAGCTTTTTATGTAATTTTTATTTTAGATGAAACTTTTTTTTACTTATTATTAGTTATCTAATATATATAATAATATTTATGATATTAATAATTAAGAGTCCACTTAAGTTTTCAGTTTTTGATAGTAATAGTAATAATAATAATAATAATAAAAATAATAATAATAATAATAATTATACATTTTGTTTCTAGTGTGCTTTTCTCAGACCCAAAGCACTGTAAGGTATACAAGGCAAACAATAACAAAGCAGTGCAATAAAAAAAAAAACTACAATAAGACAATAAAAAAAAAAACAATAAAATTGTTTGATTAAATTGACAAAAAGCTTAAAAGCAATGGTAAAAAATAGTCTTGAGAAGTTTCTTAAAACAGTCCAGAGAAGCGGCATTCCTGATGCTGATGGGTAAACCATCCAGAATGAAGACTGCGAGTGGCGAGAGTTACCAGGTCACAAATGTAGTCAGGTGCTAGCCCATGCGCTGCTTTATATGTTAAAAACAATGTCTTAAAATCAATACGTGACTAACAGGAAGCCAGTGAAGTTGCTGAAGTACAGGATTTGTAGATTTAATGTATTTGCTATGTATGGGTGAAATGTTAATACTGTTTTATTATGTAAAGGTTTAGTAACTTGCCTTCCAAATTTCAAATAAAATATTGACTATAAACAAATGGCTATACAATACAAATCACTAGGAATTATAATATTTTAAAATACTATCAGAAATACAATCAGTAATAATTTACAGAATAAAATAAAATTCATTTTAACTTAAACATAAATATAAATCATATACTGTATATGCAGTGCTTAAATTTAAATATTTTAATAAAGGAATAATTTTATAAAAAAATAAAATTCTGTCTTCCCCCCCCATAACACATTTCAATTCAAATGCACACTGGGAGGTCCGGGAGCAAATGGAGAACAGGTCACAGATATTTTACTTATTTATTTCTCAGCTCTTCATCTTTTGCTCACTTCCGGGCAGAGAGAAAATCAGATATCTTTCCATAACCAAATGTATAATACAGCACTGGTGAGCGCTGCCGGTGACACAGTGTGCCAGCATAAAAATATGATCTCAGAGAAGAAATCATATTTGCGTTTCCCCGAAAGGGCTACGTCCCTCTGTTGTAATTACAGTCTATTCTTGTTATGGATTTTTGATCTGTGAAATTGAACTAGTGGGGGAAAAAAAGATGCCTCTTACAACATAAATGTATTTTTAATTTGCTTTCTAAAGGTTTTGTTATTTTTAAATCTTGTTGCTTGTTGATGTAACTGAGACATAAAACATGAACATCTCTAAAAGCATTTGCCCTGACATGTAGGACCAATTAGCCATGCTACGGCTCATTGGGAAAAGCAGATCACCTTCAAGCCCATTATACACTTCGGTTTTTACATAAATGCAAGGGTGAGCATATACCATGCACATGATGGGAATTTTGCCATCATGTCTATATGAGTACAGTATACTTTAGTACAAAATCATTAATAAAACATTTGCTGTTTTACTAAAAAATAATTAGACGTAGTGAATAACTCTACAAGGAAAATTAAGGTATTTGAAAATACTGTAGAAAGCATAGGTTTTAATTCAGATTTCTCAATTGGTACTTGATGTTTGTAAAGCATACTGTATGTTGAGGTATCTTGTCTGTCTGCTGATAAGATGTTCGCTACTGTAATGAATGCGAAACACAACTTTAAACAACTAACTATTTGCATGCTTTGGACAATTACATGGTAAGAATTTGTACTTTAGATAAAAAACAACATTGTCTCGATTTAGAATGTTTGCACAATTTGTTGTTTTACTCGACCTTTTTTGTGTTCGGTCCCACATTAACTACAATTTACTTACACAAAAATTAATAATTTGTTACAATGTACTTTTGACTTATCTAGGCCCACACGGAATCTGCGCGTGCAGAATTCCGCAGATTTTTAGCCCATCATTGATTGTTTATTTACTTGTGTAAATGTGTGTAAATTTATATTTATTCAGTCTTTAAATTATTTTCAGTATAATTATTGACTAATATGAAAATGTTCATATAATTTATTTACAATACAGTTTGTAAAGTAATATTTTCTGTCTTTTAGTAGATATATTATATAGAAGACTTGATTGTTTACCAAATAAAATGGATTTATTTGGATTTGCATAGTAAACATTAAATACAAGTTAAAAAGATATTATTTTTTAGTTCATATATTAAGGTTTTAGTTATGATACTCCCAAAATCATTTCACATGAATCTGCAGATTTTTAACAAAATTGTCCACGGATTCTGTCTGGCCCTACTTATGACTGATTGAATACCTGCATTAACCCATTCTTAAACCTACCCAAAACACCAAAACAGTCCCTAATCGTATCTGTATCCCACCCAAAGGGCACCAAAAGTGTTCTGCAATACATTATGAACACAGTAAGTACATTGTATTTATTTTTTTATGCAAGTACATAGCAGTTAAGGCCACCTAACATAAAGTGGGACCTTTTTTCTTTATGCGATTTCCTTGTCAAATTGTGAAAAACAAACAATCACGCACACTATCAAGATCTGCTCAAATATTTATTAAATGTAACGTTTCAGTCTCCTGACCTTCAACAATCATATATACACAACGAAGGTCACAGGCTGTGTCTCAATCAGCTACTGAGGTCATTCATCAGTTGTGCACGAATTCAGGCACTGGTGAGGACAGTGATGAGCTTGGACTCCCATGAGCTTGGACGACTGCATCCTTACATCTCTGCAGTTACTTGAATAACTTATTAATAAAGTCATCTGGGATGGTTAGCATTCCTGCAGGGCTCCCAGAGTTTATCAAGATTCTTTGGATTCATCTTCAATACCTTCTCCTTCATCTTACCTCAGACATGCTCAATAATGTTCATGTCTGGTTACTGGGCTGGCCAATCCTTAAGCACCTTGACTTTTTTTTTGCTTTCAGAAACTTTAATGTGGAGGCTGAAATATGAGGAGCGCTATCCTGCTGTTGAATTTGCCCTCTCCTGTGGTTTGTAATGTAATGGGCAGCACAGATGTCTTGATACCTCAGTCTTTTGATGTTGCCATCCACTCTGCAGATCTCTCACACGCCCCCATACTGAATGTAACCCTAAACCATGATTTTTCCTTCACCAAACTTGACGGATTTCTGTAAGAATCTTGGGTCCATGTTCCAATAGGTCTTCTGCAGTATTTGTGATGATTAGGGTGCAGTTAAAAAGAAGATTTATCTACCTTCTGCCGCTTTTTCTAAATGATTAACTAGAAGTTAAGTTATTATTTATTGTTCTTACAACTGGGATGGACGGCAAGACTTTTGTCAGGTAGTGTACTGAACAAGGGTGCTGATTGACACACATCCACAGGAATTTTAGAAAACAATAACCATTTAACATCATTAATACCAATTATCATGTATATTATTACAAGCAAAAATTTGTGTCTCAATAAAACCAATTACAGCAATATATTAATAATGCTTCACATTTAATCCAAAAGATAGTAGTAAAATCACAATCCAGAACAATTCACGTCTCAATAAAAACAATTACGACATTACATTAAATAATGCTCCATCATTTAAACCTAAAGGTCTTAGAGTTTTTAAAGTGACAGTCCAGTTTAAATAAAAGGGTGTTAATATTAGCTATGTTTCCATCCACCTATTTTTATGCGGAAAAAAAAAAAAAATGATGGAAATGCCAAGATGTTTATCAATTTTGAAAATGTGCATAAAAAATGTATGCTCACAACTGACTAGGATAAACTTTTTATTTGATAAGAAAAGATGCGCATAAACTACAATGGAAACACTTTTACCAAACAAATTCCAGTATGGGCATTAAAAAAGTCATGTGATTTTGTTATAAGAGATCATGTAATGATAAAAATGTGTGTGAATGGACAAACCAGCATGCTGACCGGATTGTTAAACGTCTAAAATGTTGTTTTGGTCATACTAAAACGCTTTAATCGTTTCAGTACTAGTGTTATTATATTATTATTAACCTCCAGAATAGTCTAGAGCATCTGTGCTCCGCGTCTCACACCTTCAAATGCAACCACACCTTTATTGTGCATCGGTATACTGTCTTCTGTGGCTAAAGTCATTTATTAAATGAAGAAAAGATTCAGGCAGCTTCTTCTACGACAGCAAATTCCTCTTTTACTTTTGATATTTGGCACCAGTAATCAGAAAGTGACGATTTTGTTCTTGTTGACTCAATGGATGGAAACACAGCTTTATTCGCACATCTTTTATGCAATATTCTTGTTTTGCGCATAAATTTAATTAGCATCTTTGGATGGAAACATAGCTATATGCTTATTTCACTTTTTAAAACATGAAAGCGCGGCTGCGGTGGGAAGAAACCCGGAAGTGTAGGATCAGCACTGTAAACATTGCAACAGCATGCTGTGGACTATAAACCTCCAGCTGTTGCCGCGAATTCAAAATGAAGATATGGTGTAAACATCACTTTAATATCGTTCAGTTTATTTAAACAATTAAAAGCATATTAGGTATCAAACAACATCACAATCTCTTTAAGAGTAATACGCTTAAGTGTCCTCCTAGGCTTCAGTTCATGGCAGCAGGTAAACACCATAGGGATGCTTCCCTGCTTCAGCCTACGTAACGATGTGAGCGATAAAACAATGCAGTCCTCTATAACACACTCTCGTGTTGTCTGTAACAGTGTTGTCCCGGTACTTAAATTTTAAAAACATCCATTTCCCGCTAACATTTGAACGCCGCTGAGCACGTTCATAAACACAGCTGATTTGTCATAGTAATCACCAGTGCTCAACAGAGATGACTGTGATTTAGCTGTGAAGGTCATCAGTATACCGCTCTTCACAGATTGCAAACACAGATAGACGGACATTGGAGCATTTTAAAGCCGTGAAGATCAGTATAGTCATCAACGGATCGCTCGTCTGTGTTTGTACTCTGTAAACAGCGGTGAAGTGCAGCAGTGAACTGATGACCTTCACGGCCAATCACAGTCATTTCTGTTGAGCACGTGAAATTATCGCTGTTTAAGAACGCACCCAACAGTTAATGGGAAATATATGTTTTTTTTTTTTACATTTCAGTACCGAAATTTTGTATCGTGACAAGTCTAATATAATGAAAGAATCAGTTCATTAACTTGAGTTTGATGAATGGCATCTAAAATGTGTGTTTGGGAAAGAAAACATTAGCTAACTAGTGCCATTTCCCTTGACTTAGCTGAAAATGAGGTCCAACATCCTTTTTTATTTTCACTAGTCATTCAGAACGGACCTTCGGGTCACTCGGAAAGCAGTGAAATGATAAATTTGTGTCACTTTCTCTTCGCTGATAAGATATACTGTACAGCCAGGTACACAACATTCCTGTGTGACTCAGGCGATACTTCCGGGTTTCTTCCCACCACAGCCTCGATTTCGCTGTTTAAAATGGCGGCCGCGTGAAATCAGTCTATAGACACTTTCTTCAGGTGTTCTGAGTTTAACTGGTTTATGCAACATCCTACATTGCGCATAACTGTATAAAATGTGCAACATATATTTAGTACTGCTATTCTTGTGTTCATGCTCACAATGAAATGGGCTACGTATATGTTGAAAGACCATGCATTTGGAAAACTCAAGTATACTTCAGGCTTTAGTGTGACAGAACTGTTGGTGTCTGGGTGATTACATGATTACATAAGATGGTGCAACAGCAACATACAGCACAAAAAAAAATCACCCGCACCAAGAATAAAACTCTCTAGAGGGTTGTGCTAGTTCTCCAGCATATAAACGAACTCTCCAAGCCCTTCAAATCTCAACAGTGCAATTAAATTGATCGCGTTTTAAGGGTATTTGTTTGGTTTCACTGGAAAATGAGACACAAAATCACTGATTAAGATGGATTTTGTTGCAGTGTTGTGCTTTGACAGGCTTCTTACGGTATTTGCATGTATTTGAGATTCTGATTCGAGCTGTTTTTTTTTTGCATTTTGAGAAGAGCATTAGTATGTTTATCCTGTCTGCTGTCGGCTTTGATTTAGCCGACACGGACGTCTTCAACAAGCCCGGAGAGATGATGTTGTTTGTCGGTGCTATATTTGTATGTCCCACCATGCTTTCTGTGTTTGTGTTGTTCGCAAAACCTCTTAAACTATTCTCTCATGTTTCAGCAAAAGAGTGAAAAATCCCCCCCGATTCAAGCACAAAATCTGCCCTAAAGTCAAGCGCTCGTTCTCTCCTCTTCTCTTTCCTTTTCTATATCTCGTCATCCCATGTGGAGGCGACCCCTGCTATATAACTCATAAATAAGAATGAGGGACGAGACAAGAAGTTGGAGAGCAGGGATCGGTGATAGATGGAAGGAAGGGGACGTAGAGAGAGTGAGAAATGTTTGCTGTAGCTGCTGGTTGTGGTCCGATCGATCCCTCCAGCGTAAGATGACACGGTTTTGGACAGAGCTGTTGAAAGATGTCAGTGCCATCCGGAGCTGTCAGACCTCACATGTCAATCTCCAGACATTTCTGATCAATTCTGCCATTTTACTGCTTGATTTTCAGCATAATTCATTATTTTTCCGTAACAAAATGGGGTTAAAATAGGACTTTGTCACATCTGTTTTTAAACGTCTCTCATTAACTGGACTAAATGAGAGATTGTTTGGCTATGGCTTTGGCAGATGAGGTTTTGCTTATGCTGGAACGCCTAAGGGGATTTCATGACTCATACCAGGCACAGGTGGACAGACAGTTTGGTAGCAAAAATACAGGGAATCAGGTGCATTTTGCCACCAGTTAGTCTCAGTATCTTATATATTTTTAATTTCCCATGGGATTTAAGATCTTTTTTTAGTATCAATATTTCTTCATTGGTAGTATATCTTCATGCTGTGTAATTAACAGTTGCCCGTAATTTGTCATTCACAGGTGTTTTCTTTTTATTTACACTTTTGAATTGCATTACGGGACTTTGATCTCTACTTCAACAACTTTTCAATGGTGATAATTTAACTCTGCAGCTTGACGTGCCATTTATTTCATCATATAATACACAATCTATTGAACAGATTTAATTTTAGAATCAAAAGACTAGCATCAACAGTCTGTGTATAATGTCACCTCTTTAGCATTAAGCAATAGCTTGAACGTTTTTGTTGAGTCTTTTCTGAAATGATGCGCTATTTAATATCAAGCATCTTTCAGCATGAGAGTTTGATTCGAAGAGTTCTTCCTTTGATCTAGCATGTTCTATCTTACTTTTTCTCTCCAGGTGAATCTCATGCTGCCTATAATATTTCCTATACATACACTATATAACATTTAGGTCTGGACTCTATGGAGGGCATTTCATGACTGTCCTCGTTTCATCAGCTGTTTTTTGCTTTATATGATTTTGTTACAGTGTCAATGGGTTTTGATCATCAGCATGCTGAAAAATAAAACGAATTAGGCACTTTCTAGTAAGAATTACATGACAAATACTTTTCAGCATTCACAATTTCATCAATTCAGGCAATATTGACAACAGCTCTTTCGGAAATGCAGATCAAACCAAGACAGGAACTTCAGTAATTTTCATTCATTCTTCCATCTTTCTCTAACTCTTTCTTCCATATGTCTTAAACAATTAGACCTCAAAAAAATCCAACTAGAACCTGTATTCTCTGGTGGTATTTTAATAAAGAGAAGGAGGAGTAATACATAATATCATTATAACCTCACTAAAACAAGAAATGTAACTGGGGCTTAAGACTTTTGCACAGTACTGTATGTGTGCACATTAGGGGTGTGACTATATTCAAATCAAAGCAAAAAGAAAACTCATAGGCTGCATCCGAAATCGCATACTTCCATACTATATAGTTCGATTTCAAAGAATGAGAAGTACCCAGATAACCTACTACTTCCGGCGAAATTCTGAAGTGCACATCTTATTTATGCTACGCTATCCCATGATGCACCGTGAGAGAATTCATGAATGAGATTGAAGCACCGCAACTGATGCAGATAGGACATGTGATCATGACAAAGTGGTGGATGTAGTACGTCCGAGTTGCATTCATACTACTCACATTTATACTATACAGAACATACTTTTCTAACTGTTAAGTAGTAAATTCAAATTCAAATGCAGTACTAACTGAGTAGTAGGCGATTTCGGACGCAGCCATACTCTCATAGCAAACTGAGGTACCTTCCTCCCATCCCCTCACACCTCACTGAGCCCCTGCACACCTATCTGCCACCCTTCACCATCACAGGTCACTGATTCAGGACAGGGAGCAAATTTATTCAAAGAGATAAAACCAAAATCAGTGTATTGGTCATATGAGCTGGGGTTGATGTAGGATACAGAATGATTCATATCAACCAATCAGGTAGCGAATGTGCGCAACCACTCCCTCGTTTTCAAAAGTCTGCATATAGTTACACCCCAACTGCATAAATACAGTGTATCTGGAAAGTTCACTTTTTCCACATTTTTTAATGTTAAAGTCAGGATAGAGGGAAAGATGAACGCAGCAATATACAGAGACATCCTGAATGAAAACCTGCTTCAGGGTGCTCTTGACCTCAGACTGGGGTGACGGTTCATCTTCCAGCAGGACAATGACCCAAAGCACACCATCAAAAAATATCAATGGAATGGCTTCACAACAATTCGGTGAATGTCCTTGAGTGGCCCAGCCAGAGCCCAGACCCAAATCCTATTGAACATCTCTGGAGAGATCCGTAAATGGCTGTACACTGTCACTTCCCATCCAACCTGATAGAGCTTGAGAGGTACTGCAAAGAGGAATGGGCAAAAATTCCCAAAGACAGGTGTGCCAAGCTTGTGGCATCATATTCAAAAAGACTTGAGGCTGTAATTGCTGCCAAAGGTGCATCAACAAAGTATTGAGCAAAGGCTGTGAGTACATCTGTACATGTGATTTTTCAGGTTTTTTTATTTTTAATAAACTTGCAACAATTAAAAAAAATATATTTTTTTTTTAAGGAAATAAATTAATTTAATCCATTTTGGAATAAGGCTGTAACATAAAAAATCTGGAAAAAGCGAAGCGCTATGAATACTTTCCGGATGCACTGTATGCTTTAGAATTTTACTGTCTCCAGCATTGTTTAGATGCGTATTTAGAAGACTCAAAACATTAGCCTGAAGTAAAGTACAGCTCGCAGCAAATCTGTTTTATGATGCTCCACTTAATGTTTCTCATCCTTTTTTAATACATTCCTCTAGGATTGCATGATTAGTTGAAATTAAACCACGATTATGATGTGGCTTAGTCTAATTATCAAATCACAAAGGCTGTAATTTTATTAAATAAATACATGAGGAAAAAGCTGTGCCCACGTAAGCCAGTGTTTTGCCACGTTCCACATGTCTCCCCTTGAAAATAAACAAGACACTTGCTGTGTGAAGTGCTGCTGTGTGTTTTGTTACATTCAAGCTTTGAGATCTTGTGTTGTCCCAGAGCAGCTCGGTTCTCAGTAAAATCTGATCCAAACAAACGTCATCTCTGCATCTGGTGAGTTTGGAATGTTTACATGCTTTTGGGAATGGAACATGCGGCAAACATCTTTCCAAACTTGTAATGAGAAGTGCATACAAACCGGCTGTTGTCAACAAAAGAGCAGCTTTAAGTGTTCTTTGCAGATCGCTCTCTAGGTTAAGGAAACTCTATGGTTTAGCATTTGAAAATTAAATCATTATGGCAACCATTTACCTAATTTTACAGTTGTAGTGTAAAACAAAAATAAATAATTATCATTTTTGTTGTTACAACAAAAATGCAAAATTGTTTCAGCTTTGCAATTCTTATTAGTTAATTGAATTCACATATAAAATCCAAATTTAATATTTGATCAATATTATAATTATTTTTATAAGCACTTAATTGGCATATTAATTAGATCATGCAGCACTGCAGAGTAATGGATACTGACATTGCAGCTTTGCCATCAAATTCATTCATTTCATTTTCATAAATTCATTCATTATTCCATTCATTCATTTTACTTCAGTCTCTTATATATCAGGGGTTTCCACAGTGGAATTAACCGCCAACTATTCCAGCATATGTTTTACCTTATTTATCTGGGGTTGCCACAGCGAAATGAACAGTCAACTATTCCAGCATATGTTTTTTACTCAGCAGATGTCCTTCCAGCTGCAACCCAATACTGGGACATACATACACTCTCATACATACATACACTCTCATTCATACACTCTCACTTTCACACATGCACTTATACACTACGGCCAATTTTGTTTACCCAGTTCACCTATACCACATGTCTTTGGTCTGTGGGGAAACTGGAGCACCTAGAGGAAACCCACCCAAACACGGGGAGAAGATGCAAACTCCACACTGAAATGCCAACTGATCCGGCCGGGACTCAAACCAATGATCTTCTTGCTGTGAGGCGACAGTGCTAACCACTGAGTCACCGTGTTGCTCACATTTGAACACCTACACAAAATATTGCTATATGTCAGTACACAAAACTCAGATCCATGTAATTGTACTGCACTGTCTCTGAAATATTTTTTATTCATTGTCCTCCTGGTTTCCATCCAGAATCGCTCAATCACATGCTAATGTCTTCCAAGCTCATCGGCGTAATCTCATAAACGCATTCAGAGCACACGACACTGCTAACCAGACCCAATTACCCTTTGTGATCATCTAATTGGCCCCTTTTTGTTATGCTAATTTAAAGTAACAATCACAGATTGTCTATTTATGTATGCATTTTCGGTTTGCTCCAGTATCGGAGCCAGCTGGTCACTGCACATCGAGCATCACACTCTCTAACATGCACCGTTTATGACTTGATTTCTCATTCTGCCTCAGATGCTTTATTGGTCCCAGTGGAAATGATAGTAAATAAACAGAATGCGCAGCAGCTCTGTGTGTGTGTGTGTGTGTGTGTGTGTGTGTGTGTGTGTGTGTGTTTTACACATCTGAAAAGTTTGGAACAATTAGCTTTAAGGGTTTAAGGCCTTTAGAGTCAACGTGTCACTCAGATTTTAATTTGACACCACGCTGTTTAAAAGCAAATCTGTTTGCGCAATTTTGTGGACTCCTTTCCTTTCTAGAAAAGAGGTGTTTTAAGGTGCATTGTTGGTACATTTCTATTTTGAGGAACTAAAATAGACTGCGCAATAGACCAGCTGAAAGCAGGTCTAAAGTCCAGCACAGAGCACGTTAGTTGTGCGCCTCGCTTACACATTGTTTGTTTTATTATAAACAAGCTTAGATTTGTCCACCTGTCAGGTTTTGGACCATATGGGGCATAGCATGTGTGTTGTGACTTTTTAAAGTTTTTAGACCACACTTTGGTATTATTGCTCATTTATTCATTTGCTGGAAATTCTAACTGAATTTAGAAATAGTTTTGAAACAAATCTTTGCGCTTAACAAACAAAGTTAATTATGTAGGTTAATGGATGTCTTCAGCGGAGTGCGTACAACAGTTTCTTTATCCACGAAAGAGAGAAAGAGAAAGTGAAAGTAAAGGCCGATTGGAGGAGGCTCATTTTTTATTCTTTAAGTGTTTTCTCGCTAGTGAAGCGTTCAGTTTTTCCACTTACAAAGTCCGTCATTTAAATAGACTCTTAAAGGGAATGGGGGATGAGACTCTGATTGGTTTATGCTCAAAACACACACATAACTCATTAAGAGAATAAGCTGTTAGACCATGCGGCGCAGAGCGTATTTTACCATCCTTAAAATAGCAAAGTGGCTTCGGACACGCCCTTAATGCTTTTTTTTGCGTTGTGCGCTTTAGACTTTGCACCTAGATCGTTAAAATAGAGCCCATAGTTTTTGCTAAAAAATGTAGGCTGAGGCATGTATTTCCAGTGATCTTGGTCTGTAAGCCGGGACTCAATCTTGGGATTCCTGAAGTGCATCGGCACTACATATCAGTGCACTTCCCACGATTCAATCAACACAGACGAAAGAACCAATTTTAGCCAGGAATCAGGAGTTTTATCTTTACTTTCTGCAAAAACATAAACATAATTAGGCTTGTAGCAAAATTGCCAGACTGTTATCTCGATTTTCTCTATTGACAGTTTTCAGTCACGTGACTTGTGTGGACACTTGGTGTGCAAAAAAACAATGGGCTGTAACGGCAGCTATCTCCATAGAAATGCAGCACAATCTGCTCCTATTTCCATTTGTTTCAAGCTACAAATATTTGGATCACATATCTACAAAACGAAACGGAGATATAACCACAAACTGTAAATTGTGGACACTTGCGATCAATATACTGCACCCACAACCATTTTTCAATCATTTAAAAACATTTGATGATCAGAGTTCCAATTTAGCGATGTTTACATCACTCTTTTAGATATTTCTCAATGATTTAGTCATTAGTGATGGCGTTATAGCACATAAGTGTCTTTTTTTACTTTTTAAAAATGTATTTATTTATTTATTTTTGTTAAGATTACTATTTGCTGGTAGGAAAAATCTATTCATTCACTTCTTCTATTTATACTTACACATTGCAATTCAATGTATACTTCATTTGCACTTGACCTGCAAATTAGAATGGAAACTGTATAAAGACCATACAAATGCACTGACAGTTTTATGTTCCTTAGATTGGTATGGGACAATGATGCAACCATTTCACACAAATCCATAAGTATCACCTTTCTGGTTGTTCTTTCTCTGAATTAATTCTGTAGATGCACAGCCCAGGCGAGTATTATGTGGATTAGTAATTCTATATTTTATTGCACAACTGTTATCTGTTTTTTTGGCTATAAAAGCTAAATCATTCATCAACTTGGCGGTCAGCAGGGGATAATAATGTTTTGCCCACCGTGGGGCATTCCCCTAGGCAAGGCACTTAAACGCTGTAGTTGTAGTTCCAGCTGAGACCTGGAGAAGTTTATTTTTTATATTGTGGAAATCTTAAGAGACAGTTTTCATCACTTCCAGAGGATCAGACTGCATACCAATCTGTATACAAGTCAGGCCCGGATTGGCTCATCGGGAGGACCAGGAGAATTCGCGGTGGGCCGGTTCGTAGGGCCGGTGTCCCTAGCCTGCACTCTCAGCAGTCGCATTTATTAATTCATTTATTCATTTATTTATTTTAACATAGCCTCACTCTTTTTATTCATTATTTTATAGCAGCCCCATGAGCAGAATGCAGCCTGCAGGTTAATGATGTAAATATCATTCGACTCCCCAACAGTGGAACCTTGCTCATCAGCTAAATCATTTAAGAGATACGCGAGAGATGAAAATTTGATAATAAAAAGCACAAAGGTGGCACCGAAAAGGCCAGAATGAAAAAAGCTGAGTATATATTTTGTTAAAACCAGCAGCAGCGAGAGTACAACAACACATGAAGATGATGAAATGGCTGGTAAGTTAACGTTAAGCTAGTTAGGATCAGTGCAAAATAACAATGTCTACAAACCACTGTTTATGTACCGAACTTTTTCCTTGTACTGTAGCTCTTCAGCAGCAGCAACCTCTAGTCCAGTTTGCTGCTGACAGTGAAGATCCAGGCCCCGTAACGTTGCCAAGCACCATTCATGAGCCCAACACACTAGAATGTGCAGATAGGATTGTCACTGAGTGAATATAAGAATTCAAATGATTAATATTAATAATAATGAATATTACACCTGCTCAATGAAAAATGCCCTGGCTGAGACAATGAATGAAATCAGATGATTAATAAATATTAATAATTATTAAATATTAACATTAATAAATCTGACTTAACTTGATCAGAAAGCTAAAAAGGGGGAAAGCAGATGAAACCATCATTAGAAAGTAATCATGTAGTTAAAAATGTCTGGCAGATAATGTTCTTTATTTGTGTTTAAGGACTGGATATCTGTAAACAAATTTTGCAGTTATTTGAAGTTATAAAGCAGCTGTTTCCTTGAAACAGACGTGGTAGTGTCATTAAAAAATTCAATACATTTAATTCATTCATTGATTTTCTTGTCGGCTTAGTCCCTTTATTAATCCGGGGTCGCCACAGCGGAATGAACCACCAACTTATCCAGCACGATTTTACACAGCGGATGCCCTTCCAGCTGCAACCCATCTTTGGGAAACATCCACACACTCATTTACACGCATACGCTACGGACAATTTTAGCTTACCCAATTCACCTGTACCACATGTCTTTGGACTGTGCGGTAAACCGGAGCACCCGGAGGAAACCCACGCGAACGCAGGGAGAACATGCAGACTCCACACAGAAACGCCAACTGACCCGGCCGAGGTTCGAACCTGCGACCCAGCGACCTTCTTGCTGTGAGGCGACAGCACTAACTACTGCGCCATTGCGTCGCCCCAATACATTTAATTTTAATCTTTATTTTATACAGCTTAATATTTATTTATTTGCTACTTTTTTATTTCAAGAATTGAATATTTATGAGCACTAATTCTTACAGAAAATAGATTCTGATACTGTTAGGGTGCTTTCACACCTGCCTTATTTAGTTCGGTTGAATCGCACTTGAGTTCGTTTTCCCTCTTGGTGCGGTTCGTTTGGGCAGGTGTGAATGTAGCAATCGTACTCGAGTGCTCACAAAAAGCGGACCAAAAAAGTGTACGCTTTCAAAAGAACCCTGGAGCGGATCATTTGTGGTGAGAACATGATCCGAACTAAAACAGACCCAACCGCAAAAAGTTCTGTGCATTTTTGGACTAATCCAGCTGCCGTTGGCCGATGCGCTGTGCATTATGGAATGTGGAGGAAAAATATTTGTTGACAGCGTTTTACCAAAAGAGAGAGAGAGGGGGAAAACATTACCTGATGGATTGTTGGTAATATTTCCAGGAGATGACCATGTTGCAGTTTAGCTAAATTAATTCATGCCTCCTCCTGAAGTGACATACAATGCACCTTCGCCATTTGCGATGCCTTAACATTGTTTTCCAACCACAGCCGCGCTTCATTCTCGAAATGTATAGTTTGTCTAAAGTGATGTATGCAAACTATATAGTATACTATGAGCAGGGATACAATCAGCCAGCGCTGTCAGTCATCCCTTTATAGTGAAAAGCAACATTTTGTGTCTGCCGGTTTGTTTATTTGCGTGAGTTCCATTGGCATTTTCCCGCACTTGAATTCCGACCAATCGAAAAGCAGTTTAGGAAATATGTTCAACAACATCTGGCCAATGAGTGATGTGGGTTTTGTCAGTTGACTGCATTTTGGTTCTTTTCAACTGGTTCAGACCAAATCAATCAGTGTGGTGTGAAAAGGACCCAAAGACGGCAGAAAATGTTACAATGTATCATTTATTGCCCTTGGTCCGGACCAAATTAAGCGAAATACAGATGTGAAAGCACCCTTAAACATTACATTGTGTTACTGTTCAAATAGAACTTCACTGTAAAGTACTCAGTTGGAAGTGACGAGCCCTGATACAAGTCAAGAGATACCAATGTCAACAGACTGGGCTATCTGACTAATCAGGGCAGAGCAGACAGTCGGAAAGGTGGGTTTCAAAAGGCTGGATCCTTGAACAAACCATTTCAGACACTGTATGAAAAGTGTGAGACAAAGAAAAGTGAGATAAGCGCTGATACTGCAGTTCATAGTATAAGAAAATTAAAGTGTGTTTCTTTTAACCTTGAAAGGATGTAAACTTAAAGTAGGAGACCTACAAAGCAAAATTAGGAACCTTTAAAATGGCTTAATAGGAACATTTCAAGTCTTCTAGACGAGATAAACCCGCCATTTCCATTCTCTTTCTGCCAGCATAAAATGTTCTTTCATTATGTCCTTACACTTTTGCTTGGGGCTATCAATTCTTTTTTTCCCCACATTATTGGCATTATTGGCTTTCCTAAGGTGACATTGTAGCATATCATACGCAGGTGTGGAATATGATAAGCTGTCTGTTTGCTGTTCTCCTCCATCTCTTCGTCTCCATCTCTCTTTCTCACCCAACAGTTTTCCATTGCTCCACTCATTTGTTGACACAGTCCATCAGACAGTGTCACAGTCAGCACTTTAGAGCAGCGATGGTGCATTAAGAATCTCCCTGCCAGGCGCTCTTTTATTTGTTAGTATTCACAGCAGGGACAAAGCTGTTTTTTTATCTTCTCCTCCGGTCTCTTAAAGCAGTAGATCTACCCAAAAACGAAAAGATCTCACTCTTATTTTGTTCCGAACCAGTATGGCTTTATTATGTTGGCTCCATATTTTCAGGCTTATGGCTTCTTACAAAAATGATTATATTTTATGTCATGAAAAGTGAATTTAAGTGTATTTTCTTTCTTTGGGCAGGTTGACTACCAGTTATAACAGCATGACCATTTATTTTAAAACACCAAATCAGACACTGCAGGATCATGACTCTGAAGTAATAATTTAGTAATAGTTTGGTATTATCATGGTGCCCACGCTTCTTGAAAGTACTTGAATTTAAGACATGAATTCAAGGCCTGGAAAGTACTTAAAAACAAACAAACACACTCACTGGCCACTTTATTAGGTACGCCTGTCTAACTGCTCGTTAACGCAAATTTCTAATCAGCCAATCACATGGCAGCAACTCAATGCATTTTGGCATGCATATATGGTCAAGACGATCTGCTGCAGTTCAAACCGAGCATCAGAATAGAGAAGAAAGGTGATTTAAGTCTCTTTGAACGTGGCATGGTTTATGGTGCCAGACGGGCTGGTCTGAGTATTTCAGAAACTGCTGATCTACTGGGATATTCATGCACAACCATCACTAGGGTTTACAGAGAATGTTCTGGAAAAGAGAAAATATCCAGTGAGCGGCAGTTCTGTGGGCACAAATGCCTTGTGGATGCCAGAGGTCAGAGGAGAATGGCCAGAATGGTTCGAGCTAATAGAAAGGCAACAGTAACTCAAATAATCACTCGTTACAACCGAGGTGTGCAGAAGAGCATTTCTGAACACACAACATGTCGAACCTTGAGGCGGTTGGGCTACAGCAGCAGAAGACCACACTGGGCTCCACAGTCACCAGAACTCAATCCAATAGAACATCTTTGGGATGTGGTGGAACGGGAGATTCACATCCTGGATGTGCAGCTGAAAAAAATGTGCTGTAGCTGTGTGATTCTATCATGTCAATATGGACCAAAATCTCTGAGAAATATTTTCAGTACCTTGTTGAATTTATGCCACGAAGGATTAAGGCAGTTCTGAAGGCAAAAGGGGGTCCAACCCGGTACTAGTAAAGTGTACCTAATAAAGTGGCCGGTTAGTGTAGGTCCTTGAAAGTGCTTGGATATAAAGTTTATGGGATTATTTCTACAATATTTACTGTGCTGCCTTTAAAAACTGAATGAAAAAAAAAATATTTCTTAATTTCTTAATTTAAATCTTATACAAGAACTATGACAAAAATGCACATTTTATCCATATTTCAGACATCGCATTTGAGTATTACCAGTGTTGAATTCAATTGATTGTATTAAAGTTCTTTGAACATGACTGATTAAACTGGTCTACATTTGTGAAAATTACACATTTTAATGACACATTTACACTGACATTTTAATGTAAATAATAAGCAAAATGTTAAGTACTGGAAGATTTTCAAGTTGCAATACAGTTTATGCTGGGGCTGTGAATTAAAAAGGTGCCTGATATATATTTATTAGTGATTTTTCCTTGAATTCCATAATAAAATGGGAGCCCTGTATTGTTTTAAATTGTAACTTTTAAAAATATTAAAATGTTTGGTTAAATACAGGCACCCTTGGTGAGCATTGGAGACTTCCCTCAAAACCGTGTAAAAAGTATACCATAGATTCAACAAGGTACTGGAAATATTCCTCTGAGATTTTGGTCCATATTGAAATAATAGCATCACGCAGTTGCTGCAGATTTGTCAGCTGCAGATCCATGATGCAAATCTTTTTGCTCTATTGGATTGAGCTCTGGTGACTGTGGAGGCCATTTGAGTACAGTGTTTAACTATAGAATTACATTTTCAACATCAAAAAAGTAGAAAGAGCAGAGATCAAGATCCCATAATGCAATTCGTAACCGGAAATAAAATGAAAACTTATCCAGCATATGCTTTTATGCAGCAGATGCCCTTCCAGCTGCAACCCATCACTGGGAAACAACCATACACATATATTCACACAATACACTACGAACAATTTAGCATACCCAATTCACCTATAGCACATGTCTTTGGACTCGTGGGGGAAACCGTAGTACCCAGAGAAAACCCACGTGAACACGGGGAGAACATGCAAGCTCTCCACAGAAAATGCTAACTGACCCAGTCGAAGCTCGAACCAGCAAGTTTCTTGCTGTGAGGCGACCATGCTACCCATTGCGCCACCGTGACGCCCATTAACAGATATTTTGTAATATTTTTCTTCTTTTTCTCTTTCCTTTTTCCTCTTTTTACTTACATATTTAAAATTTTGTGTTCATTCTGAAGCATTTGGATTTAATTTGTTCCCCATAAAACAGCTAGTCACCCAATTAAACAACCGAGGCTAATCCCGACCAACAAGAGCCCAAAAACCACATGCTCATGGAGCAGATTAACTGAAGAATAAATCCAAACTTTAGGCTTTGAATCATTTTCAGGGATTAACGAAGCACCACTGGTGTTTATTTGCATCTGAGGAAAATGGCTCACAAATAAGCAGTTTTATTTTGCTACACTTCAGATCTGGACCGCCGTATTTTTTATTTTTTTTTGCCACTCAAATAACTCAATAAACGCTCAGCAAAACTAGGTCAGAGATATGCAACAGCTCTCGCCTGCGGACACTAACTCTCGAACCGTTTCTGCAGTGCATTGACAGGGAGTCTGAGCTGCATAGGAAGTAGATACTGTGAAGAACAGGAAGTTCTGTGAGTTCAGTCCAATAAGACATTGTGCAGTTGCATTGGGATGTGTGTGTATGTGTAAAGCCAGCTTAGTGTATCTGTGTGTGTGTGTTTGAAGAAAAGAGATGTCATTTCACACTCAGCTGAGTTGGAGTCGTCCCGCAGAGCTGGTTGCTCTACACTTGATCTGTAGAGTGATAGTCAACATTGCAGACCATCAGAGGCCAATGAAGCAAACACCACTGGGACTTTTATCTCATCAACATGTTTATCTGTATTGTGTGTTTCTGAGCAGGGATTTGACTATGTGGTGTTGACTAACTTAATCAAAGAAGCAATCAATCATTCGTTAATTTTCATTCTTTTATTAATTTGTTCACTCAAACATTATACGTTTATTTGTTTGTTTGTGTTTGCATATCTGTTATTGTATATATTTAATTATTATCCCGTGTATCTATTTGTCTCTCTGTTTGTGTTTATTTACTAATTTACCTTAATCTATTTGTTTTTCGCCATGTTAATATTTTTCCATTCACCCTTTTATTGAATTACTTATTTATTGATTAGCACATTCATCTATTTACCCATTTTCTGTTTATTTGCATTTACCCATTCAACTATGAATTATTTATTTGTTTGTTTATTTGTATTTATTTATTTATTTTCCAGTGTTTTGATTTATTTGCAAATTAAACTATTTATTTAAACATTTATCTGTTTATTTACACATTTATCTATTTACCTGTTTATCTGTTTATTTACTTTATTTATTTATAATTTATTTAATTACTTATATATTTATTATTTATTTAAATACTTACATATTTTTTAATTATTTATAATTAATTTATTTATTATTTAAAATATATTTAAATAATAATATTTGATAATAATACAATTATACATAATAATTGTACCATTTTTTCTATTATTGTTAACAATATAAATTATATAAAATTAATTACAACATTTATTTATATATATATATATATATATATATATATATATATATATATATATATATATATATATATATATATATAATTTATTTATAATTTATATTTATAATTTTTTTATTTATATATTTATAATTTACTTATTTATATATTTATCCATTTATTCATTTTCTTTTCAGCTTAGTCCCTTTATTAATCTGGGGTCGCCACAGCGGAATGAACAGCCAACTTATCCAGCACATGTTTTACACAGCGCATGCCCTTCCAGCTGCATCCCATCTCTGGGAAACATCCACACACACTCATTCACACTCATACACTACGGACAATTTAGCCTACCCAAATCACCTGTACCGCGTGTCTTTGGACTGTGGGGGAAACCAGAGCACCCAGAGGAAACCCATGCGTACGCAGGGAGAACATGCAAACTTCACACAGAAACTCCAACTGACTCAGCTGAGGCATGAACCAGCGACCTTCTTGCTGTGAGGCTACAGCACTACCTATTGCGCCACTGCGTCTCCATTTATATATTTATAATTTAATTATTTATGCATTTATTATTTATTTATTTACACATCTATTATTTCTTTATTTCTTTATTTATTATTTTAAATAATAATTTATATTTAAATTATGATATTTGATAAAAAATAATACAATTATACGTAATAATTGTATCATTTTATCTAGTATTGTTAACAATATAAATATAAATTATATAAAATTAATTACAACATTTATTTATATATATATATATATATATATATATATATATATTATAGATGGGCATAAATTATTTTTTTTTAATCTAGAATAATCTCACTGTAATCTTGGAATTAATGTAGATTAATCTAGATTAAAATGGCTCCTTTGGCTCAGAATATGTAATATTCTACTCAATGTAATTTATTATATGTAATATAATACCCAAATAACGACTAAAATTACTTCTTTGAGAACGGGTTTCTCAAGCCAGGGTGTGCATTAGACCAGGGGCTCATCTCCTGTTCCAAAATGCAATACAAACTGCTTGAGAAACTGTTTTACTATGATAATGAAAATAAATTATATTCAATAAGATGTACTTGTGTTTACTAACTGTTTATTCAGTTAAACATGAATTTTGAACTGTAGGCCTACATAAGCTCCAAACAGAGATTTTTGATTACCTTAATCCGACTGAAGTCATAACTGAAGTAAACAGAAATGGAATTAAGACATGCGGAGTATGCATATATTAGTGGCATTATTAAAGTAAACACCGCGATCAAACTATTACCGTCATGTAGGACTTTTCGCCATATTTTCCGACAAGACTGCACACACACACACACAAGTTTTTTTCTTTCCATTTGTTGTGCGTTATTAAATTCCATAACACTCTCACCAGTCCTTACTCCTTATTTGCGTCTATACCCCAGTTTGTCACGGCGGCATGAATGAAATGTTCATGAGTGAAAGTAGAACTGCCGAACTGCAGTTAGTCACCCAAAATTACAGGAAACGCTTCCATGAAAGCACTTCACGTAAACACCTTAATTATATTATTGTCTATTAAGGCAAATAACTAGATTACAGATGTCCATCTAAATGTAGTCAGTAGTAATTTTTTTTGATAGTCTACAGAACAAACCATTGTTATACAATAACTTGTCTAATTACCCTAACCTGCCTAGTTATCCTAATTAGCCAAGTTAAGCCTTTAAATGTCACTTTAAACTGTATAGTGTATACTGTACTGTACTGTATAAGTGTCTTGAAAAATATCTAGTATAACATTATAAAACATCATCATGGCAAAGATAAAATAAATCAGTTATTAGAAATGAGTTATTAACTTTTATGTTTAGAAATGTGTTGAAAAAAACAAATTGGGTAAATAAATAAACAGGGGGGCTAATAATTCTGACTTCAACTGTGTATATATATATGTATGTATGTATGTATGTATGTATGTATGTGTGTGTGTGTGTGTGTGTGTGTATTAAAAAACCCTCAGTGTATTAATCTTTTTACTACTTTAATCTGTAGGCTTCAGTTCCTAGGGATTTTTATTTTATGTAGACACCATGTGTGTTTGTGTGCAGCCATGAGTGTTGACAGAGCTCTTTATCATATGGAGTGGAAATGTTAGCTTTTTCGCATGAATATATTGACATTCACATAACTGGCGCAGCCTTTTATCGCTCAGCAGACACGCTGGACTGATTGCAGCTCTTTTCCTCTCTGCCACAGGTGCTGAAAGGCAGCAAAAAGCTCTGCATGTCGGTGCGTTCTGTGGGCAGAATACCAGGCGGTTATGTCACCAATCACGTCTACACCTGGGTGGATCCTCAGGGACGCAGTGTGTCTCCTCCACCCGACCTGCTGGCGGAGCATCGCAGTGCCACCCTGCGCAGGTCCAACAGTCAGGGCCGCAGTCACATGCAGCTGCTGCAGGACGGAGACGAGAAGAAGGTAACCGTTCACATATAAATGTACACTTCTATGGTGGCGCCAGGGGTTGTTGTACTCTATACCTAAAACCATCACTAGGTAAAATTGACACATTTATGTGACTGTTTGATATGGCTAAAAAGTATATTATGTCATTTTTATTACACTACTGTCCTCACACATAATGTAACCCCGCCGTTCCTGCACCACCCAACCCGCTCCGAGCTGGGATCAAACCGACAACCTTCCGTATGCTTTACCAAGGAGGCACAGCACTTCACTAGCTGGCCTCTGCTACACTCACCCCCCTAAACCTCACTCCCAGAGGTCAGAGGAGTGAGGTTTACCCACACAGCACTTCACTAGCTGGCCTCTGCTAAAATAACGTTATTATTGTTAGCCATCAGCTATGACGCTGAGCAAACATTTTCACATAAACTCACTCGTGATGTGTGTGTGTGCACATCATACAATGTTCTGAGCTTCAGAATTTGCACTGTGTACACTACCTTTTATGTCTTAATATTTAGGGTTTGTATAAAAAGATTGATTTCCATTGAAATGATTAATTTCTTTAAAAATAAATTAATAAAAAAAAGCAGCAAACATTTAAACAGTGGTGTATTTGTCCATGAAAATATACTTAGTTTTCGTTGTTTTTGTCCTTTAAGGTGCTGTGTGTACGTTTTTGTCTCTTCAAAAGCATAAAAATACCATAAAATTAAAGAAACATGCTAAATGAACATAACTGTTTATCTGAAAAACAATGCTACACTGTTAGCAATTAGCATGCAATACTATTCTCTTTTGAAAATGTTTCCGAATTCTCCTACTAAAGTATGTACGACATTTGAATTTGAATTTACTACTAAAAAGTACAAAAAGTAGAGTAGTAAAGTGTTTCCTCTAGGATTTTTTCCAGCTGTGGTGGCAGGCCTTTTACACAGATCTTCCAGCTAGCTATGGCTTTATTTCAATGACAAATGTCATAGGCGGAGTATTACAAGTCGAGATCACATTCATGTAATTCACCTTATTCTTCGCATACGAGCGGGCGCAGCCATTTGAATCTTTGAAGCTACATCGTGTTTGCTGCCCTCACACATCTCGTAACCCTGTCAGTCAGTCAGCATGTAACCTTAAAATGTTAAACAAATAACACACAGCACTACTATGATTACAGAGAAGTTCGCTCTGTTATAATTAACTTACATTTTATTATGTTTTATTGCGATTATTACCCGCTATAAAAAAATAAATAAAAACTGAAGGTTTTGAATGGGAAGCTATAATGTACCCGTGGCGGGAATGAATTTTGGTTCAAAATTATCGCCATGGAAATATGAATGTAGCGGATACCATGCAGTATGAATGGAATTTGAATATACTTCATCCACCATTTGTCATTATTACGTGACCTACCAGCATCAGTTGTGTCGCTTCACTCACATTCATGAATTCTCTCACGTAGCATAATGGGATAGCATAGTGTTCATTGGATACCCACATCTCACATCTCACCTTCTCGCATACTGTTTTTGAACACTATGAATTCAGACATACTACTTGGCTCGCATATTGTTTTTAGCATACTATATAGTATGGAAGTAAGCAATTTTGGACACAACCTGTGTGTTCTGTGTCTGTCTTTGTTTTGATCTGAGTAACTCCGCCCACTGCCAGTTTACCAATTATATTTCAACATCCTGCATTGGCTTTGCGTAAAACACAGTATTTCATTTTAGCCATGAAGGCTACCTTAATATATGTGGGCGCAGGCAAAAAAGTAACAGCCTCTGAAATGAAACGCAGATACAAAGTTACAGGAGTCCACATCAGGTGGTTTATAATCAGCAAATATTACAAACCCAAACATTAGCTTATCACGCACACTCGCTCCTGTTTGTGTCGTCAATCTGGCAACCTGCGATTAAATCTAGTCTTCGAAGGTGAAAAAAAAAAAAAACACCTCTTCAATATTTTGAATTTGAACTGCAATACCAAGTTCAACCACTAGTGTCAATCCTACACTCTGCAACTTTAAGAATACAACAGAGCCTCTGGTTTTTCATGATTTTTTTGTGATTTTCTTCAATAAAAAATGACTAATTTTATGGCGGTAATTCCCAGAAATTTACGGACAATTTTGCAGTTTAAAAAAAAAAAAATTGTAATAAAAATGTTAGGTGTGCAATCTGACACAATGACAATGACACAAGTCATAATAATAAAGCTTCTTTATTTTGGTTTCTTGTCAAGAAACAGTTAAGCCAAAGAAAGATTGTATTACTCTTATTTTTATCCACGATCTTACTTTTTCCCTGATTTCACTGAAGCATCTGACATCGTCTCACATAGGGCATGCATTAAGACTTCCCCTACAGTAATACACCTAAAACACGGATTGCCGTAAAACTCATCAATGGCAGAAAATCGTTTTCTCTCATCAACTGCAGGGAAAGAGTGTAACGAAGTAATTTAACGATTTGACGCACATCATAATACCAGCCATAGATATAAAACACAAATAATGTCCGTCAATTCGGTCACGTCCAGCGGTCGTCGTTCTTGAACCTTCATCTGCGTCTGCTTACTGCACAAGCTGAAAACTCCCCCGCCCCCCATTCCATGTAACGTAATGATTGGCTGCGTCCGAAATTAAATTTGAATTAAAACATACTACTCGAGAACTCCCCTACATGTAAACTGCTGAGATATATCTGACTAATAGTTGACTTAGGATGCTATTTTGAAGTAGTCAATTTACTTATGGTGTATGTCTTTGGATGGTGGAAGGAAACCAGAGAATCTGGGAAAACCCACGTGAACATGGGGAGGAGAACATGCAAACTCCGCACAGAACGCCGACCAGATCGGAGAGGGCCGAACCAGTGGCGTTCTTGCTGTGAGGCAACAGTGCTACCCACTGGGCCGCCGTGCCGCCCTATCAGAGAAGGGGAGGAGTACGGGTGGAAGGGGGGGGGATCTTCAAGACAAAGATGACTGGAGTAGAAAGCTCTGGTAATTTATAGTGCGTCAGCATTCGTCTGATTGGTGCAAATATACGGAGCTAATGCGGTACCAGCTGTGTTCAATCATGAGCACCTGATCCTCTCGAAATTAGTTTATAAATAAACCACACTTCAAGAGTTCACACTTAGCCGATGATTGACAAAAAAGCGTATTTGGCATGCTGTCCTGGGAGAGAGCCCTGAGCTCAGGAGAGCGGTGAGAGTTCGGCTTCATTGCGATGGCTTGGATAGACGGCGTCTTGAGGGTTTAGGTGGAGTTCGTGGACTGTGATCGAGTTTTGGACTGTGATCTTGTTGGAGAATTGAGTTGAAGACATGGCGGATGTGTTGTGTGAGGCAGTTGAAGTGGAAGGTTTTGATGTTGTTGAAGTTGTTGTTGGAAATGTGCTTGTTGTTGTAGTAGTTGTAGTTGTTGTAGCTATAGCAGAGCAGTAGCAGCTGGCTGTGACAGAGCGGTCTTCGAGACGAAGATGACTGGAGTAGAAAGCTCTGATAATTTATGGTGTGTATTCTGTATTCATCTGATTGGTGCAAATATACGGAGCAAATGCGGTACCAGTTGTGTTCAATCATGAGCACGTGATCCTCTCGAAATTAGTTTAGAATTAAACCACCCTTGGCGTACTATATAGTATCGAAGTATCCGCCTTCGGACGCAGCCATTGTGTGAAGGCACAGATGAGACGTCATTTTTTGAGAGACACTCAAATACATAACTTGCGCTGCATATGTAAAATAAATGTAATTTGATTATATGGTTTGGAATTTGGCATTTTATGAGATTATTTACATGTTTTGCGATTTTATTCAAGTTTATTATTTTACATTTATTTGTTTAAGAATTTTGCAGCATCACAAAATTTGCTACTTTTTGTTGATTTTTGCTTTGGATTCAGCGATCGCGGAATCGTGAAATACTAGGGGTTTGCCAGGGGTTTGCCAGTTTGCTCAAATGTTGCATGTATTTACAGCTTGGTGGCTTCAATAAATGGTTGTCATTTTAAGTGCTCCACTCCTGTAAGGTTGAGCTTGGAAATAAGTTTTCACTCGTGCGTAAGAGAGGTACGCATGAAGAATGTGCCTTGTTTTTTTCATGAAATGCTGTTTATGCTATCATTTTCGTAAACCAAAGCTCTTTTTCATGTTTGTGCCAGCCGATGACAACCTCAATGACACTGAAGTGCCGTTGGACTGCTGCCCTTTTTTCTATGAGTCATCATTTATCCGCTGTCACACACTCTGGGCTAACTATCTGCGATCTGCTACGCTAGCTAATGGACAGTAGCGTTTTAAGATGTGGCTTCATAAATGGTTCACCTGGGATGTTTTTATTCACTTCTGATAAGCGCTTTGTGCTGGCCTGATTTGATTAGAACTGCATCAAGATGTGTGTGCGTTCGCGAAATAGTCCATTTGCATTTTACAGAAGTCTTTCTGGTGAGCTTACGCAATGTGCATTCGGCTGATAAACTCTCGATGCCGATGCATTTCCATTTAGAACAATACTGACTATTAGGAGCCAAATCCAAAACCGGTGGATTAGTGTTTTGGGGTTTAGGTGTCTTTTTTTATCAGGCTGTTATTGAATATGTATTAAGTGGGAGCAAATATGAGAGTCTCTTCCACAGTTACTCAGTCTCCGTCAGACCTGAACCAAACTAAGACGTCTGCAGTTGTACACAGGTGCCCTGTTTTGAATTTTAAACAATGTGAATTAAATAAATAAATCAGTGAAGGGTGAGGGGGAAAATGTTTTGTTTGCACCTTGTTATTCGCTTAAGGAGCTGTGAACACACAGCGTTCGTCCAGCAAATGAAGCAATCCATCATTGTACATTGTCCATTTTGACTCCTTTTAAAAATTAAGAGGCTTTCCCAAATTAGTTTTACTGCTGTTTCTTACCTCTATCATTTCTTGTATTTTCATGTGTGCTATAATTACTGTAGTTTAACTCACAGGGATTTGTGTGTGTCTGTACATGTATGAATGTCTGCCGCATATGGCATGAATACCACACAAAATTGGAAACACTTCTACCATTGTTGAATTCTGTATGATTTCCGAGAGATGTGTGTGGTTAAAACATGTGTGGCTTTAACATTCTGCATTTAATCAAAGTCATTGAGACGAGACAACCATCATGTTTACAGCTGTGACAAGTATCTCTTATCATTTTACGGTATACAGCAGTGGACCTCAATCTTTTTAACACAGCGCATCAGTCAACGCTTGACAATTTCATCGCAGGCCGAGCTGTGGTGGGCTGGAAAGTAGTGGCAAGGCAACCATCAAACGTTTTCTCGGAGGATGACAAGCTGACAAAACATTGCTGCAACTCTGAAACAAGGTTTATTTATAGAGAAAATTAAAAAGCGCAGCGGTGTTGTCTGAGATAATTAGTTTACAGAAATGTGTATATTCCATACAAAATATGAAGCTTATCTGTCAGTTCTTGTCAGGTGACTGGCGGTACACTCACAGCATTCTGAAGATGTTTTTAACTGGGTGTGCCTGGAAAGCATTGCTCCCACACGTCGCTCTCCCATTGGAAAAAAAACAAGCTTGTACGTGGAAAAGATGCAATCTGTGAATGGCCGCCATCATTTGCGATCTCCAGCTTGTTGATCTTCTTACCTGATTTGTTGACAAATGGGTTGCGGATTCATTCCTTGGCAGTTTGTGGGTCCTTCACTGGGCCTTTTCCTTTTCGCAAAGAAACTTTTCAGAGATGTCTGTTTCTTACTCATTTTGCTGCTTGTGGCCTAACGTTTCTTTGCTCAAGTGACCGAAATGTAACTGAGAGAATATTGTCATTTTTCAAAATAAAAGATTCAGACTCAAATAGTAAATAAAACAAAAAATAATAAATGATTTCTTGTGCGGCCTGGTACCAATTGATCCACGGACTGATACCGGGGGTTGAGGACCACTGGTATACAGTACAGTTTTTTTACAGTACAGACTCTAAGGTAAGTTTTACCTGCCAGTGTGGTTTAGAGTCCCAGCAGAAAGACACAATGTCATAAGACGTTAATATTAGGTTAGATTTAGGTCACTGGCATCTAAGCACAATGTTATTTGACATCCAATAATGATGTGAAATGATGTTGATGTTTTGTTGTTTTTAGGTTGTGTTGGAAAGTGACAAAAATTTAACATCGAGCCAACATCTTAAACCAACGTCATATTGACGTCAAATACTAACATTTATTGGTCGGGTATGGCAACCAAATTCCAACGTCTGATAGATGTCATATTGGTAACATCCAACAACATCAAGCTGTAACAATGTTAGACATTGTTATTTTGTTGTTTTTAGGTTGCGTTGGAAAGTAACCAAAACACAATGTCTGTCTGACACTGGACGTTGACGTTTGCCTGATGTTGGTTTCTGACGTCAACCTGATTTTAATTTCCAAAAAAAATGCAACGTCTCATGACATTGGGGTACAACGTCAATCTGAAGTCATGTTTTTTTCCCGATTTATATGACAAACATTGGCTGTGGTTCAAATAACACAACAATACTTCAACATGTTTATTTCTACCATTTGAACCGGACACGCCAATAACAAAAATGGAAATTTTGCTTGTCTTATGTTTATATTATAAAACATATGTGTCCCTATAGTCACCTTGGATGGTCTGGGTGTGTGTAAATATTAATTAAATGCTATTTTTATTTTTATTTTTGTAAACTATTGCATTAAGGTTACATTTACGCGACAACAATGTAGGCAAAAACTAAAAAGTTTTAAAAAGTTTCACCTTTGGACAATGTTTTCATAATGATCCATGTATACACATTTGCAAAATCACATATTACATATGCCAGGCCAGTATTTGGTGCTGTCACCTTGTTCTTGTTCAGAACTTGTAAGGAAGTGACGAAATACCCTCGGCACTTGTGTGTATGTAGAATTTGCTGTTTTTACAACATGTGTCTTCACTTTTGGTTGTAATGTTAAGTAAATCCACAGTTTGCTGAAGGATTGTTAGCAAACATTTGAGCAGCAACAACACTACATTGTGCTCCACCATTGTTGTGTACAGTCCCTAAACACGTACATGACACCATCAATTTCATTGATTTCCATTTTCGGGTGTTTACATGGACACGACAACAGTTCCAAAACAACATTTTCAAAAAACTTCCACTTTGTAACCTATTTTCAAATGTATGCATTTCAGTCCCAAAAACATCATGTTCATGGAAACTAACAAGCCAAATGTATTAAAAACTTTACAATTTTAATATTAAAATGTTATGTATACTAAGACTTCGCTGAATGTTACTGTATCTTCTTGGATAAAATGTAAAACCAAGTGTTCACCGTAAAATGCTGGCTTCCACACGATTCCTTCCTGTTGTCCCAACACAAGTCGATTAAGTTAAATATTTTTTTTTTACAAATTTGAGAGGATTGAACATAAAAAAATTAAGTTGTCCTCCTAAAAGAAATTAAGAATTGTGTTTCAACTCATTTTAAAAAGTAGTTTGAACAAGCAGCAAAAAGAAATGGAAAGATGTTTTGAAAGAAATTGAGCCAATGCATTTTTCCTTTAAACAATAAACTATTTAGATACTGTTTATACTGTCCAGAAGTCACCTGATCTCAACAAGGAAAAAAAACAGTATGTTAAAAATGCTCCATATAAAAATGTATACCAAATACTAAAAATACAGTAAAAAAAAACTACTGTAGAAAACATTTTCTAAAACCCTGATCTGATCCAACTAATTGATCTTATTCTGCTGATACCAAGTCCTGATCTGGTACTTGTGTTTTTCTATAGGTGAATTACTGTATGTACATTTAAGATTGTACTGTAATCCAGTGCATATGCTGACATGTAAAATAAATTAACTGTAGCTCTGTTGTGCATTCAGAAAAAAAAGGAAATCTAAACTATTCATTACAGTTGTCATTATTTTATAAACCGAACAAACTGTGTATCCGCATCTCTGCCATGTTGAGATTTTGACATTATTGCAGTTAAACTTCATTCACTTCATTTAAGCACAATACTTTAATAAAGCTGATAGGATACATCTCAAAATTGTATTAAAATGTGGCATTTGCCATCCTAAATCACAATAAAAATCATTCTAATACTGGTGTTCAAAAAGCATTTCTCAATATTAGATATTAAAAACAAAGCTCCCTAAGTTATTCCGCACCCTCTATAACTTCTTGTTTTCTCATCTGCACGTCAGAATTTGTTAAATGTGATTATAGGGAGAGTTTTATGAGCTGTGCATCCAGGTGTAAATCTGCCAAGGCCATTGGAGAGCACGTTCTCTTTCTCGGGCCCCGGGGCCGTTGAGAGCGAGTGCAGAAGCGTAGCGCACCGACTTCATCAGTACTGCACAGCGCAGCAGAAATCTCCCTCGATTTACTACCCTGCTTGCTCAGTCTCACATCGCGGCGAAGCAATTTGCAGGCTAATTCTGACAAATTCCTGGGCACCGAAAAGAAAGTTGCATAGAAAGCCTTTTCAAAAGAAGAATAGAATAAAAATGAATAAATATAAGAAGCTGTTCATGGGCAAGACATTTATAAATGTGTAGCATTATGAACAGACACACACACACACACACAAAATACTGTTCAGACATTTCAGACTAGCACATAGATTTCATAATGTGTTTGTGATTGGATTTTAATTTTATCTTGTTTTGTCTTGTCTCGGTTCTTGTTTTGTTTTGTTTTTTGTTTTGTTGTCTTGTCTTGTCTCGTTTTGTCTCGTTTTGTTTTGTTTCTTGTTTTGTTTTTTGTTTTGTTTTGTCTTGTTTTGTTTAGGTACTAATATGTATCGTTTAGGTACTAACATGTAATCTTTAAGTTCTAAGTCATTTAAAAGGGTACCATCCCAGTTACAGCTTTTGTACCTTTTTTTTTCTGGGAGTTTATTTTTATTATTTTTATTTTTTTTACACTTTTATAACAAGTTTTTTTAACCTTTATTTCTGGAAGTGTAAAAAAAAAAAAAACTTTTTTTGTGCTTTTTATGTACTAATATGTACTGCCAAGGTTCTCAACAGGTGGAATATGACAAAACACTTCTGCCTGTTCAAAATAAACATAAAAGGCAAGTACTGGAGATTTGTTATTATTCCTGTTGTATTGTACCAGTGCCAAACTGTGATGCCAAAATCAAGGTACATACCGACCCGTGACTCCAGTGTACCATTACACATATATGAAGCACACAGTTTTTTGTGCTTTTTTACATTGTTAAAATGCTTTATAAAACATGCTGCAATGTTACATTTGGAGGACAAAGGGGAAAGCTTACAAGCTTAGGAACACCATCCCAACTGTGAAGTATGGGGGCGGCAGGAGTTTTGCTGCAGGAGAGGGACTGGTCCACTTCACAGCATAGATGGCATCATGAAGAAAGAACATAATGTAGAAATACTAAAGCAACATCTCAAGACATCAGCCAGGAAATTAAAATTTGGCCACAAATGGATCTTCCAAACAGACCATGACCCTAAGCATACTGCTAAATTAGTTAAAATGTGTTTTAAGGACAACAGAGTAAAATGTTTTGGAGTGGCCATCACAAAGCCCTGGACTCAATCCTATATAAAATTTGTGGGCGGAGTTGAAAAAGCTTGTGTGAGCAAGACAGCCAACAAATCTGGCTCAGTTACACCAATTCTGTCAGGAGGAATGGGCCAAAATTCCTTCAAACTATTATGAGAAGCTTGTGGAAGGATACCCAAAACATTTGACCAAAGTTATATAGTTTAAAATCAAAGCTAAAAAAATACCAAGGAAATGTATGTAAACATTTGACAGTCTAGAAAAAAATCCCTTATTAATCTGGCATTTAGCAAATGTAAATGATTTAGGTAATCCTAACGGACCTAAAATAGTAAACGTTTAGTATGATTTACCATCAGACATTTTTTTAAAAATGGTTATGTTCCTTTTCTTAGAGTGTATGTAAACTTCTGGTTTCAACTGTATACATATATTTTTAAATAAAAAAATAAATTAAACATGTATAATTTCACAACGTATTGCAAGACCCTGAACACTGCCCAATCCTTACGCAACCTTTCATTACGTTTTAATGTACTTTGATGGCGACCTAAAAAAAAAAAGTGGATAATAAAAACCGGATTTTTAACTCTGCTTGGTAATGTGAATTCGCTTTTATGGAGGTACATGGAAAACCAATGTATCTCATCTGTCAAAAGTCTTCTTTAAACAAATAAAAAATGTTCAAATATATATCTCATCTGTATCTCATGTGGTTGATATTTTGCCCTCAATGCCACCAAAGTTGAGAACCTCGGATGTAGTGTATCGTTTAGGTACTAACATGTACCCTTTAAGTACAAAGTGTACCATTTGAAAGGGTATTGTGCCAGTTGACAGTGTTTTGTCTATTCATGAATGAATGAATGAATGGATGAACTTTTAAATGTATCCGTTGCTTTATAAACCACATGAATAATAAAACAAATATATATTTCTTAATTTTATTTGATCTTTAATACTGAAGAATGATATTTATTGAGTAAATCCCCATATCAGTTCTTAATATGTGTGCTTTAGTTCATGAGGATGTGAATATTTCTACTTTAAAGTCTCTATGTTTTGAGTCACTTCGCCAAGATTGCGAAGTCTGATGCGTGGATGTTCCTGTTCAGAAGCAATGGTGGTCATTTGCAAATGTTATCAGCAAGGGCTAGTACAATGTTTACAGAAACAATGTATCATATATACAGTTAAAGTCAGAATTATTAGCCCCCCTTTGAATAATTTTACCTTTTTTTAATATTTCCCAAATTATGTTTAACAGAGCAAGGAAATTTTCACAGTATGTCTGATAATATTTTTTTCTTCTGGAGAAAGTCTTATTTGTTTTATTTCAGCTAGAATAAAAGCAGTTTTTTAATTTTTTTAAACCATTTTAAGGTCAAAATTATAAACCCCTTTAAGCTATATTTCTTTCCGGCTGTCTACAAAACAAACCATCATTATACAATAACTTGCCTAATTACCCTAACCTGCCTAGTTAACCTAATTAACCTAGTTAAGCCTTTTATTGTCACTTTAAGCTGTTTAGAAGTGTCTTGAAAAATATCAATATTATGTACTGTCATCATGGCAAAGGTAAATATCAGTTCTTAGAAATTAGTTAATAAAACTATTATGTTTAGAAATGTTGAAAAAATTATCTCTCCGTTAAGCAGAAATTGGGGAAATAAATAAACAGGGGGGCTAATAATTCTGACTTCAATTGTATATTACAGTATATGCATTGTGCAGTTTGTGTTCATGGTGTTCATGAATGGCCATTTATAAATGTGTGCCATTATGAACAATGACACAGAAAACACAGAATGGCCTCACACCTCCTTGACCTTTTGGTATGGTTGGTATTATTATTTAAGCAGCTGGTGGGCAACGGATGCTTTTTTTGGTGGGTGCTGGTGTTTGGATAAGCTGGAGCTGCCGCATTGATCTGCCTATGGTGACCCCGTCTGATTGGCTCGGCGGGCTTTCCGTGATGCATTCTAATCACAGCACTATTGTTGCTTTTGTGCAGAGGTCGTGGAGTCACATTAGTCCTTCTGCT
The DNA here is from genome assembly GCA_903798195.1 of Danio kyathit. NCBI lineage: Eukaryota > Metazoa > Chordata > Actinopteri > Cypriniformes > Danionidae > Danio > Danio kyathit. The sequence continues at coordinate 20,948,178 of LR812539.1, read as the reverse complement.
GCTTCAGCATAACTTTCCTTTGCCAAGGCACATAGGTTATTAGAGGCAAGAATTATAGTTGTAGGACATGGTAATGGCTGCTCTGTATTTGAGAGGTGAATTTGAACAGCAAATTGTAGGTGGGAAATGTTTTAATTTCCTTGTTGCTGTCAAAGTCATGTTTCAGAGAGCCTGTGCGAAGCATTGAGACACTTCAGGCATACTTCGGAAAGTCTCATTATCATTGAATTATATAAATGTCAAAACAAACGCAGACATGGAGCACAGACAGTTTTTTTTTAGATGTGATAATATAATGACACCACTTTTCCCCGCAGGTATACCCATCTAAATTATAGATTAATTGACATGTTTCAGTTTTTTATGATAATCTTGGTAATCGTGCAGTGTGAATTTGAAAGAAGGGAAAGTTGAGTACAAAACCAAATACTAATTAAGCATTCAGTTGCATAATGGTTAAAAAAAACAACACATTTACTGTTAAAAATGATTAAAGCTATTCTTAGTTCTAAGTGTTGCACACACATTTATTGACAGAGGACATTAGGCACTTATTTATTTCTGTGTTGAGTGTTATGCACAGTATATACTTAAAACAAGTAAAGAAAAATAAATGAATAGTACACACTCAACAAAGATATTATATAAAATTAATATGGCAATGAAAATATAAAAATGTAAACTTTATGTAGCACTATTAAAAGAGTAGACGCCTTCGACTTCATGCAGCGCTGCGCAGACTGATCGAAATCTGTCTTAAATCAGCGCATGCTGGTTAGAAATTTTGTCCGGATTGATGCTGCGCTGACGTCAGGTGACTGTTAACATGTGGCCTCAAAGTGTTGCGACAGCGCTCCGAGATCAGACTATTATTTGCTGCGATGACGACACCAATATTACACGATTCGCCGAGTTCACCGCATGACAACAACCATGTGTGTTTCGGGTTTATTATTGGACGACTTTCATCTCACAAATTTCAAAACAAACAATTAACTTTTTATACCATCTCTATCTTGTACACATCATGCTTATTAAAAGACTACAAATATTTTACTGCAGTATCATCTTTTGTTAAATAATTTGTTCATAAATGACTAGATTGTTTGCACAGGTTTATTCTGCCTTTTTTATAAAGACTACTGTGTATAAAATGATACACATGAACAAAATCACATGACTTTTTGTAATTTATTTGATAAATGTACTTCCATTGTAGTTTATGCACTTTTTTTAATCAGATAAAAAGTTTATCCTACTCAGTAGTGCACATAGTACGTTTATAATGCACGTGAACACATTAATGACGTATCTATCTGTGCAAACAGTGTTTGTGTGTGTGTGTGTGTGTGTGTGTGTGTGTGTGTATATATACAGTATATATATACAATATATATATATATATATATATATATATATATATATATATATATATATATATATATATATATATATATGTATATATATATAAATTTGCATACAGTACAGTTGAAGTCAGAATTATTAGCCCTCCTCAATTATTAGCCCCCCTGTATATTTTCCCCCAATTTCTGCTTAAAGAAAAGAACATTTTTTCAACACATTTCTAAACATAATAGATTTACTAACTAATTTCTAATAAGTGATTTCTTTAATATTTCCAATGATGACAATACATAATATTTTACTAGATATTTTTCAATATACTAGTATTCAGCTTAAAGTGACATTTAAAGGCTTAACTGGGTTCATTGGATAACTCGGCCAGTTTGGGTAATTAGGCAAATCATTGTATAATGATGGTTTGTCCTGTAGACAATTGAAAAAAAAAATGCTTAAGTGGGCGAATAATATTGATCTTAAAATGGTTTAAAAATATATAAAAACTGCCTTTATTCTAGCCGAAATAAAGCAAATAAGACTTTCTCCAGAAGAAAAAATATTATAGGAAATACTGTGAAAATCTCCTTGCTCTGTTAAACATCATTCACACGAGGGCTAATAATTCTGACTTCAACTGTATGTTTATACTGCACGTTGATGCATGATTATGATTCATTGACAGGCATATACACGAATCTACATATGTTGGCAGATTGGATTGCATTATATGTTATTATTTAATTTTGATTGGATTAACATATTTTAGTCCTTACCCAGAATATAAAAATACATATAAATACATTTGGATCAATTACTTTAGTCATTACTTTTGGGATGTGAACAGACTTTCAACCAGCACAACAAAAAATGTTTCTGTAATCATCACCTATTGCACCTTTAAGCATTTTTTATGAGAAATTCCGAATTTCACATTATAATAGCTGGATGGAAACAAAGCTAATCTCTTCTTCTCCGCAGGTAAATCTGGTGCTGGATGACGGCCGCTCTCTGGGTCTGATGATCCGTGGAGGAGCCGAATACTCTCTGGGTATCTACATTACAGGTGTGGACAGAGGCTCTGCAGCGGAGTGTGGAGGGATTAAGGTACAGTCTTTCACTCACTTCCTTTTTCATTTTTATTGATTTTGGATTCATTTGTGGCCTCTAACTGTCTCTCTGTTTAGAGTATTTCACACTCCATTTTAACTGTTCATTGTTCCACAACTGTGTTGGATTTTTTTTTATTTCTAATCATTTAGGGTTTGCTTTGTTACTTTCGGCCTTTTTGTCAGGTTTTGCGTACGTTGGAAAGCCCATGATGAAAACAGCTTAGTTCACAGACTATATAATGTCTTCTAGAAAATGCAAAGTTTTCTGTGAATTTGCTTTTGATTTACAAGGTTGGTGTTAGACTATATTTTTAACTCAGTGTAACAACAGTAGAAGTCAATAGAAAGTTTGTCCTTTGCTTTATAAAATAAATTGTTCAGTTTTAATTAATTTTGTATTTATATGGAGAATTTTAATGGATTCAAAAAATCCTTGAGTCATTTATTAATGTGCTTTGCTTTACTTAAAAATAATCTGATGTCATAATCTTTAAAATTGCTTCACAAAATAAATAAAAGACAAAGGATCATGGTAGAAGGTTTATGGTAGCCAACTAAAGTGATGCAATAAAAAGGCACGAGATAATTTCTTCAATGTAAACTATTAGTAATTTATTAAATACAAATGAATAATTCGATATACAGAGCTGTGGGTCCACACAGATAAGGCCTATCATCAGTTAATTCAAAGGTTTTTCCTGATAAACAAAAATCCACATCTGTTGGTCCAGTTGACCACAATTGATTTGGCAAACTGTCTAACACCATCTAAAGTGAATGCAGGCGAAATCAAAGTCTGACATATGGATGTTTTGCTTATTTAAAGTACACATGAAATCAATACTAACCATATTGATTTTATTAGTTCACATTGCTAGTTTTGTGGTCAGCAATTTATGTCATTAAGAAAAAAAATGGTTTGCCCTTGTAATCTAAAATTTAAATCTGAAAATACACAAAATATACCGCAAAGGTGCAAAAGCATTAAGGGCGTGTCCGAATCCACTTTTGTTATTTTCCGCGGCACATGGTCTAACAGGGTTTGGGCTTATTCTCCTAATGAGTTATGGGTATGTTTTGAGCATAACGTGCATTAAACCAATAAGAGTCTCATCTCACATTCCCTTTAAGAGTCAGTTGCATCACGCCATGGTGTATTTGCTATTTACATGGCAGCCTTTGTAGGTGGAAAAACTAAACGCTTCACTAGTGAGAAAACAGTTAAACAGACCATCTGCAGTGTGAGGATAAAGAATCAGCCTCCTTCATTCGGCCTCTTAATTTTCTCTTTACTTTACGTTTACTCTTTACTTTACTCCTTTACTTTCGTGGATAAGGAAATGCTGTTGTACGCACTCCACTGGAGACATCCATCAGCCTTCATATTGAATTTCGTTTGTTAAGTGCACAGCTTTTCAAAGATTTTTAGTTTCAAAACTATTTCTAAGTTCAGTTCTAATTTCAGGCAAATGAATAAATGAACGATAATAACGAAGTGTGGCTTTCAGCTGGTCCACTGTGCAGTCTATTTTAGTTCCTCAAAATAGCAACATGCCAACAATGTGCGTTAACACACCTCCTTTCTAGACCGGCACACCCATGAGTCCACAAAGCGGCGCAAATGAATTTGCTATTTAAACAACATGGCACTTATTGGGAAAATTAGGGTTGTATTTGTCTGAAAATAGCAATAAAATCGCGCCAAACATGTCTTGCGCCTTAGTGCACCAGGTGTATGATAGGGCCCCAAGTCTGTCTGAGGTATTGGCATCGCTAACATACTTAACAACGCCCCTCCAACTGTCAGTTTTGGCAGCATTATGACAAAACAAAACAAAATAAAAACCAGAAATGGTCAGGAGGAGGTGTCTTCTTATGTCATGCCCTTAGCCAGGGGGGGTTCGGGTGATTCGGACAAACCACCCCACATGACCAAAGGTCCAGAATTTGTCATTTTTATTATTTTATATAATTTAATATTATATAATATATAATTAATCTTTGATGTGACATCCATACTGAGTAACGCTATGGGTCGAAAAGAGCAAGAGAGGCAGAAAAGGCAGGCAGCGGCATCATTATCGCAAAATATTGAACATACTGTATACTGTGTTCAAAAAATGCCAAACAGGGTAAGGCTAAAGTTACTTCCTAACATGAAAATCTGTCCCTATCCATAAGGTTCTAGGCTAACTGGCTGCATTAGCCGGACGGTCTGTACATTTATTGACTTGTCCAGTACATGACCTCCCTTTCCCTATTTTTTCCCATTATTTTTTTTTAATAACTGTCTGATGAAGGCTTTAATGCCAAGCGGAGTGCTCAGCCGTCAGATTTCACTTCACAGCAAAAGGCGCTAATCCTGTCACGTCTGTGTTTTTGAGGCTGTTTGGTCACTTAATTGGTTTTATTCTGATCGGATTTAAATCTGATCGCTCAAACCACTTTAGAAGGTGATCTGGGATGCATTCAAGATGAAACTGGACAGGTCTAATCATTTTTTAGACAAAATTAATCAAAATAAAATAAATTATGACCTGAAGAAAATCTGACATGTGCCTGAAACACCTGTAGGTGCGCTTTTACAGCCAAAATTCTATTGAAAACATGTTTACTATAAGCATAAAACATGTGTTCTAGCTTTTCAGGCCTGTAGCCAGGGGGGTTTGGGTGGTTCGGAAGACCCACCACTCACTGACAAAGGTCCAGAATTTGTCCCATACATGAGCTCATTTGTCCTATTTTAACTGCTATGTCATCAGTGAAAATAATCCATCGCAAAAGGCTTTGAGACCAAACGGAATCCTCTGTTGGCTGTTGCTTCGAGGGGACTACAGTCTGATGTAAGAGAAGTCTTCTTTCACTACTGTATTGTTTTTAAACAGGGAAAACATTTTGCAGGTACTTTTATTCTAAATCTTGGGCACATTTTCCTGAAATAAAACTGAGCAATAAAAAAGTGTGAAGCACCCAGAAGCGGACCATATTAAATTGATTTGAATATATTTTGGCTATTTTTTATATCCAGGAATTTTCAAAAGATACTTTTTTTTTTTTTTTTACCAAAGAGGCTAGAAAAATTCTGAAGAATTCATTATTGTTGTTGTTATTGTTATTATTATTATTATTATTATTATTATTATTATTATTATTATTATTATTATTATGTTTTAATTATTATTTTTTATTGAAATGGCCAAATTGTGACTAAGAACAGTTTAATGTGCTGGACAGGTTGTTTTTTGTCTAATAAATGACAGTAGGCAAGTTTTTGACTTTAAAACTTTAACAGATTCCTATTTTTTCCTAATGATATATGATGTAATAAATTTGTATTTTAAAAATTAGTCTTGTTTTAATTTTTCATTAATGCAAATTTTTAGGAAATATTTTTAGTACATCAAAAAGTGTGGTTATGATGACATCTGACTAGCTAATCCAGCAAAAAAAAGAAAAGTATTGCTTAAAATGTCACTAAATGCAGTATTTAAATCTCATAGTTAAATAGAAACGGAGGCGTATAACTGCAAAAAGGTCCACTTTTTGAGAAAAAAAGAACCACCCCTTTCACCAGGCTGGCTACGGGCCTGTATGTTGTAATAACTCTCCCAAAACCCTTTTCCCGATCTTTCTGAATGAAATGCCTACTTTACTGCATCCAATCAGCTTGCAGTAAAAAAAAAAAACAAGCCACGCCCACTGTTTTTTCATTGAACATTTCGTTTTTTCTAGAAACTGCATCACAATATGAAAGAAAAAACAAAAAACAGTCGCTTCTTCCGGTTCATGCAGACTTTAAAGGCAAACTATACCAGAAACGAGTAATGCATATTTATTTATTTTTGTTATTTAAAGGAATGTGCATTGTGCAATTTGTTTAAAGTCAATTTAAAAAACAAACATAATTGTTTATGTTAGTGTGTAATAATATGTAGTGCTTCTGTTTCTGTTTCGATTGTGTTGAAAATCATAACATGAAAGGGGCAAGCATTTTTCTACAGAGTCCACTGACAAGTATCTGTGCTTTTTCTCCAGCATTTTGCCCTGTTGAGTAATATCCTCAAATGTCCTGCATTTATTCAGTTTTTCATTTTGTGCCACATTTGGAGGTGAATATCATTATTATGTGTTGTTAGAGAGAGTTTCAAGTTGGCAGTTTGCTTTGTACCCAGGCTTTAGATTCATGATGGGATTGAGAGGAAATGGCAGTTTAAAGGGACGACGATCCAGATACATCATACACTGTTGATGGAGAGAGAGAGAGAGAGAGAGAGAGAGAGAGAGAGAGAGAGAGAGAGAGAGAGAGAGAGAGAAAAGAGAGAGTTTAGTTTTATCTTCAGGCCATATGCCTGTAAAAGGGATTTCTGATTTTAGCAGGAAGCTGTTTTTACAATAGCTAAGTATATACCATGAACATTAAAGCAACTTCACCTATATTTAACATGGCACATACATTCATTCACTTGTTTCCCTTTCGGCTTAGTCCCTTATTTATCAGGGGTCACCACAGCGGAATGAACCGCCAGCTATTCCGGCATATGTTTTAGCAACGAATGCCCTTCCAGCAGCAACCCAGTACTGGGAAACACCCATACACTCTCACATTCACACACACATACATTACGACCAATGTAGTTTATTCAATTCACCTATAGCGCATCTCTTCGGACAAATTTAAAACTTGATGACATTCATGCAACTTAAAACGTATGCCTCATTGTCCTTGAGCAGTAAAGTACAGTGCAGTTCACTACGCTGCAGCCTGATCATGCTTGCATTTCCACTGCCAAAAGTACCCTTAATAGGTGGGTATGGTGTTCGCCAGAAAGTTGCAATCAACATCATTCTCACTCGAAGAAGAAGCCGTTTACAAGTCATGTCTTTTGTACACTCAAGTTCATTCATTCATTCATTCATTCATTCATTCATTTTCCTTTGGCTTAGTTTCTTATTTATCAGGGGTTGCCACAGCGGAATGAACCGCTAACTATTCCGGCATATGTTTTACACAGCAAATGCCCTTTTCAGCCACAATCCAGTACTTGGAAATATGCTAGAATAAGTTAATTATTTAAAAGGTAGATAAACGTAAGTGTGCACAGAAAAAGAAGATAAGAAGTGGCACTGTCTGCATGTTTAGACACAACATGTTGTATGAATGACCCCATAAATAACAATGGAGGACATACAACAGATGCTGTACAGTACTTGCTTCTTGTGGCTGGTTGTCACAGACTAATGGCGTACTCACACTATGTACAGTTGCCTTGAACCGGGCCAAAGCACGCTTGTCCCCCCGACGGCCCGCACTCACATTACATTCGGGCCTGAGCGCGCTTAAGTCATCGATGATGCGCTGTTCAGTAAGCGCTCTCGCTCAGCACAGTGGAGATTTCTTTAGTTATATCGTTTAAGTCGTTTGATATGCGGTGACACGGTCAAATATTTCGCCGAACAGATCAGCCACTTTTGACGCTCATAAACAATAATAAAGTCCTCGTGCTGCAGGAATTAGGAGGTTTGCTGAAGGTGCAGCTGACGTGCAGTGAGGGGTTTGCGTCTTTAATAATCTACAACAGTTTGTGTTCATTGAACAGAACGAATGATTAATTAATCCATATCAAACAGTCCCTTAAAAGTCACGTCTCGCTTTCAGTTTCGGGCTCACACTGCGTACCGCGCCTGAGCCCAAGTGAACCGCGCTCAGGCACACCTCTTTCAACTGGGCCAGGGCCACCCAAGTGGCACTCACACTTCAGAGCACTCACACTTCTCAAACGATCCGGGAAACGGGCCTGGGCACGGTTCGGATAGCATAGTGTGAGTAAGCCCTTAAAAAAAAGACTTTTGCTGCTTGTTTAAACTACTTATTTAAAATGAGTTGAAACAACACAATTTCTAATCAGTCAGTCAGTCTTTATTTATTTCCCGAACGCAGTTTGGTTGCAGCATACAAGCATGTCACACATAATACACAAAACACATTGTACAATACAAATATTCCCTAAATTTAAAATCTTTACAGCAGAGGGTATAAATGAAAGTTTGAACCGGTTTGTTTTACTAATAGGAGTTCTGTATCGATTACCAGAAGGGAGAAGATAAATCTTGTGGTGCATAGGATGGGAATCATCTGACAGAATACTCTGAGGTTTACTCAACTTGTCTATGGTATAACTGAGCCATAGTCATCTGTTTTCTCTCTGTTATTTTTCCTGTTAGGTTCAAAATTTTGTCCAAACAAATCTTATTAATGTTTTTTTTTTTTGGGGACGACTTAATTGTTTTGTGTTCAATTGACTTAAATTTGTAAAAATGATCAAATTAACGATTAAAGGATTAAATTAATCAATTTGTGTTGGGACAACATGAAGGAATTGTGTGGAACCTAGTATTTTTTTACAGTGCAAAAAGTCAACAAGCTTTGTTTACACTTGGGTCCACCATGTTCCTCACTGCACGTTGTCTTTGTGTTGTGTTTCAACAGGGGATTTCAAAATGATGTTTTTTGTTCTGTCGACCATTCAAGTGACGATTCTCTGTAAATCAATAGCATATTCAAAAAACCAATACCCTTACAAACTAATCCCAAAAAAGTGGTATGGTATGATTAATTATTTTAATACTTCCAATAGTTTAAAAAGATAAATGCATACTGTAGTGCAGTGTTTCCCAACCCTGTTCCTGGAGGCAAACCAACAGTAGATATTTTGGATATCTCTCTTATCTGAACCCATTAATTTCAGGTTTTGAACGTATTTTTCTGATGAGTTGATTCAGGTGTGTTTGATTAGGAAGAGGTTGAAAATGTGTACTGTTGGTGTGCCTTCAGGAACAGAGTTGGGAAACACGGCTCTAGTGCACCATAACGAACCATGCCGCTCAATAGAAACAAGCCATTAGAGTATTTCTTTTTGTAGCTCAACTGTGATTGTCTTCATAAACAGCGGTTGTAATATGAGCCGCTAAAGCCCCCATGAGTGTGAGCCATCGCTCCAGCACTCAGAGTGATTGTGTTATTATAGTGTTAGTAGCAGATGAAGCCATGACCCAACACCCCAATACAGACAAATGCACAGATCAATGGAGCCATCTATTCCCAGCAGGCCCCATAAGATGGATGTAAGACCAGCGGCTCTACCTTCAATATGTGTCGCCCCATATACACTAACCTGTCCGAAAGAGGCATAAATTGGTATTGACAAAGAATCCCCTTTTTGTTCAAAGCTAGAGCAGGAGGAGGAAGTGATCCATCTTGGAATTAGTGGACTTCATAAATATTAATGCGGCATTTCGTTCAACTGAGAAAGCCAGAATTTCAACCCTGCATGTGATTAGCAATTTGGAGACTTTCAAATCAGAAGTCACAAACAAACTTTGCCAATATGTGGTGATTGTTGGCTTGTTGCAAAGCAGAGACAGATTTTGATGTTAAAACACTTTGTCATCTGGTTTTTGGGAAAATATTTGATAATTTAACCTAGGGCTGGACGATTAATCGAAAAAAGAGTGCAATCTCGATTAATTATTTAGCATCTCTGCGATTCAGCCAATTATATTTTCAAGTTCGAGAGAAGCATAAAGGCGGTCACACAAGTCTTTACATTGTTTTATATACGTTGCTCAGCAACGTGGACACCTCCAAATGGTGTTAAAAGTGTCACATACTGTATTTATAAGGTATAATTCACCCAATATCTGAGTGATAATAAGTGAGCTGTTTGTTTACTACTAAGAGGACGCGCGCGTGCCCACTAATGATGTATACTTTAGTGAACAGAATCTGCATAGGCTGTGAATATCAGGTAATAAAGTTGTAAATAATGTTCAGAGTGATTGTTTGAGAGCTGTGCAGGAAATCTGTTTTGCATGTATGTTTTTTTTTCTCAAAGTGACGGCAGCCATAACATGAACGTACTCACCAGTGAAAGTGAAAACAAAACCGAGCACATCATTTACATGATCATATCGCATTGTAAAGTTATGATCACGACAAGCATTTGATATGTTTTTTTCTTTCATAACAAACACAAAGTGTTGTGCATGAAAATAAATGTTTTACAGTGTCACTAGAACTACTCTAGCCTACATAATGTTGAAAATTAATCTGATAATGACAAATGTCACATTTTATCAGTGAAAAAAAAGGTCTAATAATGTTGTCAATGACAAATGGCAAGAATATGTCTCAAACATAATAATTCAACTGTAGAATTATGACTAGTTTTATTCTGATGTCATCACTTTACTGTGCATTAATGACCAAGACATATGTAAAGTCTAGTCAAGTCTACACCATTAAAGTCTATACAGAATTTAGCATTTTAACCAACAGTAGACCTACACATACAGTAGGCCTAATATTATTAGTGTCGTTTTACCATATGTATGAATAACACTAATAATAACCTACTCATATTAACCTTTATTTTACAACTATAGAATCGTGAAAAAATTGTGATCTTGATTTTAAGCAAAAACAATTGTGATTCTCCTTTTAGCCAGAATCGTGCAGCCCTAATTTAACCACATTTCTTTCAAAATAATGCTAGATTTGGACAGTGTTTTCATAAATTCAATATATAAACAGCAGGGAAAATAAGTATTGAACATGGCATGTTTTTCCTGGGAATAATCTTTCTAAAGGAGCTGTTGACATGGAATTAAACCAGATATTGGTTAAAAAACCAAACAATACAGGCATAAAAATAAAACAAAACAAAAAAAATAATGTAATAACAATGAAATGACACAAGGAGAAAGTACTAAAATGTATTTACTACTTTATATAAAAGGCTTTTTTTGTGGTGATGGCAGCTTAAATATGCCTCTCATATGGAGAATGAAGTCTCATGAATTGCTCAGGTGAGAGTTTTTCAGACTTGTGTGTGTAAAAATCTTGATGGTTCTGTGGGTCTCATCTATTAAATCTGATGTAAATCTTTGTATTGGATTCAAGTCAGGTGATTGGCTGGGCCATTCTACAGCTTGATTTTCTTTCTTTGAAAGCATTTGAGAGTTTCCTTGGCTGTGTTTTGGACAATTGTCTTGCTGAAATGTCCACCCTGGTTTCCTTTTCATCATGCTGCTAATGTAGATGTTGGACTGAAGCAGCTAATATTCATTTACACTGGGCAAATATATATATATATATATTTGGTTGTTACCAACATCTGGGGAAAAATTGAAGTCAACGGCACTTAGTAAATATATTTTTATATTAGGATGTTTATTAGTAGTCATAAAGTATTATCTTATTTAGCATCCCTAATCCTACCCAAAAGCTAAACCCAACTTCTACCTTACTAACTATTATTAAACAGTTAATTAGTAGGTTTTTAAGCAAGTAGTGTTAGTTAATGGTTTGTTAATAAAAATATTACTGTAGGGTTTACTTAACTTTACTCTTTATTTATTAGTGTTCATCATTTCCTTTCTGATTATTTTCTAAACCATGAACTGTAAATTCATTAAATTTTATAATATCTTTAATTTGATCGTTTAAACAAAGGAGTCTAAACCCGTTGTATACTTTGCATTCAAAAGTTCATCCAGTGAATCATTTTATTGATGGTTTTCACATAATTTTGAAGCAAAGACTCTAGGCTACAAAATCCAGTTCTCAAAAGTCTTGTGAACAAATGTCTTGTGTGTTTTACATAGTTATTTTAAAGACTTTTTTGTTTTTCACTAACCACGCATAAACGTTTAGTTCTCAAAAACACAATCTTGTACATAAATGTTGCTAACTTATTATTGTAGCCCAGTTTGTGATCTTTACAGTGGTATTAGACTTTAGATACTTACTGTATACAGTATGTTAGGGCTGGGCAGTATATCGAGTTCTGGAGATATGTTGATATGATTCCCCAACACAATGCAGGATTGTCCAATATCTTTCATATCGATATGGTTTGAGGCCACACGTGCACATTCTGCACTAAACAGACCACTATAATGTAGCATGCGAGCTCCACTTGCACAAATGAGCGCTAGCGCAAATGAATGATTCACTCCATGAGTCATGCAAAAGATAAACTGTTTAAGAACGACCCATCACTACACGCAACATGGAGGAACATGCAGCGCAAGAACATCCAAGAGCGAACATAAAAGCCTTGTCAAATTGACAAGCAACACCTGAATGTGTTCAAAAGAATTAAAAACGACAAAATGGGATGAATTTATACCGCTTTTTAAAAAAAGTAAAACCCCCTCATATTCACTGATTATAGGTTCATTATTTATTACACAACGGTCTCTTCTTTACATTTATGTTATAACACATTTAGCTCTGCGTTCTGGCCTGTTATTGCATATTGACTTTCGATTATATTCTAATCGTTGTATTTATTTATTTATTCTGTTGAATTGATTTATTTATTTTAGCCCCTTAACTGGAAGACGTGATTTGATTTGTGTGTGTGCGCAGTGTACAAACGGTTGGTGGTTTAACCGATTATTAAAACTAAAAAAAAAAGAAAAGATAAATAAAAAAACATGCATTTGTCAACATTTCTTTTTGTATTTTAATATCTCACTGTTAGCTACTCTTTCAACAAAAACAATATAAGAATGATAATTCTAATGTTGATAATAACAGGGAGGGAAACCCCTGTGTTTGAATTATATTTAGCTCAAAAACTGTTTAGTAAAGTTTTAATAAAGGCTTTGACTCTCAAGTAACCATTTATGGGAAACTACTGGATATATATTGTATACCGTCATTCCTCCTAAAATATCGAGATAGGATTTTTTTGCCCATATCGCCCAGCCCTAGTATATGTTTATAAGTATCTGAAAAAAGCACAAATGTCAAGGCAAGTCAGAATTTCTCCAGTGCCCCCAAAATACCCTCAGATCCCAGACAATTGTGTGTCCAAATGAAACGATTCACTGAATTGAATCACACTTTCTATTGTTACACAGAAGACAAAGAAGAGTATTGCGAGAGAGCATGTTTAAATATGGCCTGAGTTTACAATACAGTGTGACATTATTATCAACAGAAATATCCCATTTTGTGACATTCAGACTTGCTGGAAGTACATTTAGGAAACAGCAACTGCAAAAATGTCCAAGCCTGCATGCATTTCATCCTTCTGTGGAACAATATGAGATTGTGAAAAATGTCTCAATGTTTTTGTCTGTGCTGTACATTGAGGTTCGATGTAGTTTGAGCCTCGGCTTTCTTCCCGATATCTTTCTTTTTTTCACGCTGCCACAGAGGAATGTTCTTATCTTACTCTCTGGACAGTGGTGATGGATGAATTTAGTTCTATCTCTGAAATGATTGTGACCGCGGTCGCACTTTCTTTCCAATTGTTTGCAAACAGCGTCTGTTGTCCCATCACACTCCTTACCTGTAGTCAAGATTGAAGCAGAGCTTGTACAACCCCAATTATGAAAAGTTGGGATATTTCGCAAAAAGGCAGGGAAATCAATGTGAGTTGATGAAAGTTACATTCTGATCCTGGATTTAACCAAGGCAATAAGCAATTTAAAAATCTCAATATTTCCCCTTCAATAGCCATTTTTTGCAAACTTTTACAAATTGATATTTTAGCTTGACAAAATTTGCCAAACACTCTCTACACTGTAAAAAGCGATTAGTTACTTGAGTAAAGCGACTAAACCCATTGCATTAAAAAAAAGTTGACTTTACTTAAAGTGAGTAGACCTGTCATAGCTTGCAACTATTGAGTTGACTTAATTTTTACAATTATGAAAATAGTTTACTCCGTTTTTTAAGTAAAGTCGAGTAATCGCTTTAAAGCAACAGGTTTACTCGCTTATTTAAAGTAAAGTCAACTAATTGAATCTTACAGTGAATCTATTATTGGTTAGTTCTCTTTAACATTTGTTTAATTGACGCAAATATTTCACTGACAATCATTAAATGTATATTTATAAATACAGTTGAAGACAACATTATCAGCCCTCGTGTTCATTTTTTTGTTTCTTCAAATATTTCCCAAGTTCTGTTCACTAAATGATTTTGCTGCTTGTTCAAACTAATTATTTCAAATGAGCTTAAACAACACAGTTCTTTAAGTTTTTCCTCGTGTTCACGTGTGTTTCCTCCGGTTTTCCTTTAAAGTCCATGCACTATAAGTGAATTGAATAAACTAAATTGGCTGTGTATGCCAGTACTGGGCTGCAGCTGGAAAGGCATCTGCTGTGTAAAACATATGCTGGATAAGTTGGCGGTTCATTCCACTGTGGCGACCCCTGATGATTAAAGGGACTAAGCTGAAGGAAAATGAATGAATGAATAGTTTAAATTGACAAATAACAACATTTGCCAAACTCTCTCTACATTTTAAATAGCGATTAGTTACTTGAGTAAAGCGAGTAAACAGGTTGAATTAAAAAAGTTGACTTAAAGTGAGTAAACCTGTTATAGCTTGGAACTATTGGGTTGACTTAATTTTTACAGTTATGAACATAGTTAATTTACTTAATAAAGTTAAGGCAATGAGTTTACTCAGTTTTTAAAGTAAAGTCAAATAATCGCTTTAAAATTAATGGGTTTACTCACTTATTTAAAGTAAAGTCAACTAATTGCTTTTTAGAGGGAATCTATTATTGGTTAGTTCTCACTGACAATCATTAAATGTATTTTTATAAATACAGTTGAAGACAACATAATCAGCCCTCATGTTAATTCTTTTTTATATATATTTCCCAAATGCTGTTCACTAAATGATTTTGCTGCTTGTTCAAACTACTTATGTAAAATGAGCTTAACACAGTTCTTGAGATTTTTTTGGGACAACTTAATTGTTTTAGGTTTAATCCACTTAAACTTGTTATGTTAACTTAATCAATTTGTGTTAGGATAACTTTAATGGATTGTGTGGAACTCTGCATTTTTTTACAGTGTTTAAAATATAGTGTTTAAGACTTTTTTCCACACATTTTAAAAACAATAGTTTTAATAGTTAATTTTAAATAACTAATTTGTTTTATCATTGCCATGATGACGTTGCATAGTATTCTTCTGTTTTTGCAAAAATTTAGTATTCTAACATTAACATTCTAACAATTCAGAACTTTTTGATTTAGTGACAAATTTGTATATTTTAGTGATTTGCTCATCCCCCAGTGACGGTTGGGTTTATGGGCGGAATTTGGAGACATGCCTTGTTTTAAAAATGTTTTCATATGACTTAAATCGTATGAATTTGCACGAATTAGCCACTTTTCTGCAAATTCATAAAAAAGCTACGTTTCCTTGTGAGATATTATTGCGCTGAGATATTATTACTGTTATTTATCTTTTTAAAGTCTTTAAGGTGTAGTTCACCAAAAAAATACTTATAATAACAATTTACTCTTCCTCAACCTTTATGAGTTTCTTTCTTCTGATAAACACAATAAATGATATTTTGAAGAATGCTGGAAAACGTTAATATTGACTTCCATAGTATTTGTTTTTCCTACCATGGAAATCAATGGTTATGTAACCATGGAAGTGACATGACAACAAAGGTGCAGATCCAAATGCAGGCTTTTATTGGAGGGATGGTCAGGCAAGCAATGATCAAGACAGGAGCAAACAGTCTTATGAGGGAAATCCAGAATCGTGGTCAATATAGCAGGCAGATGGTCACAAGGATGGCAGCAGACAGGCAGAAACAGATAAACAAGGCAAGGGTCCAAACACGGCAAAAACAAGACAAGGAAACGCTTTGAATTGACACTGTAAACAGGTAACAAGACTCGGCAATGGAGTGAGTGTATGTTCTGCTTAAGTAGTGTGTGTAATCAGTTCTTGAGTGGCTTCAGCTGTGGGATGCAATCAGTGAAGATGTGGAACCGGTTGTGTGTGATGTCAGAGTAGTGCAAGTTTGGAAATGTAGTCCATTAGGTGGCAGATTTGTAGTCCATTAGTGATTGTGCATGTTTACCAGCGATCTATGGGGAGACGATCGCTGGTGATCGTGACAGAGCCCCCCCTCTAAGGAGTGGCTTCCAGACACTCCTATCACAGTTCAGGCGGGAGGTGGAGCGGAGGCGGAACAGGGGGAGGGATGGAGGGCCAGGACCATGCAGCTGAGGCGTGTTTGAAGCATGAAGCAGCAGAAGGCCCGGAGAGTGGAGCTGCGGAGGGCCTGGAGCGTGGAGCTGCGGAGGGCCTGGAGAGCGGAGCTGCGGAGGGCCTGGAGCGTGGAGCTGCGGAAGGCCTGGAGCATGGAGCTGGAGCTGCGTGAGGCCTAAAGAGTGAAGCTGCTGAGGGCCTGGAGCGTGGAGTTGGAGCTGCGTAAGGCCTGAAGAGTGAAGCCGCTGAGGGCCTGGAGCGTGGAGTTGGAGCTGTGTAAGGCCTGAAGAGTGAAGTTGCTGAGGGCCTGGAGCGTGGAAGGCCCGGAGAATGGAGCTGGAGCTGCGTAAGGGCCTGAAGAGTGAAGCTGCTGAAGGCCTGGAGTGTGGAGTTGCAAAAGGCCTGGAGCATGGAGCTGAAGTTGGTCTGGGGCTTAGGTTCAGCAGGCACAGGCAGTTCATATAACCCCCATGGATCAGGAGGCTTTGGTTCAAGGGGCATTAGCGTTTCAGATAACCCCAGTGGGTCTGAAGACTTGGATTCAGGCAGTTCGTTTAACCCCAGTGGGTCTGGAGGCTTGGGTTCAGGAGATACTGGCAGTTCATTTAACTCCAGTGGATCAGGAGGCTTGGGTTCAAGGAGCACTGGCAGTTCGTATAACCCCAGTGGGTTAGGAGGCTTAGGTTCAAGGAGCACTGGCAGTTCATATAACCCCAGTGGGTCAGGAGGCTTGGGTTCAAGGAGCACTGGCAGTTCATATAACCCCAGTGGGTCAGGAGGCTTAGGTTCAAGGAGCACTGGCAGTTCATATAACCCCAGTGGGTCAGGAGGCTTAGGTTCAAGGAGCACTGGCAGTTCATATAACCCCAGTGGGTCAGGAGGCTTAGGTTCAAGGATCACTGGCAGTTCATATAACCCCAGTGGGTCAGGAGGCTTAGGTTCAAGGATCACTGGCAGTTCATATAACCCCAGTGGGTCAGGAGGCTTTGGGACGTCACACGGCTCTGGCGGTACTGGGAAGTCACGTGTCTCTAGCACGTTACACGACTCTGGCAGCCCTTCCTGAAACTCAGGTGGTAATTCTTGTCCTTTGTGGAACTCAGGTGATGGCTCTGGCCTTTCGTGGGACTCAGGTGACAGCTCTGGCCTTTCGTGGGACTCATGTGACAGCTCTGGCCTTTCGTGGGACTCATGTGACAGCTCTGGCCTTTCGTGGGACTCAGGTGACAGCTCTGGCCTTTCGTGGGACTCAGGTGACTGCTCTGGCCTTTCGTGGGACTCAGGTGACTGCTCTGGCCTTTCGTGGGACTCAGGTGACTGCTCTGGCCTTTCGTGGGACTCAGGTGACTCTCGTACCCCTGGCCCTTTAAGGGATTCAGGAGGATCTGGCGCCCGCCCTTCAGGGAATTCAAGTGGGTCTGGCGCCCGCCATTCGGGGAATTCAAGTGGGTCTGGCGCCCGCCATTCGGGGAATTCAGAGGTTTCTGATGCTCGCCATTCTTGGGATTCAGAGGTTTCTGGCGCCCGCCATTCGAGGGGTTCAGAGGTATCTGGCGCCCGCCATTCGAGGGGTTCAGAGGTATCTGGCGCCCGCCATTCGAGGGGTTCAGAGGTATTTCGCGCCCGCCATTCGAGGGGTTCAGAGGTATCTGGCGCCCGCCATTCGAGGGGTTCAGAGGTATCTGGCGCCCGCCATTCGAGGGGTTCAGAGGTATCTGGCGCCCGCCATTCGAGGGGTTCAGAGGTATCTGGCGCCCGCCATTCGAGGGATTCAGAGATATCTGGCGCCCGCCATTCGAGGGATTCAGAGGTTTCTGGCGCCCGCCATTCGGGGAATATAAAGGGTTCTGGCGGCGGCGACTCTGGCAGCTCTGGCGGCGGCGACTCTGGCAGCTCTGGCGGCGGCGACTCTGGCAGCTCTGGCGGCGGCGACTCTGGCAGCTCTGGCAGTGACTGAGGATCTGGCAGCTCTGGCAGTGACTGAGGATCTGGCAGCTCTGGAGGATCTGGCAGCTCTGGAGGATCTGGCAGCTCTGGCCGTGACTGAGGGTCTGGCAGCTCTGGCCGTGACTGAGGGTCTGGCAGCTCTGGTGTTGGCATTTCAGGAACATGAACTTGGACTGTAACTATAACAGGAACAGACTCAGAACAGGAAGCTATCTTGTGAGCTGGGGAACTGGATGCGGCCATCTTGTGAACTGGGGAACTGGAGACAGTCATTTTGTGAGCTAGAGAACTGGAGATAGCCATCTTGTGAGCTGGAGGACTGGAGGCGGCCATTTTGTGAACTGGGGAACTGGAAGCGGCCATTTTGTTAGCTGGAGGACTGGAGGTGGCCATCTTGTTAGCTGGAGGACTGGAAGTGGTCATTTTGTCACCTGGAGGACTGGAGGTGGCCATTTTGTGACACGGATAATTGGAGACTGCCATCTTGTGAGCTGGAGGACTGGAGGTGGCCATTTTGTGAACTGGGGAACTGGAAGTGGCCATTTTGTTAACTGGAGGACTGGAGGTGGCCATCTTGTTAGCTGGAGGACTGGAAGTGGCCATTTTGTCACCTGGAGGACTGGAGGTGGCCATTTTGTGACATGGAGAACTGGAGGTGGCCCTCTTGTGCTTGACTGGACTGTTGGCGGCCATTTTGTCAACTGGCTGTGGTCTAGGCTGGTGAACAGGGGACAGGAGTATAGGAGATGCCAGCATTAGAGTATTATTGGAGGGAACAGCAAGCCCCGTTGCCGGCGGGTCTTGCGGTCTATTGTCCCCCCCAAAAAAAACATTTAGGGGTCTCCTCCACCTCGCCTACGGTGAAGGTTGACCCAATGGCTCGTAAAGCCACATCTAGGGCTTGCTGGAAAGACCCCCGAGAACCATAACGGATGAGGGTGGATTTCAGTGGTTCGTTTAGTCCATCATAGAAAAAATCAATAAGTATGCAGTCCAGGAGAGTGGTGTCATTGGCAATGTCCAGAAAAGAGATGATATGGTCCTCGAGGGAATTCATACCTTGCCTTAGCCTGACGAGAGGCCTGCTGGATCCATGTTTGGCCGAGTCTTCTGTAACCATGGAAGTGACATGACAACAAAGGTGCAGATCCAAATGCAGGCTTTTATTGGAGGGATGGTCAGGCAAGCAATGATCAAGACAGGAGCAAACAGTCTTATGAGGGAAATCCAGAATCGTGGTCAATATAGCAGGCAGATGGTCACAAGGATGGCAGCAGACAGGCAGAAACAGATAAACAAGGCAAGGGTCCAAACACGGCAAAAACAAGACAAGGAAACGCTTTGAATTGACACTGTAAACAGGTAACAAGACTCGGCAATGGAGTGAGTGTATGTTCTGCTTAAGTAGTGTGTGTAATCAGTTCTTGAGTGGCTTCAGCTGTGGGATGCAATCAGTGAAGATGTGGAACCGGTTGTGTGTGATGTCAGAGTAGTGCAAGTTTGGAAATGTAGTCCATTAGGTGGCAGATTTGTAGTCCATTAGTGATTGTGCATGTTTACCAGCGATCTATGGGGAGACGATCGCTGGTGATCGTGACAGGTTACAGGTTTTCAGCTTTCTTCAAAATATCTTTAACAGCAGAAAGAAACTCATCAGATTTTGAGAATCTTTATGATCAGAATTTTCATTTTTGGGTGAACTATTCTTTTAACTAGGTTAATAAGGCAAGTTTTGGACAACAGTTGCATTTATTCTGTAGCCAAAATTGAAAAAAGAAACCTAATAATATCAACAACAAATTTCATTTATTTTTTTTTATATTTATTTTTATTTCAGAAAAACAAAAGGAAGTAAGACTTTCTCCAGAAGACAAATATATAGGTAATACTGTAAAAAGAAATCTTCTGTTAAGCTTCATGTGGGGAATATTTGAAAAAGAATTCTATAAGAACTCTATTAGCAAATCATATTTGGATTTTGATGCCAGCCACAAACTCCAAACAAGGGCAGAGGCAATACAGTCCACAATAAACATGTGAACATGATAATATGCAAGAGTTTCATTTTGGGGTATAAAGAGACCGTCTCTGTGGACTCATCATGTTTGTTTTTTATTTATTTATTTTTTGCATGTAAAAAATGTTGTTGTTTTTTTTATTTACATTGAAATAGAAACAAAAAATGAAACGTATCTGATGCCTATGTCCCAACTTTTTTTGCAGCAGCAACAACCAAAGTCAAACTTGTTTATATTTTGCGAAATACAATTTAGAAATCTTTCATTCATACTTTTTATGAATTCAATTAAAGTTTTATTAATTAAATTTACAAATACCAAATTCTTCATTTTAATGCACATTTGCAGAACGTCCCAACCAGTTGTCAAAAGGTGTAGGTCTTGGAGACTGATGCCGCTGGTAGGGTTTAATTGGATGTAATAATGAGCTTGTGCATTGAGAAGCATCTCAGCCTCAGTGTTGCGAAGCAGAAAACCTGCCATCGACCCCAGAAGAGCTGCAGTTAATCAGTGGACATTCACTGAAGCCACAGCCTCCACTTCTCTATTTGCCCTCCTCTCTTGTATTGAATGTGTTATTATTTTAAGGGTCTCTCCTTGCTTTATTGAAGCTCACTTTGGCCAAGTGGAACACGATATTTTGTTTAGATATGCTTAGAATATTGTATGTTCTTCATATTTTTGTTTGTTATTTTATTTGATTAATTTATGGTTTAATATTTATGCACAGAATAAAAAAATTAAAAGCAGCTACTGTATAGTACATAACTAAGAAAATATTTTGAAGAATGTTTGAACATTGTAGCCATTAAGATACATAGTAGAAAAAACAAATACTATTAAAGTCAATGGATACAGGTTTTCAACATTCTTCAAAATATCTTCTTTTGTGTTCGACAAAAGAAATAGCTTAAACAGGTTTAAAACAAGAGAGTAAATGATTACAGAGTAAAAAAAATTGTGTGAACTATCCCTTTAAGCGTAATTTTATAAATTATTTTGCACAAGGTTATAAAAATGTCTCTTAAATCAATTTTTTTTGTCTGCCCAATAATGAATTCCTCTCACTTAAGCCGTAAGCGATTTTATTTTTTGGCTCTGTTCTGTCCCGTCGCCATTCTTTTACACCTGTTTTAATCATTGTCTCTGTCCTTCTCCTCTTCCATCAGTCTTTCTGCCGTTCTCTGATGAACGGTCATGCACTGAATACGGACATAGCGGTGCTTAACCTGTCCGTTCCTTCATTCATCATTGTACTTAATGTGCATTTAAGACTTATAGCTACAGCAAAAGTACTTAAAGTTGGAGTAAATCTAACTCACATTGACAGGAGCGGCTGTACAGACTGAGCTTTCTTTTGCAAAACTACCAGATTTGTCCATCACACATTGGCCTGACCAGTTCAAAACGGATTACAAATGCGCAAAAGAGCTCATGCTCACAGACTAAAAGGCTTTTATTAGTCTGGAGGGATTTCTCTTCTGATGAACGAGCGTTTGTGGAGCTGAAAACGGTCAAAGAATTGGAAACTTTCATCCAAAAAAAGTGTCTCTCAAATATGAGAATGAAAGTGCATGATTGTCTTATTTATGTAGCTATTTATTGGAAGGAAATTTATGGATTCTAAGAAAAAACTACCTTTGACACTATTAAATGAATTGAAATATAATAAAAGCTATTAAATAAAAATAGAAATCAAATTATAATGTTTTGTTAGTAAAATAAAAATCCATTAGAGGTTGCCACAGCAGAATGAACCACCTATTATTATTCATTCATTCAATCATTAATTTTCTTCTCATCTTAGTCCCTTTATTAATCAGGGGTTACCACAGCTGGATGAGCCGCCAACTTATCCAGCATATGTTTTACGCAGCGGATGCCCTTCCAGCCACAACTCAACACTTGGAAACACCCATAAACTCACATTCACTACAGAAACCGATGCGAACGCAGGAAGAACATGCAAACTCCACACAGAAATGCCAACTGACCCAGCCGGGGCTCGAACCAGCGACCTTCTTGCTGTGAGGCGATCATGCTACCCACTGCGTCACCGTGATGCCCCTGCATATTATTATTATTATTATTATATCTATTACTATTATTATTATTCATTCATTCATTTTCCTTTGGCTTAGTCCCTTATTTATCATGGGTCGCCACAGGAGAATGAACTGCCTATTATTATTATTATTATTATTTTTATTATTATTATTATTCATTCAATCATTCATTTTCCTTCGGCCAAGTCCCTTATTTATTAGGGGTTGCCTCCTGTTATTATTATTATTATTATTATTATTATTATTATTATAATTATTATTAATTTATTGTTGTTTTTTTTCTTTATTTTTTATGTATTTATTTATTTTATGTATTTACTTATGTTTTTAAAGCATTTTACTGGTAAGGGGCTGCTGGATTTCAAGAATCGGGCCAATTTTGAAATGGTAAAGACTTTAGACTTTAAACTTGTCCTTCAAACATGTAAAAAAAAAAAAAAGTAAATAAAATAATAATAAATGAAATTAAATACAATCCCAAATCAGAAAGAAATTGGGACTCTATGAAAAACGCAAATAAAAAGAGAAAGTAATGATTTAGTGAAAGTAGGACCCCCATGCATATTTCAGTAAGACAATGCAAAGCCACATTCTCCACACATTACAAAGTCCTGGATGTGGAGGAAGGGGATACAGGTACTTGACTGGCCTGCCTGCAGTCCCAACCTGTCTCCAATAGAGAATTTGTGGGCAGAATGCGATAACGAAGACCCCGTACTGTTGCCCACCTTAAGACTTGTTTACAGGTAGAATGAGACAAAATTACACATGAAACACCTCATCACTTAGTGTCTTCAGTCCTTAAATGTCTTGTGAAAAGGAATAGCAACATTACAAAGTGGTAAATGCTTTTACTGTCTCAACTTTTTATAAATGTGTTGCAAAAAACAAAATTGGAATATTTGTTTATAAAAAAAAATCTATAAAAATCATGAGGAACACATTAAATAAATGTTTAAATAATGTTTGTTGTATTGTCTGCAATGAAGTGCAATTCAAAGTAAATTTAGAAATCACTACTTTCTTTTTTTCTTTGTGTTTTCCATACTGTCCCTACTTTTTCTGATTTGGTGTTGTATGTTTAGTTGAATATTATTGACAGTTTAAAAAAGCTATTTATTGGTAGTTGAATATTTATAAGAAATGGACTGTGTTTGAAACAATGAAATAGAATTAATATGAAATCATGAAAATATAAATAATAATATAACAGATTACAAATATGTAAGAATGCTCATGTTTGCAGTCTTAAAGGCATTTCTTTTTTGGGAGGGATTTCTCTTCTGATGAACGAGTGCTTGTGGATGTGGATGTTCTTCCTTGTTAAGCAAGTTAAGGATCAAAGGGTTCAAAATTTCCAGCCCTTGAAAAATGGTTCAAATATCAGAGTGCATGACTCCCCTGGGCGAAAGTTTCCACGGCGTATAACTTTCTTGTAACACTCCTGAAGGGGCGAAGTGAATTTGCTTTGTGAAAGAGGGTGGACAGTTGAATGGAGGAGACGCTGCTCAATATGAATGATAAGCATCTCGACAACCTCTAAAAGTGCAAGGTATAAAATAGGATGAATGTGAAAAGCGCGTTGGGCAAAGGTGAGAGGATGTGCAGATCAAAGATATTCAAGCCATTCTGGGTGTCATTTGAAAGTATAAAGTAGACTTTGAGGTTGTGCGATTAGGAAACTTGCAGGGCAGTTTTATGTTATTTGAACTTAAAGATCAGTTCCTGAAATTGTAGGAATTTAACAAAGATGTTGTCTTGCTATTTAATGTATTTCACTTCAAAAACAAATAAACACATGTACATAATTATTCACAGCCTTTGCTCAATACTTTGTTGATGCACCTTTGGCAGCAATTACAGCCTCAAGTCTTTTTAAATATGATGCCACAATCTTGGCACACCTGTCTTTTGGGAATTTTTGCCTATTCCTCTTTGCAGTACCTCTTAATCCATAATCATGTTGGATGGGAAGCGACGGTGTACAGCCATTTTCAGATCTCTCCAGAGATTATCAATATGATTTAGGTCTGGGCTCTGACTGGGCCACTTCACCGGGTTGTTGTGAAGCCCCTCCATTGATATTTTGGAGGTGTGCTTTGGGTTATTGTTCTGCTGGAAGATGAACCGCCGCCCTAGTCTGAGGTCAAGAGCACTCTGAAGCAGGTTTTCATTCAGGATGTCTCTGTACATTGCTGCATTCATCTTTCCCTCCTGACTAGTCTAACAGTTCCTGCTGCTGAAAAACATCCCACAGCATTATGCTACCACCACTATGCTTCACTGTAGAGATGATATTAGCCTGGTGATGAATGGTGCCTGGTTTATTCCAAACATAACACCTGACATTCACTCCAAAGTGTTCAATTTTAGTCTATTCAGACCAGAGAATTTTGTTTCTTATGGTCTGAGAGTCCTTCAGATATCTTTTGGCAAATTCCAGGCGGGGAGTGGTTTCCATCTGGCCACTGTACCAGACAGGCCTGATTGGTGGATTGCTGCACAGATAGTTTTCTTTCTGTTAGGTTCTCCTTTCTTCGCAGAAGAATGGCGGAGCTCAGACCAGGGTGACCATCGGGTTATTAATCACCTCCCTGACTAAGGCTCTTCTCCTCTGATCACTCAGCTTAGATGGCCGGCCAGCCCTAAGTCCTGGTGGTTCCAAACATCTTCCACTAATGAATGATGGAGGCCACTGTGCTCATTGGAACTTTCAGAGCAGCAGAAATTTTTCTGTAACCTTCCCCAGCCTTGTGCCTCGAGACAATCCTGTCTCGGAGGTCTACAGACAACTCCTTTGTCTTCATGCTTGGTTTGAGCTTTGACATGCACTGTCAACCCTGGGACCTTATATAGACAGGTGTATGCCTTTTCAAATCATGTCCAATCAACTGAATTTACCACAGGTGAACTTTAATTAAGCTGCTGAAACATCTCAAGAATGATCAGTGTAAACAGAACGTACCTGAGCTCAATTTAGAGCTTCACGGCAAAGGCTGTGAGTGTAAATACTTATGTACATGAGTTTCTTCAGGTTTTTTATTTTTAATAATTTGCAACACTTTCAAAAAGTATTTTTTTCACATTGTCATTATGTGGTATTTTGTGTAGAATTTTTGAGGAAAGAAATTAATTAAATCCATTTTGGAATAAGACTGTAACATAAAAAAATGTGGAAAAAATGAAGCGCTATGAATACTTTCTGGATGCACTGTGCTATAAAAAAATACTAATATAAAAATAATACACAGTCAGCATACAACTTGGTTACTTAATCTCTTACACACTGTTACAATTGCCCATTCAGGGAATGGCACGTATAGGTAATAATAAATGATTCAGACAGCTTTAATATGCTTTCCGTTGTGGTGAATGATTGTGTTATTGTCACACAAACTGTCACAGCACACACAGACACACACACACACACACACACCATCTGTTCTGATCCAGAAACATGATAACAAGAGCAGATCATGTGCGCAAGATGGCACAGACCTCAAAACGCATTGGACTGATTTGAATTCTCCACTGAATGCTGTATTTTTCTTTATCAGAGAAACCGTTAAGACTCAGCATTGCTGTTATAGACTGTGGCTGTCATGAGTCAGATGCACTTTAGCTCAATGTTCACTCGCAGCAGAAGGATAAATTGAGCTTCTGACTGGCAGAGCTAAGATATAAACAGAAAGCGATTGGCTATGTTTGAAAAGGGTGAGGGGCTCCTCGATATGCACCGCCCTGTTTTCGGGTTTCAGTTCAATTAGCATGTACATCACATCTCAAACACAGCAGTACATTTCAAGGTACTTCAGGAGATATTTAAAGTGAAATTGAATTTTACAATGTTTAGTTTTCTAGCACACATTCATTCATTCATTTTCCTTCGGCTTAGTCCCTTATTTATCAGTGGTCGCTATTTTGGCATATGTTTTACGCATCGGATACCCTTCCAACCACAACCCAGTACTAGGAAACACACATACACTCTCACATTCACACACACACTCTGGCCAATTTTGTTCATCTCTACCGCATGTCTTTGGATTATGGGGGAAACCTGGAGAAAACTCACATGAACACTGGGAGAACATGCAAACTCCACACAGAAATGCCAACTGACTCCGCCAGGACTCAAACCAGCGACCTTCTTGCTGTGAGGCGACAGTGCTAACCACTGAGCCACCGTGCCGCCCTCTAGCACACATTCATTCATTTTCTTTTTGGCTTAGTCCCTTTATTAATCAGGGATTGTCACAGCGAAATGAACCGCCAACTTATCCAGCACATGTTTTAAGTAGCAGATGCCATTCCAGCCACAACCCAACACTGGAAAACACCCATACACTCTTGGAGTCATACACATACACTACAGCCAATTTAGCTTATTCAATTCACCTGTACCGCATGTCTTTGGGCTGTGGGGGAAACCGTAGCACCCTGAGGAAACCCACGCAAACACTAGGAGAACATGCAGACTCCACATAGAAATGCCAACTGGCTCAGCCGGGGCTCGAACCAACGACCTTCTTGCTGTGGTGCGAACGTTCTACCCACTGTGGTTCAAACTCGATCGGAATCAGACGTTTTTATATATATATATATATATATATATATATATATATATATATATATATATATATATATATATATAATATAAATATATATATATATATATATATATATACAGTTGAAGTCAGAATTATTAGCCCCCTTTTCAATTTTTTTTTCTTTTTTAAAATATTTCCCAAATAATATTTAACAGAGCAAGGAAATTTTCACAGTATGTCTGATAATGTTTTTTCTTCTGAAGAAAGTCTTATTTGTTCTATTTCGGCTAGAATAGAAGCGGTTTTAATTTTTTTAAAAATCATTTTAAGGACAAAATTATTAGCCCTTTTAGGCTAATTTTTTTTCGATAGTCTATAGAACAAACCATCATTATACTGTACAATAACTTGCCTAATTACCCTATCCTGCCTTGTTAACCTATTTAACCTAGTTAAGCCCTTAAATGTCACTTTAAGCTGTATAAAAGTGTCTTGAAAAATATCTAGTAAAATATTATTTACTGTCATCATGGCAAAGATAAAATAAATCAGTTATTAGAAATGATTATAATAATGAACAGTTATAAAAACTATTATGTTTAGAAATGTGTTGAAAAAATCTTCTCTACGTTAAACAGAAATTGGAGAAAAAATAAACAGGGGTGCTAATAATTCTGACTTCAACTATATATAAATATAAATAAATATATATATATATATATATATATATATATATATATATATATATATATATATATATATATATATATATACATATATATATACATATATATATACATATATATATACATATATATATATATATATATATATATATATATATATATATATATATATATATATATATATATGTATATATATATATGTATATATATGTATATATATGTATATGTATATATATATATATATATATATATATATATATATATATATATATATATATGTATATATATATATATATATAGGGTCACGGATGGGACCGCGCCCTCACTCTGTGGACTCGCCGGCCCTGTATTTATGTGTGTGTATATATATATATATATATATATATATATATATATATATATATATATATATATATATATATATATATATATATATATATATATATATATATACAGTAGTTATGCAATGGTACAGGGTTAGACCTCTTTCTTAACTTCACACAGTAACAGCAAGACGTGCAGCATGACATCACTTTGTTGCAGAGATACTATTGGTTTAATGCCGGCAAAGTAGAAAACGCAAGTATGTCTGCGCTCTGGAGGTATTATAAAGTTGATGACGACAACATTGCCATAGCAAACTGTGAGATATGTAAACTTGGGATTGCCTGCTGGGTATTTTAAGTTGAGGTGCTATTTGTTTTTATATTTGATTTTTTTGAATATTTACTGTTGCACTAAAGTGAAGAATTGTTGATTGTTGATTGATTGTTCAAGCTACGGCTGCACAGTGGTGCAGTGGGTAGCATGTTTGCCTCACAGCAAAAAGGTCGCTGGTTCAAGCTTCAGCTGGGTCAGTTGGAGCTTTGTATGGGTTTCCTCCTGGTGCTCTGGTTTCCTCCACAAGTCCAAAGACATGTGGTACAGGTGAATTGGGTAAGCTAAATAGTCTGTAGTGTATGTGTGTGAATGAGTGTATGGAATTTTCCCAGTGATGGGTTGCAGCTGGAAGGGCATCCGCTGCGTAAAACATTTGCTGGATAAGTTGTCGGTTCATTCCGCTTTGGCGACCCCTGATTAATAAAGCAACTAAGCCAAAAAGAAAATGAATGAATAAGAAGTACAAAACAATGTACAAGCTACCTCACAGAAGTACTCTGTTTGTTAACAGAGTTGTTGAATGTTAAAAAAAGGAACATCCTGGATCTGTTTCTTCGCCCTTCTTTATTATTTTTTTTATGTATTATAGTAGTATCGGATCAGGTAACGATAGATACTCAAAATCAAATGACTCAGGGCAAAAAAAAACCTGATCGGGACATCCCTATTCAAAACCCTACCTCCCACCCCACCCGTCTAACATACTGTAGATTAAAGTGTTTGTAGCAGGTTCATAAAAATAAATGTTATCATATATATGAATAACATATGAGTTGTTATATACAAGCATAATACAGAACTGGCTGGGACAAAAATGAAAGCAAGGTAAACCTGGACAATAAAACCAAAGATGACGAAGTAATTATAAAACGAATAATGAAATAATATAATAAAATAAATCGACATACTATAGTCTAGTCCAAATACATGCGGTGTAGGTGAATTGAATAAAGTAAATTGGCCATAGTGTATGAGTGTGTGAGTGTATGGGTGTTTTCCAGTACTGGGATGTGGCTGGAAGGACATCGGCTGTGTAAAACATATGTTAGAATAGTTGGCGATTCATTTCACTGTGGTGACCTGTGATAAATCAGAGACTAAGCTGAAGGAAAATGAATGAATGAAAGTCTATAGCACTTCAGTCTATCTGCAAAAACAGTGTGAATGGTTGCCAAATAATGTTAAAATGGGCAATTTCTCACTTTGTGAATTTTGTGAATCTCAGTTCTTCTATGTGTACAGTGTTACTCTTTAAGTGAACAATCAATCTATACAAGTTAATACACTGAAAAAAAAAAGTTTTAATAATTTTCAATCAAATTTGTGGCAGCCATTCTCTGTTGACATAATTTTGAAGACTTCAGCCACAATATTCTTAACCAAGCCACTCTTCCCAGCTAGCAAAGTTCATGTGGTTCAAATCCGCCCCACACCAGACACTTACATCCAGCCCACATACCGCATGGAATGATGGCACTTGGTCGGTCCGCTCCTGTTTGCCAGATCTGAGCCACAATTAAGCCATAGCAATACCACATATCAGCCACAATTCAACCAAATGAACCAGAACTGACCCTATTCTGGGCCACAGTTTGCTTTTATTCTGGCCAAGATTCGGCCCACACCAGATACTTACATCCAGACCATATACTGAATGGAATGATGGCTCTGAGAGTGGTCCGCTCCTGTTTGCCAAATCTGGGCCACTAATTAGTTATTATTACCCATATCTGCCATGTCAAAGAGCTATGGTTTGACCCCTATAATTATCACATTATCACTGTACTTCATCTTTACCAAAAGTGACCTATCATATGTTTTAGGATAACAGTACCATACCTGCCACATCTTACCTCAGCTGCTTTGAGCTCACACCATCTTCAGCCAGAGATACTCGCCCATATTTGCCATATGTCATCTGGGGTACTAAAGGCGCACGGCCACATTAGCCAGAGCTTACTGTGCCGAATATTTGCCAAAAGTGGTCCACATATGTTTTAAGATAACTGGGCCACATTTGCCATATCTTCTCTGGGCCACTTTAGGCTCAAAGCCACATTAGCCAGAGCTTATTGTGCAGAATATTGCCTAAAGTGGCCCACATTTGTTTTAGGATAACTGGGCCACATTTTCCATATCTTCTCTGGGCCACTATAGTCTCAAATCCACATTAGCCAGAGCTTACTGTGCCGAATATTCACCAAAAGTGACCCACATATGTTTTAAGATAGCTGGCCCACATTTGCCATATCTTCTCTGGGCCACTTTAGGCTCAAAGCCACATTAGCCAGAGCATGCTCTGCAGAATATTTGCCAAAAGTGGCCCACATTTGTTTTAGGATAACTGGGCCACATTTTCCATGTTTTCTCTGGGCCACTATAGGCTCAAATCCACTTTAGCTAGAGCTTACTGTGCCGAATATACACCAAAAGTGGCCCAAATATGTTTTTAGATAACTAGGCCACATTTTCCATATCTTTTCTGGAAAACTATAGGCTAACAGCCACATTAGCCAGAGCTTACTGTGCCAAATATTAACCAAAAGTGGTCCACATATGTTTTAGGATAACTGGGCCATATTTTCCATATCTTCTCTGGACCACTTTAGGCTCAAGGCCACATTAGCCAGAGCTTACGGTGCAGAATATTTGCCAAAAGTGGCCCACATTTGTTTTAGGATAACTGGACCACATTGTCGTATCTTCTCTGGGCCTCTATAGGCTCAATTCCACATTAGCCAGAGCTTGCTGTGCCGAATATTCACCAAAAGTGGCCAACATACGTTTTAAGACAACTGGTCCACATGCTCCATATCTTCTCTGGGCCACTATAGGTTAGCAGCCACGTTAGCCAGAGCTTACTATGCAGAATATTTGCCAAAAGTGGCCAGCATATGTTTTAATATAAGTGGGCCACATTTGCCATATTTTCTCTGGGCCACTTTAGGCCCACTGCCGCATTAGCCAGAGCTTACTGTGCTGAATATTTGCCAAAAGTGGCCCACATATGTCCTAAGATAACTGGGCCACATTTGCAGCTACACATGTGAGCCACTTTGGGTTTAGACCCAGATTACTCTAAATGACTATACCACATTATTGCCAACTGTGGCCCACTTTTGTCCAAATTTGGGGGCCAAATTTACCATTTTCCACATGGGCCACAATAGGCTCACATTCTGATTACATTTTGCCATAAGTGCCAAATCTTTGCCTTAAATGGCCCATATATAAACTGGAATCTTTAACCCCCTTTTGCCATTGTATAGGTGGGCCACTTCGGGCTCACATTCATTTTGTCTGGGCCAAAGGAAGACCACCAGTGCCATATAACTGGCTAAAGTGGCCACATTCATATGCTATCTGGGTTACAATTAGTTTGCTATGAGGAAATGATGCACAAAAAACAGCCCCACCCTCTACTCAATATGCTCTTTCAGTTAGAACTACATCAACATACTGAACTAAAAGTCTTCCGGACTTTAAGGAGACAAAGTGCACACTGTATGTGTTAAGACAGATATATCTTCCAGCTTCAACCTCTAAACTACTTAACTAAATGAAGAATGAGCAGCGCGCCGCGTTCTGACGTTTGACGTAACAGCAGATCAGATCCTATTCCTCTCACAAACCTGGACTGGTAACAAAAAGTGATTGCTGTCCGGATATCGGAGACAATTGGGCAAAACAAGTCGATTCCTCATCCCTCTTCGCTTCCAACTTCTTTTTCCTCCTCCTCCATCACTGTGGAGAAGCAGAGAAATGTCAGCGGTGGCGTGATCAGGGCAGCCGTTCCTCCAAATGCCAAGCGTTTTTGCTCGTTCGCTCTCAAGGGCGTTCAGAACTGACAGCCATGAATCCTCTGGAGGCCTTCGAGTCTTCTTGTCGACTGTTCAACTTTCTCTCATTGGCAGGCAAAGCATTACTTTGCTGCTCATTTGCATGAAGTCGTCTCTTATGTTGTCGGAAATCGATGTCTCTTATTGAAAACGAATGACTGGCGGTTGCTTTGATGCTATAAATCGCTGTCATTCTTTTACAGATGCGTTAAATGCAGTCAAAGGAAAAGAGAGATGGAGGGATTTGGGAAAAAATGAGAGATTGAATTGTCGAGCAAACATAGGGATTATTTGTCTTCATCTTGTCATGATAATAATATTCTTCGATGTGTCCATGTTCATCCGGACTCGTGTATATCTGCTTAGTCGGGTCAGGACAGATGATGGAGATTATATTGCAGGTGGATTTATTGATGATTATTTTACTTTCTGATTCTCTTTCTGGCTCAGTCTTTAAAATAAATATAGGTCTTTCTGATTTGCATATTTTAGAGGTTTTTGCCAATTTTGTTACTTCCCTGCCTTTTTTTTTTCTTTTTTTTTTTTTTTTTTTTTTACCTGTGCCAGGCCTCTTCATTTGTTACCATGGTTTACATTCATTCGTTCATTTTCCATCAGCTTAGTGCCTTTTTTATCAGGAGTCGCCACAGCGGAATGAACCACCAACTCTTCTGGCATATGTTTTATGCAGCGGATGCCCTTCCAGCTGCAGCCCAGTACTGGAGAAAAACCTATACACTCTCACACTCATTCTCTACAGCCAATTTAATTTATTCAATTCACCTAAAGTGCATGTGTTTGGGCTGTGGGGGAAACCGGAGCACCCAGCCGGGGCTCAAACCAGCGACCTTCTTGTTGTGAGGTGACAGTGCTAACTACTGAGCCACTGTGCAGCCCCGTGCCACTTATAATGATGTGTTTTTGTTTTAAAATACATACGTTTTTTACCGTTATGCCTGGTATCCACACTACTCTGGCTAGTTGTTGTCAAAAGAACTGGTACTTTGGTGAGCTGGTAAGTTGGTACTGAAGAAAAAAATCAACACGGAACCAGGTTTTCTTAAGTACCTGTAGTACCGAGGATCCTATCGGCCCGGTTCTATGCCATAAGTGAATTCTGTGCAAAGTTAAAGCATGCGAATGGCAGTGTTTCTAATGCAGTGGCTCCGAATCCACTTGTTGATATGAAAGGAGGAAAAAGCTACAATATAAACCATTAGTGCCCAAATAGTGTTCCTGTGTTTTAAATGATGACTCTGACACATTTAGCCAAACATATTTTGTTTCCATGTCATTATGACTGAATCTGCGGTAAAACTGCAATGCGCGCAAGATTAAATATCTTTACATCTTATATTTTAGCAACCCAGGCTTATTTTGCAGTTACGTACCCAGGTCTACATTTCAGAGGACAGCGAAATATGTAACTGGAGGTACGTCTGCTTGCAATATACACTTCAGCTGACCAGGCCAGCTTGCTGTCGACTGACTGACTGACCGACTGACCCACCCATCCCTAAACCCAACCAATAATGTTTTCAAAAGCGATCTAGAAAAAGAAAAGCCATTATGGCTGTGTGATTACAATTTAGCCTGTTGTTTATTTATTTATTTTATTTTTTGCTTTTGTTTTACCTGGTTTCTGGAACCGTTCTTCGCCAGACTAAAACCTTGTCACCGCGATCAACTCCGCTACATATCCCAAGTCCGCCAACATATGCGGCGAACCACTGAACAAACTGGTAACACAGAAAGAGCCGTCCACACAGAGATAATCGGTCAGCAGTAGCGTGAAAAGGAACAGAAACCGGCAGCGGCGTCATACCGCTCCGTAGCGTTCGTTTTAAAGACAAAATGCACCCAGACCTACCTCTCGCTACATAATTAGCACCCTCCAGAAATGTAGACAGGGGTACGTTTTCACAATGAGCCTGTTTTGTATGTTAGTTGCATTGCACTGCTGAAATGCTCAGATAGGCCGGTTAATGTGAGCCCTGCCCTAACTCGCTGAAACATTCTTCTGAAAATAAATTTGTCTTAGTTTGCTGTAAGACAGATGTATGTTAGACCTATATTGTTTATAGTGTTTGGCCAGAGGAGAAATGGTCATGCCCAACTGAATCTGGTTCCTCGCCACTGTGGGCACTGGCTTGCTTGGTTTGAGACTTTTGGAGCTGCGCATTGATGGATTTACTCTTGAGTGTTTGGACTTTCAGCAGTGAAAATTAAACCAAACTGAACTAAACTGAACTTCAACTCTGAAATTGAAACTGTCAGTCCAGTTTCCAATCTACCAGAACTTTTATGTTAAGCTGCTTTGACACAATCTACATTGTAAAAGTGCTATAAAAATAAAGATGAATTGAATTGAATTGAATTAAATTGAATAACCAAATTATAAATTGTATTTTGTGTTTTTTTTTTTTTTTTTATTAAAATTAAAAAAAAAAATTATTTCTTGAATTAGGCCTATGTTAAAAAACAACTGTCTGACTAACAAAATATGATTGATGTTCTTTCTCTCTATTCTTATAAACAATTTTGATTGATGTGTAGCAGAATTTTTGTTCATGCTTTTTTTGACATTTTAACATAAAAAACATGTTTACGTAAAAAAAAAAAAAAGACTTATAACCCTTTAAACCAGGGGTGCTCAACCCTGTTCCTGGACATCTACCTTCCTGCAAATTTCAGCTTCAACCCTGATCAAACACACCTGAGCTAACCAGTAGGACTCAAACAGTACTTGATAATTGCAGGCAGGTGTGTTTGATCAGGGTTGGAGCTGAAATCTGCAGGAAGGTAGATCTCCAGGAGCAGGGTTGAGCACTCCTGCTTTAAACCATTTAAATGTTGCTCAGATTTTTTTAAGAAATACAGTGGGTTGGTTAATTTGTATGTTTGTTTGTTTTTTGTGTTTGTGTTGCTTTGGTACCGTGATTGGTACCGTAAACTAATTTCAAGTATTTTCACTGGTATTGGTACCAAACACTGACAATTTGGTACCGTGACAACCCATACCTTTTTTCATTTAAACAAGTCTTTGTAAATATCATTAGTGTAAAAAGGAAAAACAAAAGTTGTTGTAATGTAATGTGTGTATTTATAAAGCGCATTTATCGATTTATCGTTTATGGCCATGCATCCAAAGTGCTTCACAATCTTGAGGGGGGTCTTTCCACACCACCACCAGTGTGCAGCATCCAATTGGATGATGCGACGGCAGCTACAGGACAACCGCGCCAGTGCGCTCACCACACACCAGCTATTGGTGGAGTGGAGAGTCAGTGATAGAGTTAATTCGGGGGATGGGGATAATTGGGAGGCCATGATGGGTAAGGGCCAGAAATTGGGCCAGGACACCGGTGTTACACCATGGTAAGTTCCATGAGATTTTAAATTACCACAGAGAGTCAGGACCTCGGTTTAACATCTCATCCGAAAGACTGCGTCCACTGACAGTATAGTGTCCCCTTCACTATACTAGGGCATTAGGACTCACCAGACCACAGGTTGAGAGCCCCCTGCTGGCTTCACTACCACCACTTCCAGCAGTAAACTAGTGTTCCCATGTGGTCACCCATACAAGTACTGACCAGGCTCAGCCCTGCTTAGCTTCAATTCAATTCACTTTTATTTCTATAGCGCTTTTACAATGTAGATTGTGTCAAAGCAGCTTCACATAGAAGATTACAGTAAATTGAAACTGTGTCAATCCAGATTTCAGAGTTTAAGTTCAGTTCAGTTTAGCTCAGTTCAGTGTGGTTTAATATTCACTACTGTGAGTCCAAACACTGAAGAGCAAATCCATCGATGCGCAGCTTTACATATCCCAAACCATGCAAGCCAGTGGCGACAGCGGCGAGGAAAAAACTTCACCAATTGGCGAAAGTGAGTAACCAGTCTTGGGCTGCAGGGTGATATGGCTGTGGCAAAAGCCAAAAGTTGTTGACATCATACTGCCCCATAGCATTCATTTTAACTAGAAACAGCAGTCAAATATAAATGTACGTTGAAGGGCATGTTTGCGGTTTCACAAATATGACAGCTGAAGCATGTCCAAGGGCCTGTGATGCATTTATAAAGCATTTTTTAAAAGTCTAGTGTGTGCAATGGGGATTGTTAAGAATATCTACTTTGGCATTTCATAGCAGAAAGTCATCCACTTTGGGGAGAACTTCTATTTTGCAGTGAACTCTTCCTGTAAAGTCTTTTGAAATGCTCTCTATTACATTCCTTCCTTTTGATGTGTTTCCTGTAATAACCGTATCTTGTATCGCTCTGTGCTTGAACACTTCTGGAGCGATACTCTGAGACAAAAAAGAAAGAAACGGCAGCAGATAAACCTGAACTAATGATCCGGTGTTTCACTAGGGAAAACAAGAGCCTGTATCTGCCGCATCGATTTCAAATACCTCTCTTCTCTTGTTCTTTGGGAAAACAAAGCTGTATGACGTTCGAATTGATCAACACCATCATTTATTAATAACATGATTACCGCAAACACTCTTTAATTACCCTCAAGCGTCTTCAGAGAGGCAGAGCTGTATTGATTCATAAAGAGAGCTGGTTAGTGATGAAAACAGAATTAGAGTTAGATTAGGAGAAATGGAGCCAGTCTGGTATTGTGACAAGTTTAAGATGAGACACTACAGGCAAAATGCACCTCTTAATTTTGAGAATTGAGTAGGGGTTTTTTTACTCGGCCTAACAGAAAAGAATCCTCCGAAATTCACTGTTAAGTTTCTTTATCGCACTTTATCAATTTGTGTCAGTAGATTTCTATTACAGTACATATTTTTAAAGAAACTCTCAATGCAGCAGCACTTTTATATGGGCTGTTGACATGACATTTTCACTCTCACACATGACAAAAATGAATGTAATTGGTATTGTCATCATTTAAAATGCAGAAAACAGTTAAACATTTCTTTGTCTTTCATGGATTTCTTTTTATAAAAACTGCTGTTATTAAATTTTTTACGTATGGTCGTATGGTGTGACGGTCTCAAGCATAGTTCAATAAATTACAACTCTTATAAAAATAAATAAATAAATAATTAAGGGTGGCACCATGGCTCAGTGGTTAGCAGTCACCTCACAGCAAGAAGGTAACTGGTTTGAGTCCTTGCTGGGCCAGTTGGCATTTCTGTGTGGAGTTTGCATGTTCTCCCCACGTTTGCGTGGGTTTCCTCCAGGTGCTGCGGTTTTCCTCACAGTCCAAAGACATGCGCTATAGGTGAATTGGATGAACCAAATTGGCCGTAGTGTATGAGTGAGTGTGTTTGGGTGTTTCCCAGTACTGGGTTGCAGCTGGAAGGGTATCTGCTGCTTAAAGCATAAGCTGGAATAGTTGGTTCATTCCACTGTGGCGACCTCCGATAAATTAGGAACTAAGCCAAAGGAGAATCAATGAATAAACAAATAAAAATAAACAAAATCCTTAATAAATTCCTCAGGCCTTATTTTACAAGTGGCAGTTTTAGTAAATGGCAGTCGTTTGTTTCTAAAAACAAAAAGAATTTGATATATTTTTGTGTGACACTGCATGCTAATTTTAAATCTGCAATTTTATTGAAAATGTTAATTAGTTGAAGTACTCCATTAAAGAGGTGATGCGGTGGCGCAGTAGGTAGTGCTGTCGCCTCACAGCAAGACGGTCGCTAGTTCGAGCCTTGGCTGGATCAGTTGGCGTTTTTGTGTGGAGTTTGCATGTTCTCTCCGCGTTCGCGTGGGTTTCCTTTGGGTTCTCCAATTTCCCCCATAGTCCAAAGACATGCGGTACAGGTGAATTGGGTAGGCTAAATTGTCTGTAGTGTATGAGTGTGAATGAGTGTGTATGGATGTTTCCCAGAAATGGGTTGCAGCTGGAAGGGCATCCGCTGCGTAGAACATGTGCTGGATAAGTTGACGGTTCATTCCGCTGTGGCGACCCCAGATTAATAAAGGGACTAAGCCGAAAAGAAAATGAATGAATGAACTCCATTATAGATCATGTGACTGAAGACCCTTGTGAAGCCCATGATGTTTACAGTTAGGTTTTGCCTCAATGTTTTACATATTTAACTTTTTTGGAACCACTATAAAAATACATTTTGTTGTCCTTCGACAAGTTCGACAAGTCATGTAGAAAAAAATATATTATTCATAGTTTCATATAAAATAATAGGCATGAAAATAACTGTTCAATAATGAAGGGAAATCACTCTCACTCTATTCATTCATTCATTTTCTTTTCGGTTTAGTCCCTTTATTAATCCAGGGTTGCCACAGCGGAATGAACTGACAACTTATCCAGAATATGTTTTACGCAGTGGATGCCCTTCCAGCTGCAACCCATCACTGGGAAACATCCATAAACACCTCTTCACACACATACACTATGGACAATTTAGCCTACCCAATTCACCTGTATCGCATGTTTTTGGACTTGTGGGGGAAACCGGAGCACCCGGAGGAAACCCAAGCGAACACGGGGAGAACTCCACACAGAAAAGTCAACCGAGGCTCGAACCAGTGACCTTCTTGCTGTGAGGCAAACGTGCTACCCACTGCGCCACCGTGCAGCCCCACACTCACTCTATTTGTATATTATTTACTCTATTTGACATTTTACAGTACTTACAGTCACTTACTATGAGAGTTAATAAAGTTAGTGAGCCATTATATTTTTCAAACATCAGACTTCTAACTATTTCTTTTATCAAAATAAAAGTAATTCACTGCTTATTTGTCATATAAAACTTTATAAATTGATTCATATCTAAATCTCTGGCTTCTCACAGTACATACTTCATCCTGTGTTCAGATTTTTGCGTTAGAAATGTATGCAATTTAACACACTTTTAATTTGATTGCTTATTATTCTTATTTATTAATTCATTCATTCATTCATTTTCCTTTGGCTTAGTCCTTTATCAGGGGTCACCACAGTGGAATGAACCACCAACTATTCCAGCATATGTTTTACACAACGGATGCCCTTCCAGCCGCAACTCCTTACTGAAAAACATCCATACACCCTCTCATTCACACACACACACACACACACACACACACACACACACACACACACACACACACACACACACTCAATCTACGGCCAATTTAGTTAATACAATTCACATACAGATTATGTTTTTGGACTGTGGGGGAAACCGGAGCACCTGGAGAAAATCCACGCCAACAAGGAAAGAACATGCAAACTCCACACAGAAATACCTTCTGGCCCAGCTGGGACTTAAAGCAGCGACCTTCTTGCTGTGAGGCGACAGTGCTAACCACTGTGCCACCGTGCCACCCTGCTTATTTATTTATGCGTATTTAAATACAACATTTAAGAAACCTTGTACAGTAGTAAAAAAAAAAGTTAGCAATTCTTAGTGTAATCAATCAACTGTGGAAGTATGCTGAGAACTATTAGTTATTTTTTTTTACCCTCTTAATCCCATAGTAGAAGCTTCAGAAATGGAAATATTGTACGCAGAGTCGGACTGACAAAAGAAGGAACGTTGAGGGAGATAAATGTGTGACAAGCTGAGGGAAAAAGATGAAGAGAAGATCAGCGAGTGGGAGGATGAATGGGGGAGATGAGGAAAGACTGTCTGAGCCATGTATATGGACCCCTTTTGTAGCACAGGATTAAACTGAAGCTACAGCATGTGTCAGTTTTTTTTTTTTTTTTTTGCCAACTGTTCAGTTTTTCATCCCGTACTGCGAAATGAAGCGACTGAGTTAAGATGTATTGCATTTATAGTAAAAGCAGGACTACATGCCTTGTCATCTAAATTGAATCTTTTGATTTCAGAAACATGCAGAAGACTAAAAATAAAGAAATAAATCCTCTCTGGTTTTTGCTTTATTATTATTTGTTTATTCAAATGTTGTTGTTTTTCCTAGATTATCTGCATGTTGGTGTTCAGTGCATTTAAATGTATTACTCTGATATTTTAAGAGTCTGGGTGTCATGGTGGCGCAGTGGGTAGCACGATCGCCTCACAGCAAGGTCACTGGTTCAAGCCCCGACTGGGTCAGTTGGCATTTCTGTGTGGAGTTTGCATGTTCTTCCCGCGTTTGCATGGGGTTTCTATGGGTGCTCCGGTTTCCCCCATAGTCCAAAGACATGCGCTATAGGAGAATTGAATGGGCTAAATTGGCCATAGTGTATGTGAGTGAATGCAAGAGTGTATGGGTGTTTCCCAGTGATAGGTTGCAGCTGGAAGGGCATCTCGCTTTGAGAAACAAATTAATTAATAAAGGGACTAAGCCACAAAGTAAATGAATGAATGAATTTTAAGAGTCACTTATTCAATTTCAAAACAATCTTCATGCTTAGGGGTCCTTTAAATTCTTGTATAACCTTTTATGTGGAATATTTGTATTTATATAATACATAATATGTATTGTTAAAAATGTAATAATATTAAATTAGCTTTTTTTTCCCCCCAGGGATGCTGGCATCCCCTGTGAAAACATATGCCGGAATAGTTGGCGGTTCATTCCGCTGTGGTGACCCCTGATAAAAAAGGGACTAAACTAAAGTAAAATAAATGAAAATAGCTTTTGTTTTTATATTTTCAGCATTCATTTTTATTTTGATGTAGTTTAGACATGTAGCTGTTTGTATCACAGTTTTAGTAATTTTAGCACTCCTACATGAAGGTATTTATTTTAGTTAACTCTGTTATTTCACTAACTGTTGTCATAGTAGTTGAGTTTTCATATTATATTTTTCATCTTTTCAGCTGTAGTTTTGGTATTTCCATCAATATTAAATTCAATTCATCTTTGTTTTTATAGCGCTTTTACAATGTAGATTGTGTCAAAGCAGCTTAACATAGAAGTTTTAGTAAATTGAAAAGTTCAGTTTAGTTCAGTTCAGTGTGGTTTAATTTTCACTGCTGAAAGTCCAAACACTGAAGAGCAAATCCATCGATGTGCAGCTCCACAAGTCCCAAACCAAGCTGTCCAGTGGCGACAGAGGCGAGAAACAAAACTTTACCAATTGACGAAATTGAAAGAAAAACCTCGAGGCTCAACCATTTCTCTTCTGGCCGTGCAGAGCTGCAGTCTACTCTTAAAAACCCAAACAAAATGCAACGTCTAAGTAAATTAATAAATACAAACATACATCCACTTAAATAAAAACATGCATATATACATTCATAAACACATGCATAAAAAAACAATTTCTAAAAATGTGTGCAAAATAAATAATAAAAAGTACATTGGTAAGTTTATTATTATTTTTCTAATAGAAGTTTCTTAAAGTGCAGGCTATATACAGTGGGGAAAATAAGTACTAAACATGTCACCATTTTCACCGGATGTTGATAGCACCCAAAGAAAACTGAACTAATTAGATTACAAATGAGGTTCTGTGTAATAAAATAAAATGTCAGGGAAAAAGGATTGAACACATGAAGAAAGGGAGGTGTAGAAAGGCAGTGAAAGCCCAGATAGCAGCTGAAATCTCTCAGTAGTTCTTCAGCAACCCTCAGTTCTTTGTCATAGTAAATGAATATTAGCTGCTTCAGTCCAACATCTACATTATCAGGATGATGAAGATGAAACCAGGATGGACATTTCAGCAAGACAATGATCCAAAACACAGCCGAGGAAACTCTCAAATGGTTTCAGAGAAAGAAAATCAAACTGTAGAATGGCCCAGCCAATCACCTGACTTAAATCTAATAGAAATACAGTACAAGAAATACAAAATAAAGATCGATTTGATAGACGAGAAAAAGTATATTATAGAAAAAGCCTTTTTATATAATGTATTAATTACATTTCAATAGTTCAGTGCTTTCTCCTTGTGTCATTCCATTGGTATTACACAGAAGCATTTTGTATTGTTTGGGTTTTTACCTAAATCTGGTTCAACTCCATGTCAATAGCTCCTTTAGAAATATTTTATTTTCCCCATTGTATATTCTCCTAACGTTTGCATTTGAAACATTAGACTACAGTTTATCCATTTCAACACCAGCTATTATTTTGCACCAGGCGTATATTGGAATGGTCTTTTTCTGTATTCTCTTCATCAGCTTCTCATGCATATTTATAATGAGTTTGTCTCTGGCTGCTTTCTTTTCTGTCCGTCATCATAATTGACTCTCTGTTTATCTCATCAAAACCTTCCACAAATTTGACCTGATCAAACCACTCTATTCGTCCTCTGGATGTCCAGAACGTCCCGTCTCCAGCCTCATCCCGTCCCGCTCTGCCTCCGCCGACCCACACACCTTCTCCTTTGTGTCCCCCGTCCTCTCCACAGGTGGGAGATCAGATCCTGGAGGTGAACGGGCGGAGTTTCCTCAGCATCCCGCATGATGAAGCCGTCCGAGTGCTGAAGTCTTCACACCACCTCATGATGACGGTGAAGGACGTGGGACGGCTGCCGCACACCAGAACTGTAGTGGGAGAAACCAAGTGGATAGCCAGTTCACAGATCTCTGACAGCTCGGCCAGCAGCAGCATCACTGGGTGAGTGAGAGAAACATCCCATGCTTATGCTACACCCTGAAGATATGCACTCTTAGGATAACTAGGCAAGTTAGGCAAGTCATTGTATAACAGTGTTTTTTTTTTTATGTAGACAATCGATAAATATTGCTTAAGGTGGCTAATATTGACTTTAAAATGATTTTTTAAAAAATAAAAACGTTTTTATTCTAGCTAAAAATTAAAACAAATAAGACTTTCTCCAAAAGAAAAAAATATTATAGGAAATACTGTGAGAAATTCTTTGCTTTATTAAACATCGTTTGGGAAATATTTGAGGGTGAAAAAGGGTGGTGAAAAGTACTGAAACTGGGCATTCAAAATTGAAAATATAGTCCATGGGCCCTATTGTAGACCTGGCGCAAAGTGTTCATTCATTCATTTTCAACCGCTTTTCCGGGGCGGGTCGCAGGGGCAGCAGTCTTAGGAGAGAACCCCAGACTTCCCTCTCCCCAGACACTTCCTGGCCAGCCGAAAGACATAGACCCTACAGTGTGTCCTGGGTCTTTCCCGAGGCCTCCTCCCGGTGGGACATGCCTGGAACACCTCCCTAGGTAGGTGTCCACGAGGCTCATGACCATAGGTGAGAGTAGGAACATAGATTGTCCGGTAAATCGAGAGCTTTGCCTTTCGGCTCAGCTTTTTTAC
Source organism: Danio kyathit (assembly GCA_903798195.1). Taxonomy (NCBI): domain Eukaryota; kingdom Metazoa; phylum Chordata; class Actinopteri; order Cypriniformes; family Danionidae; genus Danio; species Danio kyathit. The sequence continues at coordinate 20,904,743 of LR812539.1, read as the reverse complement.
CACAACGGACCTGTACATCCATTGACAATCTGCCTGTCAATCTCACATTCTATCCTTCCCTCGCTCTTGAACAAAACCCCAAGATACTTGAACTCTGCCAGGTAAGGACTTTCCTCCAACCTGGAGATGGCAAACCACCTTTTTTCGGTGGAGCACCATGGCCTCAGACTTGGAGGTGCTGATTCTCATCTCAGCCGCGTTACACTCAGCAGCAAACTTCCCCAGTGCATGCTGAAAGTTCATGTTCGATGAAGCCAACAGAACAACATCGTCTGCGAATTACAGAGATGAGGTCCTGTGGTCCCTGAACTGGACCCCCTCCAGCCCAAGGCTGCGCTTTGAAATTCTGTCCATAAAAATTATGAACAGAATTGGTGACAAAGGGCAGCCCTGCCGGAGGCCAACATGCACTGGAAACAAGTTTGACTTATTGCAGTCAATGTGAACCAAACTCCTACTCTGTTCATACAGGGACGAGACAGCCCTTAACAGTGCCTCTGACCCCATACTCCCAGAGCACCTTCCACAGAATACCACGAGAGACACGGTCGAATGCCTTCTCCAAGTCCACAAAGCACATGTGGACTGGTTGGGCATATTCCCATGAACCCTCGAGCACCCTGGTGAGGGTATAGAGCTGGTCCAGTTTACCTTTACTGGCACAAAGGGTATTTAGCAAATTTTTCCCTTACAAAATAAATCACTTTCACTGCACCATCTAGTTTTTTTAAGCAAATCCTCATACAATCATTGTATGCAACCTGCAGTTAAAAAATATATTTAAAAAAATAAAATAAAAAAACTTCACGGGTGCTTTAAACAACACAAATCATGTCTTATGAGTGTGAATTAATGTTGGTTTTTTCTAATAAGTACAAAGTGCAATGTAATGTACTGTTAAGCCAAAGTAATTTAATTAGGCTTGAGGTGAATCTTTTAGGTTTGGTTTTAATTTACTGTTTAAAGAGTAGATTATACAATAGCTGAGCTTTAATGACTGTTCTGAATATCAGCATCTTTGCAAAGCATTTGCTAGGACTGTAAATCGTAGAGTCTGTTGATGGGATTATTTCAGACACTGCTGCTTTTTCGTGGCCTGTTTGGAGAGTATAAGTGTGTGTGTGTGTGTGTGTGTGTGTGTGTGTGTGTGTGTGTGTGTGTGTGTGTGTGTGTGTGTGTGTGTGTGTGTGTGTGTGTGTGAGTGAGTGTGAGTGTTCAGATCTTCTCTTTAATGGAGGTGAGCTGATGAGGTGAGCCGACGCTCTGCTCTCATGCCAGGGGAAAAATGCAAGGTGGCATTTTATAAAAAAGCTTATTATCCAGCTCGCGGTGGTCGAGGCTGCGAGCTCCAGTCAAAGCCAAGGACAGAACCGGCAGGAGGAAGTGTTTGTACCTGTCAGTTTGAAAATTGACAGCTTGATAAGTTGCAGTTACAGTTTTTCATACTGAAAAGTTGCAGAACTGGCTGTAATAGGAGAGAGATGAAGCTACTGTAGTGGTACAGTGTGTAGGAAATCGATTATGTGGAACGGTTATTGATTTATACAGTTCAATGGTCAATATATAAACAGATTTGAATAGAGAATCACACTGTATAACAAAAGAACGAACATTGAAAATATGGATTATTCGAGTAAATTTGACAAGAAAATACTATTTCAGGGCGACGTGGTGACGCAGTAGGTAGTGCTGTCTTCCACAGCAAGAAGGTCGCTGGTTCGAGTCTCAGCTGGGTCAGTTGGCATTTCTCTGTGCAGTTTGCATGTTCTCCCCGCGTTCGCGTGGGTTTCCTCCGCGTGCTCCGGTTTCCCCAACAAGTTCAAAGACCGCATATACAGGTGAATTGGGTAAGCTAAATTGTCCATAGTGTATGTGTGTGAATGGATGTTTCCCAGTGATGGCTTGCGGCTGGAAGAGCATCCGCTGCGTAAAAACGTGCTGGATAAGTTGGCGGTTCATTCCGCTGTGGTGACCCCAGAATAATAAAGGGACTAAGCCGAAAAGAAAATGAATGAGTGATACTATTTCAGTATTTATGCTTCAAAGTTTGATGTTTAGCCTAGTTTACTTGATTAGTCAGTGATTAATTGAGAAGTTTGCAAGTACTTTCTAAATGAAAGTTGTCCTTTGGGATGCACCAAAATGGAAATTCTGGACTGAAAACCGAAATTCTAGATGCACTTGGCTTAAATTAAAGCACAAACCAATAAAAAAAAAACATATTATTGAAAGCAAAATTTTATTCACAGTGAATAAGTTTAGAGGCATCATTTTATTAGCGTTGCCATGACAGCATGTGCATTTTTTCCTCTTTCATCTGAAACCTGAAAGTGCGAAACAAAATGAAACAAAACAAGACAAGACAAAACCAAATTACAAAACGAAATGAAATGACAACACGAAATGAAACAAAACAAAATGACAAAGCAAAAATAACTGAAACTACAAATTAAAAAGAAACAAAATAACAAAATTAAACTAAACGACCAAACGAAGCACCAAAAAGAAACAAAACAACAAAACCAATAGACAAAACGAAACAACAAAACAAAATGATGAAACAAAAAAGTGAAAAAAGAAACTACAAAACAAAAAGAAACGATATGACAAAATAAAGCAACAAAGAAATGAAACAGCAAAACGACACGTCAAAATGAAACAAAACGACAAAACGAAGTGACAAAAAGAAACAAAACGAAATGACAAAATGAAATGAAATAACAAAACGAAATGACAAAATGAAACAAAACCATAAAATAAAATAATGAAACGAGAAAACAAAAAAATTAACTACGAAACGAAAAGAAACGAAGCGACAAAATGAAACGAAACAACAAAACAAAGCGACAAAATGAAACAAAATGATGAAACGAAACAACCAAATGAAATTATGAAACAAGAAAGCAAAAAAAAGAAACTACAAAATAAAAAAGACAAAATGACAAAATAAAACGACAAAACTATACAACAAAAAGAAACACAACAACAAAACGAAGCAACAAGAAGCAACTAAACAACAGAACAAATCAACAAAAAGACAAAACAAAGCGACAAAATGAAATGAAACAAGAAAGCGACAAAATGAAACTAAATGACAAAACAAAATTAAACCACAAAAGGAAACGAAACAACAAAATGAAATGATGAAACGAAAAAGCGGAAAAAAGAAACTTCAAAACGAAATTAAATGAAATGACAAAATGAAATGAAACGACCAAACAAAGTGACAAAAAGAAACAAAACAACAAAACGAAGTGACAAAATGAAATGAAACAACAAAACAAAGCGACAAAATGAAACTAAATGATAAAATGAAACTAAATGACAAAACGAAACAACAAAACGATATGAAACGAGAAAGTGAAAAAAAACTACAAAATGAAAAGAAACTTAATGACAAAACGAAGTAACAAAGAAAATGAAACAACAAAACGATGCATCAAAATGAAACAAAGCGGTAAAACGAAGTGACAAAATGAAATAAAAAGACAACATGAAACGACAAAAAGAAACGAACCGACAGAAAGAATCGACAATGAATTAAAGTGGCAAAATGAAACGGAACAACAAAAAGAAGCGACAAAATGCAACAAAATGACAAAACGATGCGTCAAAATGAAACGAAGCGAAGAAAAGAAGCGACAAAATAAAACGGAACAACGAAACAAATCAACAAAATGAAACGAAATGACAAAACGATGCATCAAAATGAAACGAAGCGAAAAAAGAAGCGACAAAATAAAACGGAACAACGAAACAAATCAACAAAATGAAACGAAATGACAAAACGATGCATCAAAATGAAACGAAGCGAAAAAAGAAGCGACAAAATAAAACGGAACAACGAAACAAATCAACAAAATGAAACGAAATGACAAAACGATGCATCAAAATGAAACGAAGCGAAAAAAGAAGCGACAAAATAAAACGGAACAACGAAACAAATCAACAAAATGAAACGAAATGACAAAACGAAGTGACAAAAAGAAACAAAATGACAAAAATAAAACAGTCAGCACTAATAGTAAAACTCTGTGCTCTTCTGATCATTCTGCTTTCAAAAGGGCCCACTGTCCTTTAAAAAAAATTATCATAGATTATATTTTATTTTTAAAATATCCATTAATCTGCAAAAGTCATCTAGACCTAATTGAATGCTGTATGGTTCTGTGTGTGTATTTGTCTTTGTGAGTGTGTGTGGATGTTATAGAGCTTATATATGTTATTGATTTCTCTATATTTACTCTCCCTCTTTTAGTATCTCTCTGGATCAGGGAGCATCAACGTCAGCAAAGGTAAGCACTTTTGTTTCTATATTTGACCAGGATCTTCTTACTTGTTTGGGTTCAGCAGTGTTAGAAAAGTGGGCGATATTGTGAAGCTGATTTTAAAGAACTCTCAACAAATCCCCCTGAGCTTCTGACTGTTTATAGCAGTGGCCTGTTATCATCATTATAGAGTTGTTTTGTTCACAAGAGCCTATACAGCTAATTCATAGTATTCAGTACGTTTTTTATAACTTGTAACATGAATCAATAATGTAAAATATTTGTGTTCATTTGGGTTGTCAAGTCATTAAATGTGCAAAAAAGGAGAAATGTTTGGGAGAAATGAACAGCGTGTGCTCTGGAGCAAAAAAGAAAGGATTATCCAGACAGTTACCAGAAACAAGTTCAAAAGACAGAGTCTGTTATGGTACATCGACAGCTAGCTCTCTGCAACATGGTCGCCCACTGAAGCTAAGCAGGGCTAATCCAGGTCAGTACCTGGATGGGAGACACACATGGGAAAGCTAGGTTGCTGTCAGAAGTGGTCTGTGTGGGTCCTAACGCCCCAGTATATTGATGGGGACTCTATACTGCTCTATACTGCTCAGTTTGCTTTTAAATGAGATATTAAACCGAGATCCTGACTCGTTACAAATCGAGTCGGGGGTTGTTACAAATCCCAGGAGGATCTTCGAAAAAGAGTAGGGGTTTAACCCCAGCATCCTGGCCAAATTTGCCCACTGACCTCTGTCCATCATGACCTAATAACCATCCCCATATCATAATTGGCTTCATCACTCCGTCTCCTCTCCACCAATCAGCTAGTGTGCAGTCTGGTGCAATCTACACTGCACACTGGTGGTGGATAAGAAGATTCGCCCCATTGTGTAAAGTGCTTTGAGTGTCTAGAAAAGCGCAATATAAATGTAAGGAATTATTTTTATTTTTATTATTATTATTATTATTATTATTATTATTATGGTATGGGGTGTGCAGTCCCAACCTGTCTTCAATAGAGAATGTGTGGTGCATTTTGAATCGCAAAATGCGACAATAAAGACCCCATACTGTTGACTACCTTCAGACTTGTTTCCAGGAAGAATGGGATAAAATTACACCTGAAACACTTTATTACTTGGTGTCTTCAGTCACTAAATGTCTTTTAAGTGTTGTGAAAAGGAATGGCAAAATTACAAAGTGGTAAATGCTTTACTGTCCCAACATTTTTTTTAAATGTGTTGCAAGCAGGAATTGAAAAATAAATAATTACAAAGAATGTTAAATTAATTAACTTTAAATCAATACATCATTGTATGTCATACATATAATTATAATTAATTATATGGTTATGTTTACAATGTTTTAGTTGTGTTGCCATTTTATTCATATTTTTAAAGTGTCGTTAGTAAAAAAAATTTTGTACATCAAATCAAACTTAATGAATCATTATTTTGTATTTGTTTTTTGTTTTTCAGTGTTTTGTTTTGTGTTTTCTTTGTTTTGTGTTTTTCTGTTTTGTTTCGTTTTAGTTATGGTATATGTAGTATATGGTTTTGCCATATAAACTATGCTGCCTATAATAACCCTTTTGATGAGCACCAGAGTTAATCAGAGCATATTCCTGATATTATATTCTACATTCTTAAGAAAAGACACGTAGACAAAAGGCCTCACGGGACTAAAAGCACAATCAGATGCCTCCAGGATCTTTTCTCCAGGTCTATTTATGTTCAAAGAGCCTCCTTTCTGTCCTCCACACTGAATATATGTATTGTGATTATGCTAATAACTCATAGTCAGCAATTAAGCAGCATAATAGATCAGACTGGTGTATCTGCATAGCTTTGATTACCTGAAGAATCTGTCATTGTGTGCTTGTTCAGTATTAGCCAAACTCAGGAAAAAGCCGTCAGAATCACTGTTTCTAGCTGGACAATCACACACCTGCACTGCAGACACGGTGAGGAGAATTAAAAAAATAATAATAATAATTTTGTTATTGGTAAAGGCTTTAATCTCTCAGGCATATGGCATTCAACATGATCTCTGCTCCACAAAACACACATGCACTTCAGATTGTGACCATCACAGCATTTATGTGTTTGTAGAGAGTGTGTAAATGATTTCCATTTTGGAAAAGGCTGTAACATTAAAAAAATGTGTAAAAAGTGAAGCGCTATGAATACTTTCCGGATGCACTGTGCATATATATATAGATGTATTAAACAACAGCAAAAAAGAAAATAAAACATATATTTCACACACATACCTTTAAACATATATATGTTTAAAAAAAATCCTATTATCTTTTTTGTACCAAGTTTAGTTGCTTCTTTCAGAAAAATGGCTTTTGATTGTTACCACTAAAATAACAATAAAGTAAATGAATAAATCAATCAAATCAAATAAATAAGTAAATGAAAGAAGTCAGCAATTATAATATAATATAATATAATATAATATAATATAATATAATATAATATAATATAATATAATATAATATAATAGTAATGAGTCAGGATCCACGTGCAGTTTATTTAAGAGAATATTCAGGCAGGCAACGGTCAAAACAGGTACAAACTGGAGCATCCAAACACCATGGTCAAAAGCAGGCAAGAGATCGATGCAGGCAGCAAACAGGATAAAAAATAAACAGGTCAAAAACATGGTAAGGCTAGACAAGAAATAACGCTTACAGAAAACAAGACTCAGCAATGAGTGAGTGAGTGAGTGAGTGAGTGAGTGAGTGAGTGAGTGAGGTGTTTTTATAAGCCTGGTAATCAGTTTTCGCAAGATTCAGCTGTATGTTGCAATCAAGGGGGATCTGGGCAAGGTGTGTGAGTGAAGTACATAATAGGATCTGTAGTGCACTTGAATGTGAGCGTTCTCCAGCAGCCTGCAAGAGCAACATTGCTGGTGATCATAACTATAATATAATATAATATAATATAATATAATATAATATAATATAATATAATATAATATAATATTACACAGGAGACGCAGTAGGTAGTGCTGTCACCTCACAGCAAGAAGGTTGCTGGTTCGAGCCTCGGCTGGGTCAGTTGGCGTTTCTGTGTAGAGTTTGCGCGTTCTCCCTGCGTTCGCGTGGGTTTCCTCCGAGTGCTCCGGTTTCCCCCACAGTCCAAAGACATGCGGTACAGGTGAATTGGGTAGGCTAAATTGTTCGTAATGGGATGTTTCCCAGAGATGGGTTGCAGCTGGAAGGGCACCCGCTGCGTAAAACAAACGCTGGATAAGTTGGCAGTTCATTCCGCTGTGGCGACCCCGGAATAATAAAGGTACTAAGCTGAAAAGAAAATTAATGAATGAAAATATAATACAAGATCAGTAAATAAGCATCTATAAAAGTATAGTACAAAACTCTACAAATATTTATTAAATAAAATATATTTTAACACGATGGTATATTTTAAGCAAATGCATATCTTTGGACTTTTGTGAAATAAGGAAAAATGAAAGGTAAAGTTATCACCAGAAAAACCTGAATGGGCCAAGAAAAATTTTATTTTCTAGTGAAAATCTAGTGATTTTCTTTTTTTTTTTCTTTTTTTTTTTGATGACCTTTTTGATCACTGAAAAACTAACTTATACACTGAAAAAAAAATATTCAAAGATGATTCCTTGGATTTACTAAATTTTTTTTAATTTAAGTGGTTGTAAACAATTTATTTGGGCTGGATTTAAACAAACAAATCGAGTTGAACATTACTAAATTTAATTTAGTAATTAAAGTTTGTTTAATTCAACTCATGAACAGTTTGCAACAATTTTGCGGAAATCATTTTTTACAAATGTATGCTTTCTATCTCAAACATGTAAGCTTTTGTTGATTGGTTCTCAGAATTTTAATTTTTTTTCAAAATGTAAATCATTGAATTTCTTCTGTAGAACACAAAAGAAGATATTTTTTTCTTTACACAGGAACTCAATGGAAACAAAATTGTTTAGTTTTTAAAACAAAGGCAGAGTCTTCATTTTTGAGTCAACTTTACAGTAAACGGTGAATAAAACAGTCATGAAAACAGTCCACGTAACAGAAATAACTTTTATGCAAAATGACAAAATGTGGATAGAAGGCGGCGCAGGACATAATAAGACAGAAGCAGTGTAAGTGACGAGAGAAATAAAAGCATCAAGGTGACCCAGCAGATGAACAGGGTTTTACAAGGTCTCCTCTGTAAGCCGGGGTTTATGCACAAAACAACGGGCTGCAATAAAGCGTGAGCACTAACTTATTACGACGGGGCTGATGATTGCGTACAGTGGGAAAGACAGGCTAAAGGACGCGGGCAGATGGAGTGTTGGAGGGCTCTGAGCTTTACTCACTTTGTATTCCAGAGACTCACAGCCGCATGATGCTTTGGAGGACATTGATCAGTTACATACATCTGTTTTTTTTTTTTTTTGCACTAACGCCACAGTCTGCGATAAATCACTGCATGTATGCAGATATACGCATGTGATTGAATGAAAACACATGAGTTATAATTCCTCACATTTATTTATATAGTGGTTTTTAGGGCTGTGCAATACAGTTGAAGTCCAAATTATGAGTTATTAGCCTGTATTTTTTCCCCTAATTTCTGTTTAATAGAAAGAAGATTTTATTGTTTGAAAACAACTCATGATTTGTGTAGTCATTGCAATGTTTAACCATAAAGTTACCAAAACATCATTTCTATCTGTTTTTATCATTTAAGTAGGTTTAAACCAGGGGTTCTCAAACTTTTCAGTCCGCGACCCGCAAAATAAAAATGGCAGTGACTCGCGACCCCCACGTTCCTCGAAGGTGATTATACATATACAAATGTTGCAGACACAACAATAGGCCTATATAAACAAAAGCATACTGACAACACAAAAAAGTGCAACAGTCTAACAACCACAGGCTATAATTTATATAGTCCTTTATTAATTTGTTTAATTCAATGTAAACCTCACCTAATGAGACTGATGGGCACGATGTTTTCAGCACAAGTCTAGTTTTGGTTTAATTTTGAAGACTGCCACTCAGAGATCATCCTCAATGTTCAGTTGAGGGCTGTATTTATTTTAAATGCATTTGAGTACCATAAAGATGTCAGAAAGTTTAACCTAGTGCTATAAAATCAGCTGATGCTATTGCTGTGTTTTTAATCTAAATACACAGTTGAAACCAGAAGTTTACATACACTCTAAAAATAGGAACATAACCATTTTTTAAAAAATGTGTGGTGTTAAATCATACTAAATGTTTACTATTTTAGGTCCGTTAGGATTACCTAAAAGATTTACATTTGCTAAATGCCAGAATAATGAGAGAATTTTGTTTTTGAGAATATTTTATTAATTTCTAGACAGTCAAATGTTTACATACATTTCCCTGGTATTTTTTTAGCTTTGCTTTTAAACTGTATAACTTTGGTGAAATGTTTTGGGTATCCTTCCACAAGCTTCTGAAGTTCCACAAGTTTAAAGGAATTTTGGCCTATTCCTCCTCACAGAATTGGTGTAACTGAGTCAGATTTGTTGGCTGTCTTGCTCGCACAAGCTTTTTCAACTCTGCCCACAAATTTTCTATAAGATTTGGGCTTTGTGATGGCCACTCCAAAACATTCACTCTGTTGTCCTTAAAGCCCATTTTAATTTGGCAGTATGCTTAGGGTCATGGTCTGTTTGGAAGACCCATTTGTGGCCAAATTTTAATTTCCTGGCTGATGTCTTGAGATGTTGCTTCAGTATTTCTACATAATGTTCTTTCTTCATGATGCTACTATGCTGTGAAGTGGACCAGTCCCTCCTGCAGCAAAACAGCCCCACAACATGATGCTGCCTCCCCCATACTTCACAGTTGGGATGGTGTTCCTAAGCTTGTAAGCTTTCCCCTTTGTCCTCCAAATGTAACACTGGTCATTATGGCCAAACAGTTCAATCTTAGTTCCATCAGACCACAGGACATGTCAAAAAAATGTGTCTTTTTCCCAGTGTAATTTAGCAAATTATAATCTGCTTTTTTGTTGATTCTGGCTTGTTGATTTTCCCATGTTGTCACACAAGGAAGCAGTGTGTTTGAGGTTTTCCTTAAATACTATTCTACAGTAGTGCCTCCAATTAACTCAAATGTTGTCAATTAGCCAATCAGAAACTTCCAAAACCTTGACACTATCATCTGAGCTTTTTCAGAGGCATAATAATCTTATTGTATGTAAACTTGACTTTCAAGAACCGTTATAACAATTTCTCAAAAAATATCTCTCTCATTATTCTACTATTAAGCATAACAGAAACAAATTTGATAATCCTAATTTATCTAAAAGAGAAAAAGTTTAGTCACATTAACATCTGACTTTTTTTAAATGGTTATGTGCCTTTTTATACAGTGTGTGTAAACTTCTGGTTTTAACTGTACACACAATCCTATATGAAAAAAATAATAATTAAAAGGCTGACGGCTTTTTATTTGCATATTGTTGCTTTTTTATGTAACTATTAACTACAATTTTATCCTCTGTGGGTTATGGATAAAATATGGTCATTCTAATAGTTTAATAAAATGTATTAAACTTTTGGAAATCACCAAGTGACCCCCTGTCATTGTCCCACGACCCCCCAGGGGCTCCCGACTCCCATTTTGGGAACCACTGGTTTGAAGTGTTCAGGCATAAGACATGGGATTTGTAACTGTAAGTAAGATTATTGTATTTATGTATTTTTACACGATAGACTATACAGTGTAATTTTACATTGGATTATTAAATTTGTGTATCTGAATAATGCCAGAAAATCATAAAGCACTGTAAAAAAATTTATTTGTACAGTATTGTTGCTCTACTCTATTTCTTAATGTTTGTGAATAATTGCACTCACTTTCAAAATCCTCCCAATGTATCTAAAATTATGAATCCAAATTGACGTATTCATTTCATCAAAAATATATTGCAAAGTAATTTGTTTCCACTATTGTGCAGCCCTAGAGATTTGTATTGATTACTCAACAATTATGCAAAGTAGTTATGCAGTTCCTGCAAAATATCAAACCAGGTAAGAGTTAATATTATAATTACTTGAGCTTGTCACTTTTATTTATTTATTTATTTTTTTTTGTATTTTTTTTTTTTTTTTTGTAACACCGAAACATCAAATGACTGTAATTAAGATATAAATTGATGAAATGTACTTGTTTTTAGAATTTTTTTTTTACAAAAAAGTCGAGAATTTACGATACTAGGTCAAATCTGAGATCTATATGTCTCTTCATATACAGCGATGGTCCTGAGACGTTTAAAGTCCGGAAAAAGAACCAAAAACATTCTTAGTGTGAGTGAAGGGTTATTAACTAATCCTTTAACACTTGAAATGAGAACTAATTTTTGTCGTTTTTGATGAAGTTGGTGTTTCTTAACCTTTTTTGGCTTATATTTGTTTTAAGCATGTGCTGACTTGATTTTTTTTTGGTGTGTGAAATAAACAAAATTAAGACGTTAAGTTTGCAATCGAGTAAATTTAAATTGACAATCTTTTCGTTGGAAAACAAGACAGAAATACTGATGAAGAACATCACTTAACATGTGAACATAAGGTAAAAGTTAGTTTCATATTCCATAGCAGAGTTATTCAAACCTATTCAGATGTTTGATTGATTGATTGATTGATTGATTGATTGATTGATTGATTGATTGATTGATTGATTGATTGATTGATTGATTGATTGATTGATTGATTGATTGATTGAATTAATTCAAAAGTAGATATCAGTAAAGCTTTTTTTCAACGTAAAGTGTTGCTAATAAAACCCATTGTCGGTTTATTTGGGTGTACTGTACTAGTACAGGTTGAATGGTGGAAAATAGTAGAAAATTTACTTGCCCTTAAAGAGCTAGGTTACCCAAAACTTAAAATTCAGTCATCATTTACACAACCTTCACTTTTTTTTCTGTTGAACACAAAAGAAGTTATTATGAAAAATGTTGAAAACCTGTAACCACTGACTTACGCACATCATGATTTTGCCGAGTACGATGGGATCCTGAATTAACATCTATGTTGATTCTGGAACATCATTTTTGTCAGAAAATGTAATCCATACTTATTCCCTACCCCTAAACCCAACCATAACTGTGAATTACCACCAAAATCAGAGGAGAATAATAGTTGGATAATATTCATGTAGACCTAAACGTAAGCCTAAACTTAACATAAACTGTAAACCATCCCTTAATTCTGATCAACATGGGTCAAATGCATATTTTCTTTTGTGTTCAGCAGAAAAATTCAACTAATATTAGTATGGAACCACTTGAGAATGAGTAAATGTGAGTAAATTGTAATTTTTGGGTGAACTATCTTACCTTCAAGTTGTTACAAATTTGTAAGGATTTATTTTTTGCAACAGTAATATGTGATCTTGGATTGGTGTGTTTTAGGTCCGAATTCTCATCTAAGTTGGATCAAATAAATCTGTTTTGCTTTGTAACTTGAAGATCCTAAAGATTAAAGATCTGTTTGCAGATCTTAAACAGTTCACACTAAAGGATAACCTTACAAAGCAGGATATGACTCTTTAAAATGATATTTTTGTGGTTGTGTAACAAATCATTTTTTAGTCTTTCAGCTGCTGAGAAGATTTGCCTGCAGAACGATCCAAGCGTGTAAACTGATAATCACATAAATGCCTCATTATGTTTTCATCAGTATACGTTTAAAGCTCCCCACAAACACTTAATAATTGGAAATGTAATTGAACAATGCTCAGGGAGGATGGATTTGATTGATTGTAGGTGAAGCAGGAGCGAGCTAAACCTGCGTAAAGGGCAAACAATGAAAATGACGACATTATTACTTTTCAGAAACTTTCCAAACTGCAGAATGAATGAAACTCTGTTTAAATCAGTTTGCGTTTACTGCAGTCGGCACTCGTTTCTGATTCAGGTGTTTGACAGGGTGCTCACGTCTGGGTGTATTTTACCGCTTTCTGCCTAGTTTAACACACACAAAAGCGAAAATGAGTCAAACAATGATATGAGGTCACAGCTGCGATCTTTCTCAGTCATAGGAAAGAACCTGACAAATTCTCTCCCTTCTGCAGTACTACAGTTATTCCGCCTCAAAAGTTTTCTGTATAGTTTTTTTTGCTTATTTGTGGGCCAGAATTCCTCACTGTGTGACCTTGTTGATTCTTCGCTGAGTAAGGCACTTATTTCCATCGCCTGATGTGAAATCTCTAAGCGAGGCTCGTGTTGTTTGACGCCAATCCCTGTTTGCCAACTCATTGCAGCTTAAATCCATTTCGGCAGCTCTCATTTTGAAGTTAATTGAATTCTCCAAATTGACTTTGGCCTTTTAAAATAAGAACTACGGTGGCCCTCGAGGGCTCAGCTTCACAGCATTAGCAAACAACACACAAATAAAGTAAACAAGTAAAGTAAAGCACAAAAAAGATGTAACACTTTTTCAAAAAATAACTTTTATTGTTATTTATTCACAGTATATATTTTTATTGAATAATTTTATTAGGTCTGATTACATTTCTTCTAAATTTCAAATTATAATATTGTCCTTTAGAGTTTTTCTACATTATTTTTTTTTCAGAAAATTATCATTGGTTTTTAATACTATTAGAGTTTTTCTTTGTTGTAATGAAAAATCATGTTTATCTGTCAAAAATAGATATTTTTCAAGTTAAACACTGAATTTTGTTGTTTAAAACTTAATACAACCATATCTGAAAATTCAAGTCATGTTTATTTGAATAGTGCTTTAACAATAATTATCTTTCCAAAGCAGCTTCACAAAATGAAATGAAAAATGTAAACATCTGAACACATTAAAAACATCTTTTTGTTTAGTTTTTTATACAAACAAAATTATGTAAATTACATTTTATTGTGTATTTTTTATAAAAAAAATTTTAATCAACATTTTCATTAGTTTAGATTGTAAATCATGTTTATTCATCAAAAATGTATTTCTTCTGATGTTAAACATAGCATTTTGTTGTTTAAAACATACAAACATATCCCTTTTTATTATTTTATACAAACTAAATTATGTAAATGACATATATACAGTTGAAGTCAGAATTATTAGCCCCCCATTTAATTTATTTTCGGCGACGCAGTAGGTAGTGCTGTCGCCTCACAGCAAGTAGGTCGCTGGTTCGAGCCTCGGCTGGGTCAGTTGGCGTTTCTGTGTGGAGTTTGCATGTTCTCCCTGCATTCGCGTGGGTTTCCTCCAGGTGCTCCGGTTTCCCCCACAGTCCAAAGACATGCGGTATAGGTGAATTGGGTAGGCTAAATTGTCCGTACTGTATGAGTGTGAATGAGTGTGTGTGGATGTTTCCCAGAGATGGGTTGCAGCTGGAAGGGCATCCGCTGCATAAAAATGTGCTGGATAAGTTGGCAGTTCATTCTGCTGTGGCGACCCCGAATTAATAAAGGGACTAAGCCGAAAAGAAAATGAATGAATGAATTTATTTTCTTTTTTTAAATATTTCCCAAATGTTGTTTAACAGAGCAAGGACATTTTCACAGCATGTCTGATAATATTTTTTTCTTCCTACCCTAACCTGCCTAGTTAACCTAATTAACCTAGTTAAGCCTTAAAATGTCACTTTAAGCTTTTTCGAAGTGTCTTGAAAAATATCTAGTAAAATATTATTTACTGTCATCATGGCAAAGATAAAATAAATCAGTTATTAGAGATGAGTTATTAAAACTATTATGATTAGAAATGTGTTGAAAAAATCTTTTCTCTGTTAAACAGAAATAAAAAATAAAAAAAAATACAGGGGGGCTAATAATTCAGGAGGGCTAATAAATCTGACTTCAACTGTATATATCAGTGCTTCCCACAGGTTTGAAATATACTTGCGGTGGTAGCCGGATAAAAACACATTTTTTTACCCACATCACATAAATAGTTAGCTATATTTCAATGGGTTAAAGTTAAAAAAGAATGTTGAAATAAAAAATAAAAAAAGAAATCCACTATTTCTCTTACTTCTATGCTATTCAGGAGCCTTGGGCACCCACTGATAGGTAAAATCAGCTTTTCTCTATCTCTTGTTTAAGTTCAGGTTGCTTTATTGGCATGACATTTCGTACATGGTTGCCAAATCATTTTACATATATAAAATAAGCAATATATTGACATCATCAAATTAATAAAATATACAGCAAATAATTTCCGCTTTTAAATATACCTATAGCTTTCGCCATGAGGCTGTGTTCAAAATGATATCAATGTTTTCAAAGTGCACTGCGAAGGGAGCACAATTGTAAACATGAAGATTGCTAAAACTGAACTGTAAAAATGCTTTGAAAGCAAATTACACCTAAGAGAGATTAACTTAATGCTCTTTTATTTTTAATAATTCCAACTTTGAATGTTAAAATGTTCTAGATGAATAGGGCATAGGGGGGATAAGTGGAAATAGAACACAGCCAGGAACTATGCTTCTAACTACAGCTCCAGAGGTGTCGTTTCAAGTGCTCAAGTTTGCGACGCAGTTTGCGAATGTTCGTTGGATCGATGGATTTGGGAAACAGCAAATCAACGAACTATGTTTGTAACGACGGAACTTGCGACCTTAGTTGGCTAACGATGGTTTTGGGAAACGCACCCCTGTTTAACTCGCTAGTGAAGCATTCAGTTTTTCCACTTACAAAGTCTGCCATGTAAATAGCAAATGCGCAATGGCGCGACGCAACTGACTCTTAAAGGGAATGGGAGATGAGACTCTGATTGGTTTATTCTCAAAACACACCCATAAAATAGCAAAAGTGAAGTTGGATACGCCCTTCATGCTTTTGCGCCCTGCACTTTAGACTTTGCGCCTATATTGTTAAAATAGAGCCCTATGTGTGAGCAGCACTGTATATAGTTTTATTCAATAAAGATATGGTATAATTTCCTCTAAATTTCAAATAAAATATTGTAATTTACAGTTGTTTGTTTTTCAGTTTTAATCATGTTCTCATTGGTTTATTCATCAAAACATGGATTTCTTATGATGTTAAACATTGTATTTTCTTGTTTAAAACTTCAAACATGTCTGACTGATTATGAGTGTTAATTATTGACTTGATTTCTTGATTATTTTAACTTGATAACTTGATTTAGATTATTATTATTATTATTATTATTATTATTATTATTATTATTATACGCATTGCTAAATAGTGTCTGAATGTTGCAAAGTGGTGATGAGAAAGATTTTTTTTATATTAAAAAATGGATTTCAGGGGCAAGAAAATTCTTTAAGGGGCTGTAAAGTGTATTTCGGATTTGAGACTTCCAAACTTACAGCTGCCCTCCCAGGCTGTTTATATGTTTGGTTTGGTGTGTATATAGGAGCGCTCGCTTATCTCTGAGAGCTTATCTCCGTTGTGCCTTTAGGACATCTATTGACTGCTCCAGTCTGCCACTGTTCTATAAAGAGCTATAACATCTATCATCTCTTTGGGAGAGACGTGCTTTCCGAGGCGCAAGACTTAATGTAGCTCAAGAGGGAGGAAATGAAGCTCCAATTTCGACACGGGCCATCGTCAGCCTGGGACAGCAGTATAGTCTGAGATCTGATGCCTGCTTGAATAGCTTCGTCATTCTGCCAATGTCGTCTGTTAGCATATTAAAACTCTGATAATGAGACAGATAGAGCTGTAACTCCACAGCAGCTCCCCTAACCCAAACATTTGTCATTTTAATTAACGTCTAAAGCAAGGTGACACCGATCTTGATCATCTAATTTTTCAATTTATTGCTCAATGGCCTTATGTTTTAGTAGTTAGAAGTAATGTGACAGCAGTAGTGAGATTAATTTGTTTTCACTTCATTTTGATGAAGCAGAATGACTTTTAAGCACAATGCTGAAGTTTTAGTGGTATGGCTTTCACATTCTGTGTGTAATGAATTTTATAATGAGAGGCCACATCTATCTGTCTTTCTCTCTATCTTTCTTTGTGTCTGTGGTTTCTATCCATAAATTCGTTGTTTATTTGCTCATTCTAGTCATCCATCCATTCATCCATCCATCCATCCAGTATTCTTAGTTTGTTCAATTCTTTGCTCAATGGTTTGTTCAATTATTTGTTTTATATATCCGTTGTTTGTTATTTCCTATATACTGTATCATCATTTGTTTGCTCTATCCATCCATTCTTCCATCTGTCCATAGCTTGCTTGTTCCATTCACCCATCTATTCATCCATCCATTCATTCATCCATCCATCCATCCTTTCTTCCATTCATCCATCCATCCATCTTCCTTAATCCAGATTTTATTCTATTCAATCATTTCAATTATATCTATTAATCCATCTATCCTTATATCCATCATTTGTTTGTTAGTTCCATCCACCCACCCATTCATTCTTTGTTCATTCTATCCATCTGTCCACCTAACCTTTCACCATTTGTTTATTCTATCAGTCCATCTGTAGTTTGTTGGATTCATTCTTCCATCTATTTGTTGTCAGATATATGCCTCCATCTGTTCTTTTCCTTATTGTTTATTCTATCCATCCATGATTTGTCCAAGATTCTATCCATCCATTCATGAGCCATTTATCCCTACATTTATTCATCTATCCATCCATC
This sequence comes from Danio kyathit, assembly GCA_903798195.1. Lineage (NCBI taxonomy): Eukaryota > Metazoa > Chordata > Actinopteri > Cypriniformes > Danionidae > Danio > Danio kyathit. Next base: position 20,886,876 of record LR812539.1, on the reverse strand, counting down.
CGTCCATCCATCCATCCACGATTTGTCCAAGATTCTATTCATTTGTCCATCCATCCATCCACGATTTGTCCAAGATTCTATTCATTTGTCCATCCATCCATCCATCCACGATTTGTACAAGATTCTATTCATTTGTCTTTCTATTCATCCATCCATTCATCCATGGATGATTTGTCAGAGATTATATTCATCAATCCATTCATCCATCCATGATTTGGCCAAATTATATCAATCCATTCATGATTTGTCCAAGATTTAATTTATTTATCCATCCATCCGTCCATCCATGATTTGTCCAAGATTCTATTAATTTGTCTTTCTATCCATCCATCCATCCATCCATCCATGCAAGATTTGTCCAAGATTCTATCCATCCATCCATCTGTCCATGCATGATTGTCAAAGATTTTATTAATTTGTCTATCCATCTATTAATATATCCATCCTTCCATGATTTGTTCAAGATTCTATTAATTTGTCTATCCATCCATCCATGCATGATTTGTCCAAGATTCTATCCATCCGTCCGTCCATGATTTGTCCAAGATTTTATTCATTTGTCTATCCATCCGATCACTCACCCATAATCGTCACAGCGGAATGAACTGCCAACTTCTCCAGCATATGTTTTATGCAGCGCATGCCCTTCCAGCTGCTACCCATCACTGGGAAACACTCATGCACTCCAATTCACACACATACACTACAGACAATTTAGCTTACCCAATTCACCTATAGAGCATGTCTTTGGACTTCTGGGGGAAACCGGAGCACCCAGAGGAAACCCACACGAACACGGGGAGAACATGCATGCTCCACACAGAAATGCCAACTGACCGAGCCAAGACTCGAACCAGCGACCTTCTTGCTGTGAAGCGACATCGCTACCCACTGCGCCGCTATTATTATTATTATTATTATTATTATTATTATTATTGTTATTATTAATTCCTACCACAATTTTTGACCGTTAATTGTTATTATTTATTATATGAATTACTGCTCTGTTACACCTTTACTGGACAAAGTTCTTTGCATTTACTTTACTTGACCTTCACTTTGCCCCAGTGCTAAATGGACAAGCATGCATTTTCTTTTCTCATTTTTTGTGTACTCCTTTTTATTTAAGAGAAAGTGCCTTTCTGTTCTTTTTAGAGGCGAGTTATCTCAAGTTCCTTTTAGATAACGCTCAATCTGGGGCTAAATTGTCTCATTCAGACCCTATTCAAATTCTCCGGGGTGCGATGTGTGAAGACACGGCTGGAGTTTCTGCTCTCTCTGTGCCACACAATGCTGAAAAGTTCTGCCAGACAATATACTTGTCCTGATTGAGCTGTCTTAAAGTTATGATATTGATCAGCAATTATGTGTTCCTGTGATTAAAGAGGCTGTCGGTCCAGTGATGTCATAATGGCTAACCACGGAGGTTGTAACACCACAGATGCAGCGTAATCGATCCTGTCTTGGCCGCTATCATGCTTAAAGAATTATAAAGCCACACATTTTTCTTGCTCGTTATATTGATCATCTTTTGTTGGAGAGATTCGGCTGGAGCTTTGCTTTTCGTAATTGAGTGGCACTGCTGATGTTCAAGATTGCTGTGGAGAACAGCTTTTGAACCTTTCAAGTTTAAACTAGACCGAGACACTTGTGTCAGTCTCATCCGAGGAAGTGTGATAGCTGCAATCTGTACAGTGCTGTTCAAAAGTTGGAGAATACAGACTTTTATTCTGCAGGCATGCATTATATTGATCAAAAGTAACAGTATAGAGTCTATGGTTATAGTAAAGTAGCAATAATAAACTTTGTAGTGGCTCAGTGGTTAGCACTGTCGCCTCACACCAAGAAGGTTGTTGGTTCAACTCCCAGCTGGGCCAGTTGGTATGTTATCCCCATGTTGGCGCGGGTTTCCTCCAGGTAATCCGGTTTCCCCCACAGTCCAAAGACATGTGCTATACTGTAGGTGAATTGAATAAGCAAAATTGGCCGTAGTGTATGTATGTGAATGAGTATGTATGGATGTTTGCCAGTACTGGGGTTGCAGGTGGAAGGCTGCTGCGTAAAACATATGCTGGAATAGTCAGCGGTTCATTCCGCTGTGGCAACCTCTGATAAATCCGAGACTAATCCGAAAGAAAAATGAATGAATAATAATCTCTGCATTCAAATGATTCTGAAGAGAAATGCATCAATGTTTCCACAAAAGGATTAAGCAGCACATAAGCAATGAAATCAAAATGAGGTGCATAAATATGTATAAATACAGTATAAATATGAACGCTTTATTTTCTGCTTGTCTGTGTGAATGAATGCCGTGGTTTCATTTGATTGAAGACAGCTTAAATAGGTTTTTTTTGTGTACTAAACTGCAAGAAATACTTAATAAATGTCATGGTTTGGGAGTTTTTTCAGGACCTCTCTTTCTTTCTGTCTTTCAAATAAAAAGTACAAAAATGAAACACTAAACAAAAAACTTAAATCAAATCTAAGTATATTTTGAATTGTAATTTGATTGAGATGATAAAAAATTAATTTGAATCAAATTTTGAGGTATGGAAATAAATTCCAGTTCCACACGATTCGTTCATGTTGTCCCAACACAAATTTATTAAAGGCGTATTTTTAAGGTTTGGTTGTGTAGTAAGGTGCAAAGCAATGTGTGCTCATCCTTCATTTGTAAAAAAGAAAAAAAAAAAGTAATTTTTTCATATATCTTTAATTATATATTGCTACTCAGCTAAATAGTTAGACATAAAATAAAGAGGACACAGCTGAACTTCACGCCTGCTCTCTAAAATAAAATCTGACAAGTGTCTTTAACATATATTCAAAATAAGCATGTGTAACTAATATGAAACGTTCACATATCTTTTGCGAGTTTGTTATTTGAGATGTATAACACAGGGAAAGCGTCCGCATAGAGAGACACTGCATCACTGCTGAAGATTGTGAGTGTTTACAGCAGTTTAACGGATAAATATGTATTTGTAGATAAACTGTTAGTGGTGCCAAACAGCATTTCCCCTGATTTACATCCTTATTTACATCCTCGCTATGACATACAGTTAACGTTAGACACTGTGCATGTAATAGATCAATTTTAACAAATTAAAATACTCACAGGTTGTGGCTCACAATCTTCTTCACAGCTCCGTCTATTATAATTGGATCTGCACCTTCTTTGAGGAGTTTTTAGCCGAATCCAGCACTGAACTGGGAGAGATTCAGGAAGCTGTCCTTTGTCAAATGCTAGCTATATCTTTTTTATAATTCTCTGCAACATTATTAAAATTAAATTGTAAGCACTTCTGTCTTTGTGTTGAGCCCAAATACAGAAACAGAGCAAGCTCTGTGGAAATAGCGGCATTTGGACGCCATTTTAGCTTTCTCTGCTATAACATCACCTCTGGCCATGCCCCTTCGCTGCACAGGGTGTGTGCGCATGGTGAATGCACGTAACCTGAAACATTTGTCATCTTACTAGCCCAAATGTATTTTTTTGTAGTCACCTAAGTTCATCCGCTGTAGGCTTTGCTAAGCTAACTCTGTAAAAGCCAATAGCTGCGTCCCAAATGGCACACTATGCACTATGTACTTATGTACTTACACACTCAACAGCATAGTACATGTATGTAGTGTCGTCCCAAATGGAGCACTAATGTTTTTTTACGAAGCGGAAATTTAAACCGTTTTCCTGATGATGTTTGACGTTTGCCAAATCAGTGAAATAAATGACCAAACTATCATATAATACCTGCCATGAGTATAACCGCATTCACCATCGGGAGGCACTATAATCACTCTCGAAGGAGAATTTTGCTTTTACCATCCAAAATAAATAAAGTTATCCAACATGTGCGCCCGATAGCTCTGCCCCTTCCGCTACGTGAGCAAAGCTGCGGTCGTTGAGTTCGTGAAGTGTCCAACATTCCACACTTCATTTTACCGGCTGAATGAGTGCATCATCCGGGTAATTAAAGTGCACTTATTGTTTTTTAGAGTTTTCAGTGTGAACACACTACTTACACTATACTACAAAATGGCGTAGAATAGTGCATAAGTATGCGGTTTGGGACGCACCTAATGTCTCCCTTTGCATTGAACTTTGAGGATATTACATTCAGAGATGTTGTTTATGTTAACACAGCTACATTACACATCAACTAAAGTTTAAAATATGATATCTTAGAGGACCACCCCTTTAAGTTAGCTTAACAAATTTAATTGGATTGAACATGAAACAATTTAATTGTCCCAAAAAAATCTCAAGACTTGTGTTGTTTCAGCTCATTTTATATAAGTAGTTTGAACAAGCAGCAAAAATTATCCAACATTATTATTATTCATTCATTCTCTTTTTGGCTTAGTCCCTTTATTAATCCGGGGTCGCCACAGCGGAATGAACCGCCAACTTATCCAGCACGATTTTACGCAGCGGATGCCCTTCCAGCCGCAACCCATCTCTGGGAACATCCACACACTCATTCACACTCATACACTACAGACAATTTAGCCTACCCAATTCACCTGTACCGCATGTCTTTGGACTGTGGGGGAAACCGGAGCACCTGGAGGAAACCCACGCGAATGCAGGGAGAACATGCAAACTCCACACAGAAACGCCAACTGACCCAGCCCAGCCGAGGTTCGAACCTGCGACCCAGCGACTTTCTTGCTGTGAGGCGATATATATAGATATATATGTGAGGCGACAGCACTACCTGCTGCGCCACTGCATCGCCTTATTATTATTATTATATTATTTTTTTTTTTTGAGTGTATCACATTGCAACTTAATTGTATTTATAGTTTCATTAATAATTTTCCTTGAAATAAACTTTAAATGTCTCATTTTTGCAGTTGCTTTGATGCATTTGGTTTTGCTTTTAGCTCATTATTTTGTTCTTTGCCCTTAATTTGACAATATTATTGTTTTTAATCAAATCAATGCAGCCTTGGTGAACATATAGGCTTCACCAAGGCTGTTAAACACATTTTTAAACTTTTTAACACATTTAAACACATTTAAAAAAAATCTTAATGCCCCCAGACTTTTTTTTTATAAGTTCACTTCTATTTTGTTTCAGTCTGGCACTGATCTAACGTCTCACTATTTTATCCCAGCAGCAGTAATTGGTCTCTGGATTGTTTGAGAAACAGTTTGTTCTCCAAGTGAGGAGAAATTTGAGTTCATCAGTAAAGTGACCTTACCGAGGGAATCTATGTGAAATCCCTGGATTTTCAGAATACAGTGAAGAGAAAAAGGAAATAAAGTAAATGGCTGACATAAATCATAGCTTAGAGTTACTCTCTTGGACTCTCTTGGTGAGAGTAATACATTAGGTGGGACAGGACATTATTTTATTCATTTATTCAGCCAAGTGCACTGTAAAACTTCCAAAAAAAAGTATTATGTTTAATAATGTTCTACCTTATTTGTTCACTTTGCCAATTTTGTTCTTAATCTCATTTTTTTTTTCTTAATTTTTTTTTTTTTACCTTGGCTTTGAACAGCAACTCTAGACTAGCTATTCGTCAATGTCCAGTAAAGAACATTAGCCTCATGGGTCAAACCAGTCAGGGAATTTTCCTCTGAAAATCTGTGGAAATAAATGGTCTGTATGTGCTGAAATGTATTAGTTCCTCTTAAAGTGCACTACACTTCAACTTACAGCAGCATTTGCACAGAACACGCTTTGTTATAAAGAGGAAAAAGAGCGATAGTTGAGGAAGGATCAACATTCACTCACCTCACCCACCGTATTTATCTGTATTGATCCAGCTCAGTTCAAAGACTCGTGTCTTTTGACGGTTTGATAACATAGATACTTGCGCTGCTCGACTGCACCCGAAAACCAGACAAGCAACAAACATGCATCTTCACACAACACGACTGTCAATAGACTGTTCAAGCAGACATAACTAGACAAAATCAAACATGTAATACACAAACAATATTGGTAGTAAAAAAAACTAAGGAAGTTTTTCTTTTTTAGATTGGTTACCTAGACAGTTTTCTAGGTGCAGAGAAGTCTTGTGTTTTGTGGTGCACTGGTACTGCCTTTATGTTTCTTCTGCATTATTGCAAATATGTGTTTCCTAGAGCAGTGTTTCTTGACCATCTTCCTGGAAGACCACCAGCTCTGCACGTTTTCCATTTTCCATACACCAGATTTAGATCATCAGCTCATTAGCAGAGACTGATAGACCTGTAATAGGTGTGACAGACAAAGGAGACATCCAAAACATGCAGTGTCGTTGGTCTTCCTGTAATGTGATTGTGAAACACTGTTATAGAAATCAATTAAACATGTACTGTATGGCCTATAAAAAATCATATTTATAGCTGGGAAACTGTGATGATTTTTGTATCAGAGGTTGCCAAGCTGTGAAAGCCATAAACTTTAAACATGGTGGAGGAAAGGATTAAGTTTGATGATATTTGTTGTGTGATACATCAGCTACATTGCTTTATCCAGTCGTTAGATTCTTTAATTTACATTTTAAAAGAACTATTTGATGCATTTGACAAAAGAAAAAGCATGTATTTACCTGAAATTCCATCACCACATATCTAGAAAAGCAAAAAAATACCAAATACAAAGTGGGGAAATGCCGCCTATTTGTCTGTTTGTTTTTTATTGTTGGTTTGTTTTTTTAGATCCATTTTTCTTTTTTCAATCTTTCAGTTTGTCTAACTAAAAGATTATGGTGTTGAAAACATCATTTTCTTAAAAAAACTGATCCGCTATATATATATATGTATGTATACACACAGTTGAAGTCAGAATTATTACCCCCCCCCCCCCCCCCCCCCCCCCTGAATTATTAGCACTCCTGTTTATTTTTTTCCCCAATTTCTGTTTAACAGAGAGAAGATTTTTTCAACACATTTCTAATCATAATAGTTTTAATAACTCATTTCTAATAACTGATTTATTTTTTGTCTTTGCCATGATGACAGTAAATAACATTTTACTAGATATTTTTCAAGACACTTCTGTACAGCTTAAAGTGATATTTAAAGGCTTAAGGTAATTAGGTTAAATAGGCAGGTTGGGGTAATTAGGCAAGTTATTGTATAACGATGGTTTGTTCTGTAGACAAAAAATAGTAGTCGAGAAAAAATATAGCTTAAAGGGGCTAATAATATTGTCAAAAAATTGTGTTTAAAAAATTAAAAACTGCATTTATTTTAACCGAAATAACCAAATAAGACTTTTTCCAAAAGAAAAAAATATTAGCAGACATACTGTGAAAATTTCCTTGCTCTGTTAAACATCATTTGGGGAAATATTTAAAAAAGAAGAACAAAATTCAAAGGGGGCTAATAATTCTGACTTCAACTGTGTGTGTGTGTGTATATGTAGTATATGTATTTGTGTGTGTGTGTGTGTGTGTGTGTATATATATATATATATATATATATATATATATATATATATATTTGCAAGCAATTTACAATTTTGTATAACATTGTGGCCTGGGTGTTGGGGTTAATTCATTTTCCTCCATAATCTTTAATAATCAAAACAACTTTCCCACCTTCTTCCGAATTATTTTCTTATCTCTGATGTTGTGTTTGTTGGTATGAGAGAGGAATAATCTGTCATGAGATCATCCAATACTAGCCACCACCATCCACTCAATTCCTGATGCATAAAAAGTCCATTCCTGCTTTTTTTTTTATTAATTTCACCCCATTCCATCATTTATGCACAAATCCAAAGATTCATTAGACCAATTTTATTGTCCAATTTTTGTGAGCCCATGGAAATAATAGCCTCAGGTCGGGTTTCTCAGAAGCCATAAAACCCGTTCATGACCACTGTTTGGTCAAATAACACATTAAAGCAAATCTTTTACAAAATTGTAGTGTAATCCACAGTCTGAACCCAGACTCCAATATGTTAGCCGTTTATAAATGATGAATCCCTGTTTGACCGTCTGATATTTGGGGATGGATGTAAACAATGCAATCAGGATTCTCAATAGCATTACAGCACACCATGAACATATTTTAGTATCATTTGTTGTTGTTTTTCTTTTTTTTAATTTTATTTAGAAAAGAAGAAATGTACAATATAAATCAGGAAGTAATCTGTAAGAGACTGGAATACATGTACATAAAGGTACAATGTGTTAAGAACATTAAGTAAAAATAAGAAATAGAAAAGAAAAAAGAAAAGAAAAGAGAACAAAATAAAGAAAGGGCAAGTACAAAATTAAATAAACACAAAGCATCAAAGACTAACTTACTGGAAGCATTATATTTTCCTAAATATTTATTAACTTGCAGAATTTTTTGTTGTTAGAACGTATAGTGTAAACGTTGTGTAAGCAAGGAATCAATTTCAATTTAAAAAATGATCAAATGAGGCAGAGGTTTTAATAATATTTTTGTTTGTGGATAAAGAATTTCGCATATATTATAAAAAAAGTTATATAAATACAGTTACATACAGTTATGGAATACATACAGTTGCAGTCAGAATTATTAGCCCCCCTGGATTATTTGCACCCTGTTTATTTTTTTTCCCCAATTTGTGTTTAATGGAGAGAAGATTTTTTCAACACATTTCTAATCATAATAGTTTTAATAATTCATTTCTAATAACTGATTTATTTTATCTTTGTCATGATGACAGTAAATAATATTTTACTAGATATTTTTCAAGACACTTCTATACAGCTTAAAGTGACATATAAAGGCTTAACTAGGTTAATTAGGTTAACTAGGCAGGTTAGGGTAATTAGGCAAGTTGTTGTATAACGATGGTTTGTTCTGTAGACTATCAGAAAAAAATATAGCTTAAAGGGGCTAATAATTTTTGCTTTTATTCTAGCCGAAATAAAGCAAACAAGACTTTCTCCAGAAGAAAAAATATTATCAGACATACTGTGAAAATTTCCTTGCCCTGTTAAACATCATTTGGGAAATATTTAAAAAAGAAAAAAAAAAAAATTCAAAGGGGGGCTAATAATTCTGACTTGAACTGTGTGTGTGTATACAGTATATGTATATATATATATATATATATATATATATATATATATATATATATATATATATATATATATATATATATATATATATATATATATATATATATATATATATATACACATACACACACACACACACACAATTAGATTACACACATTAGATACACAATTAGATGTATTGTTTTGGGATAGCATTTACAATAATATTACATTTCTTATATGGGATAGGAAATTGACTAATTTTCATAAATTGTTTGTAAGTTAAGAAGTTCCCCAAGTCATCAAATAAGGAAAATAAATGTATCTTTGGAGAAAATTTATGGGAATAACATATTCTCCAAGCCAGTAATGCTTGCTGGTAAAAGTTAGTTAATTTTATAGGAAGTTTATTCGGAGCAAAATCACAATAGTATCATTTGTTGTTCGATTTTGGCATCTGTAATTGTGATGTCAGACTTAAAGGGATAGTTCACCCAAAATTGAATATTTACACACTATTTATTCGCACTTAATGGGTTCCAAACCTTTGTGAGTTTCTTTCGTCTGTTGAACACAAAGAAGATATTTTGATTAATGCTAAAAACCTGTAACCATTGACTTCCATAGTAGGAAAAACAAATAGTATGGACGTCAGTGGTTACAGCGTTTTGACCTTCTTCAAATGTGCAAAAATTGTGCAATAGGCTAAGACTTTTGCACAAATCTAAAAGGTATGGAGCAAGTGCAAGGTCAGTACTTTTGGGTGAACTATACCTTTAATATACAAACAGAAAATATAGGATGTACACAATATTCAGAACAAAATTACTGTTTAAATCAACAGCAACAGCTTGAAATATTTTGTTGAGTCTTTTCTGAAATGATGTGCTATTCAATAGCAAGCATCTATCAGCATTTCTAAGAGTTCTTCCTTAGATTTAGCATGTGCTATCTTTTTCCTCATACTGCCTATAATATTGCCTATATATACATAATGTATATAATATTCAGGTCTGGACTCTGTGGAGGCCATTCCATGACTGTCTTTGTTTCATTAGCTGTTTTTCTGTCCAAATATGATTTTATTAAATTAGCAGTGTGTTTTGGGATCATTATCATGCTGAAAAATACAACTATCACAAATTAGGTGCTTTCTAGTAGGAATTACATGACGAATTAAAACCTGTCTGTACTTTTGAGCATTCACAATCCCATCAACTCAGCCAATATTGACAACAGCTCTGGCAGAAATGCAGATCGAACCAAGACAGAAGCTCCAGTATGTTTCATTCATTTTTCTATCTGTCTTAAACAATTGAACCCAATAAAAATACAACTAGAATCTGTATTTTGGTTGTTTTTTAAGAAAGAGAATGAAAAGAATGTCATTATACCATGACCAAAACAACAAATGTAATTGGCGACTTAATACTTTTGCGCTGTACTTTATATCACAGATCTCCATATCAATTTTTTCCAGCATTACAGCCCTTGTTGTGGTATCATGATATGCCTGAGAGCTTGCCATTTCTAGGCTGAGCACAGCACTGATCAATGATCATGTTGACTCTGGTGCAGAGCTTTTTGATTAGGAGACTAATTAAAGGGAAAGCTGCTCTCGAGAAGAGAGACTGAAACATGTGAGAGAGAAAATAAGGAGGAGGGTTAGAGACTCCACTACAGTCGCTCTCCATTACTAAGATGTGAGTTATGAAATCAGCAGTGAACCCCAGACTCATTGCAAGATTTCCAATGTGTGCTTTGAGGCTCAGTAAGCCACAGGTGTCTAGATATTAGAAGTAATTTTGCATATTTAAATATTTGCCTTTCTTCTTTCCGCATATCCTCAGGGGGGCTTTTATAAAGGTGTAGCGGGATCTCAGGTGACTCTGTCCAGTTTGGTGAACCAGAGCAGGGCCATGCTAGAGGAACAGGCCAGACATCTGCTGACTGAACCGGAGAGGCAGACCATGGGTTACTACATTCAAGAGTATCGGGACGGGCACGTCGGTGTTGAGCAGCTCGTCATGGCTCTCTTTGAACTCTTCAATACACACGCCAAGGTTTTGCATGACTTTTATGCATTTATCAGACACTTCCATCCACAATAAAGAGGCTACAGTAGAATTCTGAAATTATTTTTATTAGGGATGCAATGAAATGTAAATTCTGGACTGAAACTGGACATTCTGGATGCACTTGGGTGAAGCCCAAAACTGAAAATGCTTCAGAGTTTAGAGAGTTACTAATACTTTTCAGGTATTTTATTTTTTAACAAATTTGCTACAATTTCAAAAACTCTTTTTTTTCACATTGTCATTATGGGGTATTGTGTGTAAAATATCTATTTTGCAATAACATAAAAAAATGTGGAAAAAGTGAAGCGCTATGAATACTTTCCGGATGCACTGTATAACAGAAGAACTGTACTTAAACCTTTTTCTAGCATGCTACAATATTATTTAGTTAAATTGAAAGTCTTACTAAATTACTTTGCACACTGAAAAAAAAAATTTTTCTTATAGAGTTTTTGTATCTATAAGTTTATAAATCAAGCTGCTTTTTCTAGACGAGTAAAACATGCAATGGTGGTTTATTGCTGTTCCAACCAAAGCAAAAGTGTATCCAAGTATACCGTTTGCTTGCAATTTTTGTACGATTGTTTCAATTTATGGCGGTACGTTGGCTCAGTGGTTAGCACTGTTGCCTATCAGCAAGAAGGTAGCTGGTTCAAGTCCCGGCTGGGCCAGTTGGCAATTCTGTGTAGAGTTTGCATGTTCTCCCCATGTTCGCATGGGTTTCCTCCAGGTGCTCCAGTTTCACCACAGTCCAAAGACATGCGGTATAGGTGAATTGAATAAACTAAATTGTCCGTAGGGTATGAGAATGTGTGAATGGGTGTGTATGGGTGTTGCCCAATACAGGGTTGCAGCCGGAAGGGCACCCACTAGGTAAAACATATGCTGAAATAGTTGGTGGTTGTGGCGACCTTTGAAATAGAGACTAAGCTGAAGGAAAATGAATGAATGACTGTTTTAATTTAACTCAATACTATCAAATGATACTAATAAAAACACAACCATATTTTATTAACAGTCAAATTTTATTCAATTCAATCAATTCATCTTTATTTGTATAGCGCTTATACAATGTAGATTGTGTCAAAGCAGCTTCACATGGAAGATTATAGTGAATTGAAACAGTGTCAGTCCAGATTTCAGAGATTAAGTTCAGTTCAGTTTAGCTCAGTTCAGTGTGGGTTAATAATCACTACTGAGAGTCCATACACTGAAGAGCAAATCCATCGATGCGCAGCTCTACAGATCCCGAACCATGCAAGCCAGTGGCGACAGCGGCGAGGAAAAAACTTCACCAATTGGCGAAAGCGAAGATTTAAAAAACCTCGAGAGAAACCAGGCTCAGTTGGCCACGACCATTTCTCCTATGGCCAAACGTCTTGTGCAGAGCTGCAGTCTAGGCGCAGTCAATTTTATTGACTGTAAACAAATCAAAAGGCGTTGTTTTAACCAGGGTTGCCATGACAGCACAGTAGCACTATTGCAAGCAGCAGAAACTAGTATACTAAATAGAAGTGTCCTGACAGCACAATATTTCAGTGGACTTTGCTTTCTCTAGTGAGCATGTGTGGTTCATGCATTGATAAATATTTGCGTGCTCAAGTGGTATGTCCACAGACTATTATTGAATTATTCTGAATGTGGCACATGTGCAGGCAACCGGTATGCTCGGCTACTCTTTTGCTTTGGTTGGAACAACAATAAACCACCATTTCGTGGGTATAGGTATCTTAGCACAGCATTTTCTGCATCCAAATTTGGGTGGAAAACCCCAAAAATTATTATTCCCGATTTGGGACATCCCTACTTTTAGTTATTATGTGAACTGCAGCTATTAACTTATTGCTCACGCTCTCACTTGTGGACATAATGTGGTTCAGTGATTGACAAGAAAGTTAAAAATAGTTTAGAAATGCCTTTAAAGTGACATTGTGATTTATTATGCATATGCAAACACATGGGAGAAGTAAGTATTGAACATGTCTCAGTTTTTCTCAGAATACATATTTCTAAAGGTTCTGTTGACTTGAAAATTTCACCAAATGTTGATGATAACAACCTAAATAATCAATATATGCAAAGAAAGAAGGGAGGTGTAGAAAGCTCAGACAGCAGCTGAAATCTCTCAGTAGTTAAAAAGCAACCCTCTGTCATTTTAGCAAAACAAAAATAGTACTTTGTATTTTATTTGTACATGGATAACGTTCACTGATGAGAAAATCAGCACTAAATTGATTTCTGATGGATCATGTGAAATTGAAGACTGGAAATTAATGAAATGCAGCAATAAATATATATTAAAGTACAAAAAGTTTGTTTTAGATTGTGAAAATATCTCCCTTTAATGTTGTTTTTACAGAATCTTTGATAAAATAAATTCAAACTGTGTTAAAATAAGAGATATTAAAAAAAGTCTTGCCAACTCCTAACTTTTGCATTGCAGTGGATTCGCTTCAGTGTTCAGATTTTATACATGAAATATTTTTATAAGCGGCTTTACTGGCTGAATTAATTATTCTTAATAAAAAGACATAATACTGACACCATCAAAAATGTCTTCATTATATTGAGCCATTGAGCTGATTTACAGCAAGTCTAGCATCATTTTACTTGAACATTTACGAACATATTAAAACCCCTGAGATTAAAGCACTAAACACAAGCCTAGTCATATTCATGCTTCTGTGTGTTTGTTGGCAGTTTTCTCTGCTGTCAGAGGTCAGGGGAATCGTGACCCCTCAGGATGTGGAAAAATTTGACGGTCTGGTCCTGAGACGAGAGATTGATGCCCTGAAGGCGAAGCAGGGTGGGGGAGCAGGCTTCCAGGACTCCTTCTCCATGGTCTCGTATCCAGACACTTTGGCCTCCTCCTCTGCCAGCTTTATGACCAACACCACCCTCAGCTCGGCAAGGGTGAGAACACACAGACACTCCTTATTTTAGATCATTTCTATTATGAGGGAAAACATGATGGAATATGAGATTCAGTCATATAAATGCTACATTGTTTAACTGAATGTCACAGAATTTCTTAAAGTCTGGATGAATTAATCAAAAGTGAGTCAGTACACTATTATTATATTTACTGTTATTTGTTTAGAATCATAATAACCAAATATACAGTATTAATAACATATCTGTGCTGTATTTTTATTATATTTTAACTTTATTCATTTGACTTTTTATAAATAGAATTATATACATTTATGGGTCAGCTGGCATTTCTGTATGGAGTTTGCATGTTCTCCCCGTGTTGGGTTTCCTCTGGGTGCTCTGGTTTCCCCCACAGTCCAAACATGCAGTATAGGTCAATTGAATAAGCTAAATTGGCCGAAGTGTATGTGTGTGAATGAGTGTGTATGGATGTTTCTCAGTACTGGGTTGCAGCTGGAAAAGCATCCGCTGTGTAAAACATATGCTGGATAAGTTGGCGGTTCATTCCGCTGTGGCGACCCCTGGTGAATAAAGGGACTTATGCCGAAGGAAAATGAATGAACATCACCTATATATTACATAACTGCAGATTAACTGTTTTTTAATAATCATAATAACCAAATACACACATACATATATATAGTATTAATAACATAGTGTTTATTACATTACAAATATACAGTATTAATATTGTACAGTGTTTTTTTTTTACATTTTATAGTTTATTTACCATATTTTTGTCATATTTTAACTTATTAATTTGACTTTTAATAATATTCATTCATTTATTCATTCATTCATTCATTTTCTTTTGGGCTTAGTCCCTTTATTAATCAGGGGTCGCCACAGCGGAATGAACCGCCAACTTATCCAGCATATGTTTTACGCAGCGGATGCCCTTCCAGCTGCAACCCCTCACTGGGAAACACTCATACACTCTCATTCACACACATACACTATGGAGAATTTTAGCTTACCCAATTCACCTATAGCACATGTCTTTGGACTGTGGGGGAAACCGGAGCACCCACAGGAAACCCACGAGGAACATGCAAACTCCACACAGAAATGCCAACTGACCCGGTCGAGGCTCGATCCAGTGACCTTCTTGCTTTGAGGTGACAGCGCTGCCCCCTGCGCCACCACATTGCCCTTTTATAAATATAATTTTATATATAAAACACACACTTCATTGAACGTGTACACATAGACATCAACTATATACCACATAACTGTAATAATAATAATATTTATTATTATAAAAAATATATATTTATATAGCTCCTTTCCAGAGCTCAACTGTAGGTTAACTGTTTCGATATAATAACTTTACTTGTTAAAAGTTACTAGTTACCATTTAATTAGTTGAAGTTATTAGTAACTAATTAACTAGTTACTAATAGCTTCAACTAATTAAATAGTTACTAATAACTTTAACTGTTAAAAGCTAATTGTTACTTGTTAATTAGTAATTAATAACCTTAGCTCATCTGATTTTGATTGTAATAATGTGCACCTTTTGTAAAGCTGCTTTGAAACAATAAATTATTGCGAAAAACGCTTTGCAAATAAACTTGAATTGAATATATTTGAAATTTCAATTGGTAGCATTAGCTCATATGCATTTATGTGAGCACGTACTTATGATTGATCACGGCTGGTCCCACTTTAGCTAACGCATGATTCACCAATCGGAGGATTCCTAACTCACTATAAATAACCAGAGATTATTACTTCAGTTATCTTCACCTTGAAGAATCCCCCCTTCCACCCCTGCTCCTCCCCCTTTTTCTTAATAGGGCAGCATGGCGGCCTAGTGGTTAGCACTGTTGCCTCACAGCAAGAACTTCACTGGTTCAAGTCTATAACAGGCTAGTCGACGTTTCTGTGTGGAGTTTACATGTTCTCCCCATGTTCGCGTGGTTTTCTTCCCATGCGTCATTGGAGAATTGACCAATCCGAATTGGCACTATAGTCGAGCTCTTAACCAGCAGTATATCTCTACATAACAATTCCTAAATTAGGGGGAGGTTCTCGTGAGCTCAAACTGAGCTCAATCTCCCCTCTCGCCCAGCAAACGGGAGGGAGCCCCGGGCTCGAGAACCTTATAAGCTCAGCGCTCTCTCCTGGGAAAGCATGCCAAACATGCTTTATAATCAATCATCAGCTAAGTGTGCACTCTTGAAATGCTGTTGAATGTTAGGTGATCGCATTAGTTACATGTTACAGAGGATTGCTTCTTTAAGTTGCTTCTCCTTCCCTTCTTTTGGATCTGAATATTCTGTACTGTTTTATAATATTCCAAATAATGCCTTCCTTTTAAAGGTGAAAACATGGAAAGATATATTAAAACTAGTCAATGGTGGGAAGCGCTGTGTCATTATTGATGGAAAACAGCATCAATAGCAGGGAAAGTATTACTGTCCCCTCACTTCACAAAAAAAGACAAATTCAAAAAATAAATAAATGCAAACAACAAGAATTTGGATGCAAATCAAACAGAAATACACAGCACGACGCAGCTAGGTCACTAATTATTCAGCAATTATTATTGAACAAGTTCCAATGTCTATACATCTATAATTTCAGACAGGAAGTGCTATGCATCTTTATTTGTGTGGGATAAGTGGACGGCATTGTTACCGTGTGTGACATAGACATGAAAATCCGTTCTCAAATTGGTGGGCAATTTGGGCACAAAGCAGGAGTGTGCAGATGACTAGGATTCAAGATGAAGGGCTTTAAAGTTGCTGTGGGGAACAGCTTTTGTCCTTTCCGCTGGAGGCTTTCATGCCATCTCTCGACACCTGTCTGTCTTCCTGTCTCACTCCGTCAAGGCATGTCTCACCTCCGCTCATCTACGTCTTGTTGTGGAAGTGCAGCTGTTAAGGTTTGCTGCTGTCTCAGGGGTGTGTGTGTGCTGCTGCTGTGACAGATGGAGAAGTGTTTTCTGACAGATTTTCAAGCCTGCTGACTCCCAGTGTAAATTGCAGGAACAGTTTAACACCCAATTCCCTATCCTTCTCAATAAAACAGGAAAGACTGCTGTGGCTGATAGATATGATGGAGGTAGGTCAAACAATCTCTTGCTTACCTTTATAAGTCTACTATAGTAATCGTTGTTTCCACTGTTAGAGCGTTAATATTCAGAACAGTGTGTCCTGCAGCATTTGCACTGCAGATATTAGCAGTGTTTGCTCAAATGATGTGGAATATTGAGGTGTGTTCAGAGTGATTAGACTTATAGTTTTTGCCTCAGTTAGCAATAAATCGGCTGAAAAAATCCTTATATTTGCATTGACTGAGGTACTGGAATAATAGGCACCATAATATCAGAGAATTATGATGGGGATCTATAGACTTTCACGCGGCTGCCATTTTAAAAGCGAAATCGAGGCTGCAGTGGGAAGAAACCTTGAAGTATCACCTGAGTAACACATGTACCTGGCTGTATATCTTATCAGCGAAGAGAAAGTGACACAAATTTATAATTTCACCACCTTCCGAGTGACCCGAAGGTCTGTTCTGAATGGATAATGAAAATAAAAGGGATGTCAGACCTTATTTTAAGCTAAGTTAAGGGAAATGGCACTTGTTAGCTAACTTTTTTTTTTTTTGCAAGCAGAAGTTTATTTGCCATTTATCAAACGCAAGTTAATGAACTGACTTTTTCACTATATTAGACTTGTCACGATACAGAATTTTGGTACTGAAGTTTATAAAAAAAAAACATAAATTTCCCACTAACGTTTAAGCGCTGTTCTTAAACACCACTGATTTGTCACAGTATTCACCAGTTCTCAACAGAAACGACTGGGATTGGCTGTGAAGGTCATCAGTTCACTGCACTTCATAGATGTTTTCGAAGTGCAAACACAGACGAGCAATCCGCTTGATGAATCAACTGATCTTCGCGGCTTTAAAAGCTTCGCGGCTGTGTTTGCACTTGGTGAAGTGCAGTGAACTGGTGACCTTCCCGGTCATTTCTGTTGAGTACTGGTGAATACTATGGCAAATCAGCGCTGTTTAAAGCCTCATTCACTCTACAAGTGACTCATAGCATCAAAGCGACAAGCGATCATTCATTTCAACAGAGAGAGAGAGTGGCTTTCGCCGACCTCAGTCTACACGAGCGACAGCGACCGTTGGCGACCAGGTGGGCGTGTTGAGCGACGTGACTAAGTTGAGAATCCTTCAACTTTATGCAAGCAAAGAGCGACTTTTCTGAGCGACAGCCAAAAGGAGCACCAGTAGAGGTCACATGATTCTCTGTCAGCTTGCTCATAGGCAGGTTGTATTCGTGCTGTATATACAGTTGAATTCAGAATTATTAGCCCCCCTGTTTATTTTTTCTCTAATTTCTGTTTAACAGAAAGCAGATTTTTTCAACACATTTCTAAACATAATAGTTTTAATAACTCATTTCTAATAACTGATTTATTTTTTCTTTGCTATGACGACAGTAAATAATATTTTACTAGATATTTTTCAAGACATTTCTATACAGCTTAAAGTTACATTTAAAGGCTTAACTAGGTTAATTAGGTTAACTAGGCAGGTTAGGGTAATTAGGCAAGTTATTGCATAATGATGGTTTGTTCTGTAGACTATCGGGGAAAAAAATAGGGGCTAATAATTTTGACCTTAAAATGGCTTTTTAAAAATTTAAAAATGCTTTTATTTTAGCTGAAATAAAACAAGAAGAAAAAATATTATCAGACATACTGTGAAAAT